>PRKT01000278.1:264452-277172 GCA_003671525.1 Saccostrea glomerata
TTAGGTCATGAAAATAATATTTCTCAAAATAAAAGGGATTTTAGGGGTCAGTACAGAAAATAGATTTTTGTATATAACTTTTTTATTTATCCTTCAATCTTCAAACTGATTTCGGTTTTGAGTTCAGCATAAGAAGAGCAATTTAAAAATTATGGTCCGTGGGGTCACTTTTTGATCCCTTATAGGTGTTTTAGAGACCAGAAATTTTGTATTTTTATGTATTTTCAAAAATATTTGTGCAAGAGTTATCTCTCTTTGTCAACCTGTTTGGAATATGATATGCTCCCTATGTTTCAATTTTGGTATGGATATGTACAGTACTTCCTGATTTATAAGTACATTAAATTTGTCTATGGAGATCTCTATGTTAAATTTGAAATCATGCAATGTCCATTATTTTCAAAGGGAAGCAAGCAAGTCTTATGATATTTCACAAAAAAAATCACTTTACTATTGCCTTCGTGTGGTTAGGTCATGAAAATAAAATTTCTCAAAATAAAAGGGATTTTAGGGGTCAGTACAGAAAATAGTTTTTGCCTGTAACTTTTTTATTTACCAATTAATATTCCAAGTGATTTCGGTTTGTGTTTAGCTGAGGAGGGGCAGTTAAAGAAATATGTTCCGTAGGGTCAATTTATGACTCCTTATAGGAGTTTAGGTGAATTGAAAAACAGTCGTTTTTTTTTTGTTTTGTTTTTTGTTTTTGCATTTTTTGAATAATTATGAAAGAGATATATCTCTTTGAGTAGCTGTAGATGAATATAGTAACTTGTAATGTTTCATTATTGATATCACCAGAACATAAAGCATTATGAACCTTTTGAAATTTTATTATGTAATAACCAATTCACTTTAAGCTCCTTAATTTTTAGGGGTCGAAAAGCCCTCCGTTTTTGTTGAACGACAAAAATAAGGTCTAGTTATTATTATTATACTTAACAGATTTATGATCGTGATTTAAAGAACATCATTGGAGATATGTAATTTATAACATAACCAATAGACAGCATATCTAAAAGTCTCGCGTAAGTAAGGTTTTGTACGTCCGGAATTGTCACTTCCGGTATTTATCAGTCAGAAACTAAAATTTCTTCAAACCCCAATACTTTACTTAATTTACATGCAATTTCGTTCAAAATTTAGGAATATATTCCTCAAAGCAATATCTACAAAAAAGTCATCGTTAGCGTTTTTCCACCTATGGTACATTTTGATGTTATAGGGCTCCAAAGTTAAGAAAAGGGGGGATTGAAATTTAAAATTTTGAAAACAATGAAGGAAATTTATTTTTAAGATATTATATTGTTTACCGAAGTAATCAAAGGCAGAAATGTAAGTTTCATGTCCATCAGAGCAGAACTTCCGGTTCCATAAGTCTTTGAAAATTGTCTATGAGAATTTCTATACTAAAATAAATTTATTTCTGCTCCATTATATCAAAAAAGGAGCAAGCAATTCTTGTAGTATTAACAGGGAATAATTGTTTTTTAATTGTCTTCAGGTGAAAAGGTTTTGAAAACCAAATCCCTTACAATTAGGGATTTTTAGGGGTCAAATCTAAAATTCGTCTTTTTCAAAGTAACTTTTTTATTTTTCAACCAATCTTCGAACTGATTTCAGTTTTGAGTTAGGGATAAGAAGGACAATTTAAAAATTATGGTCCGTGGGGTCACTTTTTGACCCCTGAAAGGACTTTTAGAGACCTGAAATTTTGTATTTTAAAGTATTTTCATAAATAATCGAGCAAGAGTTATCTCCCTTTGGCAATCTAATTGACGACAAGTATGTTCTCTATGTTTCAATTTTGGTATCGATATGTAGAGTTCTTCCGGTTTTATAAGTACGTTAAAATTGCCTATGGAGATTTCTATGTTAAATTTGAAATTATTCGATGTCCATTATTTTCAAAGGGAAGTAAGCAAGTCTCATAATATTTCACATGAAAAACTACTTTAGCATTGCATATCTGTGCTTAGGTCATGAAAATAAAATTTCTTAAAATAAAAGGGATTTTAGGGGTCAGTACAGAAAATAGTTTTTTGTTTATTACTTTTTTATTGGCCCATAGATCTTCAAACTGATTTCGGTTTTGAGTTAAGGATAAAAAGAACAATTTAAAAATTGTGGTCCGTGGGGTCACTTTTTAACCCCTTAAAGGACTTTAAGAGACCTGAAATTTTGTATTTTCAAGTATTTGCAAAAATAATTGTGCAAGAGTTATCTCCCTTTTTCAGCCTGTTTGAAGTCTAATATGCTCTCTATGTTTAAATTTTGGTACGGATATGTGGAGAACTTCCGGTTTTATAAGTACCTTTAAATTGCCTATGGAGATTTCTATTTTAAATTTGAAATCATTCAATGTCCATTGTTTTCAAAGGGAAGCAAGCAAGTCTCATAATATTTCACATACGTATTGACTTAAGCATTGTCTTTCGATATTTAGATCCAGAAAATAAAATTTCTTAAAATGAAAGGGATTTTAGGGGTCAGTACAGAAATTAGTTTTTTGTATATTTCTTTTTGATTTGTCCATAGATCTTCAAACTGATTTCGGTTTTGAGTTAAGCATAAAAAGGGCAATTTAGAAATTATCGTCCGTGGGGTCACTTTTTGGCCCTTTAAAAGACTTTTAGAGACCTGAAATTTTGTATTTTAATGTATTTTCAAAAATAATTTTGCAAGAGTTATCTCCCTTTGGCAAACTGTATAGAGTCTAATATGCTCTCAATGTTTTAATTTTGGTATGGATATGTAGAGTACTTCCGGTTTTATAAGTACCTTAAAATTGCCTATAGAAATTTCTATGTTAAATTTGAAATCATGTTTGTTCCATTATCTCAAAAGGTAGGCAAGCAATTCTTGTTAAATTTCATATGAATACTGACTCTCTCATTGTCTCCAGATGCTAAGGTCATGAAAATAAAAATCACTAAAATAGAAAGGATTTTAGGGGTCAGTACAGAAAACACCCTTTTCTCTGTAACGTTTTTAATTCTCAACCAATATTCAAAATAATTTTGACACTACATGAAGTATAAAGAGTACATTTTAAAAAATTATGGGCCGTGGGGTGACTTTTTGACCCCTTATAGGAGTTTTAGTGGATTGAAAATCAGTACATTTTTGAATCTGTTTTATTACCACGAAAGAGTTATGTCTCTTTGAGTAGACACTGACGTACAATGAAAATTGTTTTGTTTGCAATCAAACATTGACCTCAAAAGAACTTTTGCAATATTTTATTATCAGATTTGTTTTAATTGTAAAATATTGTTTTTTTTTAAGATTAGTTATTTTAAAGGGTCGAAAAGCCCTCCGTTTTTGTTGAACGACAAAAATAAGGTCTAGTTATTTTTAGAATCGGTAGGAGAAGAAAGTAGTGCAGAAAAATTACAATTTCCTTAATTTGCAGACTTGCATAAAAAAATTATGCAGATGTACTTAACTGAGCCTCAAACTTATTGATGAGTAGTATCTTTTCTACCAAAAAATCTTGGCAAATGTAATTTATCAAGAAGATCAGCCGAATCATTTAGTGTATTACAACGCCAGTAAGAACCAACTCTGAAATTTCCCTACTTTCAATTTCATTTTTAGAGGTTCCCGCAGACAGACGCATTTTGCCGGAAAACGAATCCGACATGCCACCTCGAGATTTTAACTAAGAAAAGACAACTTGATGTGCTTTGATTTGAGCGGTAACTCACTGCTGAACGAAAATCAAGGACATCGCTATGAGAAGAAACGTTAACATTGTCGCCCATGGGAAAACAATTAGTGGACTGTACCAATATATTGTTTTACGGTAACATGTAAAGAGGAATAACTCATGGTATCTAATCTCACGTTGTAGGAAAGAATAAAATGACAATGTGCATGTTTTGCTATGGTAAACCTAAAAAACGTGTCGAATGAAAGACTTAAATACGAGGGGTTATCAAAAAGTTCGTGGACTGAGGCTATAAAATTAGTACTATGTAGTCTGTGCTTTCAAAATTTATATAGGATATAAAACAACAAAAAATAAAGGAATGTTGAAAATTTTAGCTTATTTGCCAAATTATTTTAAAATAAAATCAACATTATATGATCATCCGGCGCTGTCGCCGTTTAGTTTCATGACGTCCGACAACGTCATTGGTTTTTAATGTCCGTTTCTTCTACCTCATACACCTAGTTTGATGAGATTCTCTGGAGCTATGTTAGGACTTAATCCCGCCTTGTTTTTATGACTTTACAGTGTCATGAACAGCGACTTTCAATGGATACAGTAATAACAAATGGATTTTTAAAAAATGAAGAGATCCTCACTTGATTGTGCCAGCATATTTTGCTTTTGGGAGTTCATTATCTACAACAAATGATCAACGTCATTTTTTAACGTGATTGATTTTTCACACCTTGACTACAAATCGACATTAACTGTTAATTTTCTTTCTTCCTGAATCTATTTTGACATTAAAAGACAAGTACTTTGGATGCATTTTATTTCTCTGTAGCCAGTTTAAACATTTCTTAGGTCTATACCAGTATTTTCAGACGCAAAACTTTATAGAATGTTGTTAAAGGAAACCCCTCCCCCTTTTTCAAGGCCTTATTTGTTTGAACACTCCGTGTAAAATTTACCATAACATTTCATAGAACTTCCAGAGTTAAGTAAAAATTTCATATTTTATGTAACAATTGTGTCCCAACACATACCTGAATAAACGAGATTTTTGGATGCCACATGTTCATATAAATGGAGTTTTTCTCAGTTACACTTAGGTCGCAAAAAACGTCGTGTTCGAGGTTGCGCCGCCTGGACATACCATTGCTTACAAAATCATTACTAATTCATTAGAAAATTAAATTTATGATTTTTTGTTTATTCCGTGGATAGAAAAGATGATGCTTACAAGATATTTAAAAATTCATTGATGTACCTAAAGCGGTTTTAATTTTATGGCGTTAGTCCACGAACTTTTTGATAACCCCTCGTAGGAGGTCAAAATGGCAATATGCAAAAAAGATTCTGTGAAAGTTTCATTAATTTTCACTCATTGGTATAAGAAAAAGTTGCGGATAAGAGATGAGTACCCAAAAACGTAACAGAAAGACGGACGGACTTACGGACTGACGTACAGCTAGACGGACGTACGGATGGACGGACATACCTATTACAGTATACCTGCCCACTTTTCAAGCGGAGTATACTGTAAAAATAACGTTCAAAACGTAATAAATTGGTACTTTTATGCCAATAGCTCTAAGATCGGGGACAAATTATTTTAGTCTCTTCTGTCATTCCGTATTACAGTTAATCGGCCACAAACTGTAACTTTTCTTACTGAAGCTGATTTGATTAAATCCCTCTTTTACATAAACCTATTCAATGGCCTAAAAGTTGTACAGTAAAACAGAAAAGAAAAATAATTTTTTTAATAATTTTTTAAAAGCATCAAAATCCCAATTAAAGTAACATTTCAAATTTGTTTTGAAATTCAATAGATTTTAATATGCGAAGGTAGTCTGTTCCACAATTTTGATTCGATATTAAAACTCCTGTTGCTGAACGTTTTTTCTTTGATTTATAAATTTATTAGGACTGTGATAAAGCTTTCGGAATTTCATCAAAGTGTTGATTGATTGTATGTAGATTGTTGTTTGTTGAATTTGTCACGCTTACAGAGACGTGGCCATATGACCAAAGAAAAGGATTCACATTTGGCCTTTTTGACCCTATGAATCTGAAAAACTGAAAACTGATTAATTTTAATCAACAATGCATTAAATATCGTTTGGTGATTGCATGTCTCTCAAAAATGACGTTATTTCCTGGCTAATCAATGCATTATGACGACAGGAAATACGTCAATTTCCTCATATTCTGAAAAAGTATACAAAACATTCAATTTTAAAAGGTTTTTTTTATTTTTAATATAGGGCGCCACCTTTGATCTAAAATTTGTAACTAATAATTGATAGAACTTTTTCTGAGGATTATAAGACATGTTTTTTAAAAAAAAAAATGAAGAGGGTGTGCTCATATTATTTTTCTTCTCTGAAAGTACTAAAACATACTTGTTTACATTAAAATCCAAGAACATTGGAATTCCATAAATTCTGTGTTTCAAGACCAAGAGTTTAAGAAGAAAATTTTTGAAGGTATTCATTCTCTACATTATTTTTATTGGAACATCAAGTGCTAGTTAATAAATTGGTATATCTACATAGCCGTTTTATGCATAAATTGAACCGAGCTCTTTAGACATTTACTCGGCACTCAGGCCCATTGAGCAGTAAAATCTATCATGCCAAGACCTGCCGTGACACATGACCTCGGTTATATGAGGTCTTATCCAAAGGATCCCCTAACATTCACTTCAAAGTGTTCAACGCTTGGGGAAGATGCAGTTGTTCGTATTTTTATTATTGACATAAGCCAGTATCGGTCGTGGCTCGAAATGGCGACCTTCCGATCAAGCTCTAGCGAATGAATGGGTGTCACGTCATTAAGAATAGGCTTCTAAAAACAATCTTATACTGATCTGCCTTTTGCATTACTTTTATTAGCAATTCTTTAATCATGTAAAAAAAAAATCTCCCTAAAAACAAGACACCCAGTGTATTAACATTATTTTGTATCTTGGTATTTTTCTACCGTAAAAGGGTAATTTTTGAATCTTAACAAATTAGCAGAAATTGAAAATGTCATAGACGAGTTCATTTGTATTGGCAAAGTAAGTGTCTACCAAAATCTCAGAAGAAAGGAATGTACAGCAACAATTTGTCAAGTGTCTGTGGGCTAAATAGTATTCAAAAAGGAAGTTTTATTTTTAAATGACTTTATAGATATCTGTGAATGTTGAACTATTATTCACACGGAAGTAAATTCTTGTCTGTGTTGGGGAATGTCTACAATATGGTTATAAGAACGTTCTCAATGTGTATAGAACGTTCTCAATGTGTATAGTATTACCCGTAACTATTTAAAGGTATGTTAGAATTTATATAGTTAAAATAGTGTTGCTTTTCTTGCTTCTATACAATGTTTTTGGATTTGTAAAATTTTTGAAAATGAACACAGATAGTTCAAATTTCGGTAATTTCGGGGTCCTCCCTACAAGTTTATGGTTATCAGACACACGTCATGCCATTCTTGGAGCAAAACCATTGAATTAGAAAAAACACCCGAAAATATATTAATAAATTTATGCTCCTCGATAAATATATAAATATTGATTGTGATTCTGCAAGCCAAAAAAACCCAAATCAGATACATTGATTATTTAGATATGCAATGAAATATATGTTGGAAAGAAGTAATGTGCATCCCGCTCCTTACATTTGAAAGTGTAAAAAAAATATCAGGAATCACAGATATAAGGTTTGAATGTATGAAATAAGTAGGAGGTCAAATTTCTATAGGATTCATTTTTCAACGTGTGTGGAGTCGTAGAATTACTGGTCTGAAAATATTTTTTACGGTCGAAAAATGACCCTAATTGTCGTAGAATATTGACCCTGGCTCATTTTTCTACGTAGAAAAATGAACACCTAGTCAATATTCTGAGGGGGTCACTTTTCGTCGTTACACTGGCTCTCTATTGATTTCTGAAAAAAATATTTAAAATTGTTCTGTAATTTGATCATTTCTAAATATTACATGTACCTAGCAATGCAATATGGAAGCCCGTTGAGGACAGTTCAGAGAAATATTTCTTATGGCGTTAAATCGCAATAATTATTGCGTTTAAACGCAAAATAATGCGTTCAATCGCAATAATTACGTACTGCCTTTAATCGCAAAACATTGCGATTAATCGCAATAATCATTGCTTTAAAGGCAACAATTATTGCGATTAAACGCAATAATATTTTTGAGTTTAATTGCAATAATTATTGCGTTTAATCGCAGTAAATATTGTGTTTAATCGCAATAATACTGCGTTTAATCGCAATATATTTAATCGCAATTATATTGCAATTAAACGCAGTAATTTTTTGCATTTAAACGCAATAATCTTTGAATTTAAAAGCAATCATTTCTATTGATCTTTGAAGAGTGCAATGGACCCATGCTGATATGTAGTAACCTATGAGGAGAATTGTGTATTGTTAAGCTTTATAGAATCAGATTCTTCTGAACAATAAGTTATTATTATTACAATAATAATATCCTTTATGTGACAGAGTTATATTAACTATAATTGTTATGTTCCCCAAACGAAGTTTGGGAACATATTGTTTTTACTTTTTCTGAATTTTTTCTTTGTTCTCCGGTACTTTTTTGTCCGCGAGTGTTCTCGTAAACTACGCATCCGATCTAGGTGAAACCTTTTTAGGGTCACTAGGTATGTTATGTAGATGTGCTGAACGAAGGTCATTTTGCGCGCACGTGCGTGCAGGTGCGCGCATGTGTAACACGTGAAATGACCAATATAATAGATTTAGCCGTAACTTTTTAAATATTGGATGAAATGCTTTGAAACTCATAATATAAGGATATAATAGTAGTATAGACATGATGACATGGTCAAAATAGCAAGATCTCACGCGCATGCAGGTGCCCTTCGCTGCGATTGGCTGAAACTAAAAGTCTAAATATCTATTTTGTTTTCTGACAAAATCCTTTGAAATTTTGAACATAGTCTTACATTATGAAGATCTACAGCATGATATATAAGAATAATCATGAACGCACGCACATGCACGTGTGCTGCAATCTGATTGGCTAAAACTTTAAATGCCTACAACTTTCTTGGTTCTCAATAATACAGGGTGAAATTTCAAATATGAATAGATATAATGATTGCCTACATTATACTACTATCAAAAGTAAATGCATGGACGTGCATGCACATGCGACCGCACACAATGTATTAAAAGACAGTATACTTGAGTGTTTGATGTTCATGCAGAATTAAGAACTTCTAAATGTCAAGACATGTAACATACTGAAGCATGCAGATCTTTTTACCCTTGACCTTGAAACTTAGGTCAAGGTCACTGGTAACCTGAATAAAATGTTGATATTAGCTATTTACCAAAATCACCTTGACCTATGAACTTGAAATCGACCTTAACCTTTGTCCTTGACCCAAGGGTAAAAAGAAACATGAAGTACATGTACATGTATCTAGAAACACCTTTCAGAGTTTATTTCGGTTGACAGGTTAGAAGTTAAAGAGGTGGTGGTTTTTAATGACCTTGACCTTTCATCCAAATGTCACAATCAATCTTAAGTTCTTGGAATAAGATACAAGATTCAACTCCAACGTTAAATAGGTTAAGAATAAAAATAACCCCCCCCCCCACACACACACAAACAAATCAAATTAAAGGCAACGTAGAGAATCACTGTTAAACTCAAATAACACCTCGGACCCACATAAAATTTCAGGAAAACTACAGAAAACAGCTCGAGGAAAGTGTATTAAAATATTTCATTTGAGTTTCCAAAGTATATAGAAATTATTAATTTATACAGAAAAAATTACAAGTCGTGTTTAAACACTGTCGTGTTTAAAAATTAAAGTGCAGATGACCAAAGTTGGCATATAAGCCTTTTATAGCCTATTTATTCAGATGTCGTTAATAGCATTCGATTCTACTGATTTGAAATAATATTTTGAGACCAAGCATCCTTTGTTTAATTTACCTTTGAAATTTATTTGAATCCATCTTTTTACTGCAATATATTAAAGGTATTTTTTCTTTTTCTAAAGATTTGCATTAATTAACCACGATGAGTAATGTAAACAGTGACTTTGGGACGTTTATAGACTTGTAGGAGAGGAGTTTATATTGAATTTCATTTACAAAATAACTATTTTAACATCTTTAACATCAGTATAGTTCATCATAACTTGAAAAATTGATGTCAATTAACTTCATTGGGCAGCATACGGCACTTTCACTTAAATCTGACTTTCATTCCTACAGGCTATGTGAGTAGTCCAGATCGAACTCAAAGCATGTATCAAGTACCTGGCGTCGTCTTCAAGTGCGAATTGTTGTTCCATATTCAACACTAAGAAACGTATTCTTATGAAGTTTTTCGGGTTACCCGTAATTCAACAATAGATACCTTTAGTTACAAGTTTCGACCGAACCTGTACATATGACGTCATCGAAATATGTGTTCTTTGCAGACATGACGCGTCTTTTTAAAGTGTATTTACCCGTTTTGACCTTGTAGGGGGTAATCAACACGTAAGTAGATAACTTGTGTGTTTATTTTAAGATATTTCAATTAATATTGGGTCATTTGAATCAAAACAAACATATTTCAAAAGTAGACCATGTAGTGGAATAGAACTATATTTGTTTCATTCAGTGAACTGGATATAAAAATTTATGTAGACGCTGAAAATATAGATCTAATACGTTGAATCCCTAGATCCCTTTTGATTGCATTTAACATGTACAATAGTATTTCTTTACAACGCATGATACTTATCATTTGAATTAGGTTAAAATATAATAAATAAGAGATAAGTTGAATCTTAGGACAAAATCAGATGACCGATTGTCATGTCACCCCATCCCCTTCTCCTGGGCCCCCGTCCCTCTTTTCTTTACTTCCTTTCTGAAAAATTCAAACAAGCCAAAGAAGGAGAAGGAAAAAAACTATATTTCGTTCGTGTGTGTGTGAGGGTGTGTGTGTGTGTGTGTTGGGGGAGGGGGTGGCACTAGTGAAGGACAGAATATTTATTTTTCTTGCCTGTCGAAGATAAATTATTTATTTTCAATATTTGCGAGGATAGATTCTCTCTAAAGTTTGCCAGCCCCCCATCAGCTGCATTATTTTTTGCACTGTACAAACAGGCACAAATGATGCACAGGTGCTTGTGGACAGTCAGTAAAAAAAATAGGTCAATTTTTCATTTCATTTCTGCATTTCTGCATATCTCGGGAAGTATATGGAGTTTCGGAATAAAAATTGGTAATAAAGTAGATTGTTTATTTGTGAATTTAAACAAAAAGAAAAAAGAATTTTATATCTTTTGATTTAATATTTTTTATTCAGCATAGTTGGGTACCCTCGTGTAGGAGTTCCATACCTTTATTTTTTTTTTCAATGTCGGTCAGATCAAAGCGATCTGAACGCCTGTGGTCTAGGCCAAAAAAAGTGTAATCGAATGAGTAGTTACTCGACCGAGACCGTTCTTGTTATAAAGCATGAAGTTCTATTTCCATGTGTTTTTCGGGTGTATTCTTCATATTTTTTACTTCTGTGTCTTCTCCATCTTTAATTGATAACGAAAAACAGAAAAAAAGTTTGATTAAAATGCGGTGTATGTCCACACAACAATGTGAAAGTGAAGTTGAAATGGCCCAAGCTGAACGTAGTTGACGAGAGTTCTGTTTCCTTTCACTGTATGACTTTATTTTACTTAAGACCTTTATTATTACCGTCCGAAAAACCTACAAAGCATACCTGATTTCCTTTTAATCATTAGAAATCGCTAGATTTTCAACAAACACAACAAAATCATCCTAGAGTTTATCCGGAAAAATCAATGGGACCAGAACCGGAAGTGCCCTCCCCTCAATGTCAAACTGGGTAATGGGGGATTCATGTAATGAGGCATGATGTAAATTTTGTCAGCAAGACACAGGCACTTTCGGGAAGCCCCCTTGTCATCCTGATCTCAACCCTAACTTACATGTATGGAGAAGAAAGACCGGAGTGTGAGACAGCTTTTCCAGCAGCAGAATCTAGCGGAAATAGAGGACAACCTAGTCTCCACATGGAAGAACATTTAATAAAAGAACTTTTCTTAAATAGTATGAACTCATTGAGGAACGGTTGTCTTGCTGTGACATCGTTTAAATGGAGGATAATGCAGTATTTCACGTTGTGAATTTTTAATTCTAGGGTGCCTTAACGTTTCTGCAAATTGTGTTTAAGTGCTTCAATGAAATAAATTAAATGCAAAAAAAAATTTTTTTTTTTACTTTTTTTTTAAATCCCTGTATACTTATTAAATTATACTGTTAAAATAATTCATTATAAGACCGGTGTAAAGCAGAAACTTGCCTGGGGACTTAGAAATTTTGACTAGTATTTTAACAACAGATAAAGTGAAAGTTTATTAGCTCTCATTTTTAACATAATAAAAAAAGTTAAATACTATTGATAAATACTGACTACAATTAAACAGTTGGTTTTGTTTTTTCTCAATTATGTTGTCTGAATAAATCAATGATTGCAGTTCTTTCCTCTTTCTCTAACCGGAATCTTTCTTGATCCAGCTGCTTTTTTTTCTCATCTAACTCCAGACTCCAGTTTTTTTTATCTGCTAGCTCATTTTTTTCTTTATTCAATTTGTTTTCGCTCTCATTCTTATGAGTGAGGAAGTCGATCATAGTATTAGATTTTCTTCTCTTCACTGAACACTGACTGTCATCGTTCTCATCAGAGGTAGCTGAAAGATGAAAAACAATATGAAATTTAAAAAAAAATGATTGTGAACATGAATATAAAAGTGCCTACGTATAAACATTCAAGTCATATATACAATACCTGTTTTCATGTTTTCCATCACCCTTTTCCGTATTAATTGCGCTTTTTGGCTTTCTTCTTTGCCTTTTTCAGTTTTGAATTTGACCTGTTCAGACAATTCTAGCACTTCCTGTAACAACTGCGCCTTCTCGCCATACTCTTCGTCAGTTCCAGATCTTTGAATGAAAAGTAACGTAGAGGTTTAGATAAGTAAATAAAGGCGGGGT
>PRKT01000278.1:281096-294685 GCA_003671525.1 Saccostrea glomerata
AAAACGATTTTAAGTGTTGACCCCTAAAAGTCCCTTATTTTTAGGGATTTAGTTCTCATAACCTTTTCAGCTAAAGACAATAATAAATCAATTATTCCCTGTAAATATTTCTAGAATTGCTTGCTCTGCCTTTGAGAAAATGGATGATGCAAGATCTTTTTTTACTATAGAAAATCCCATTGACAATTTCAAAGCGTCATAGAACCGGAAGTTCGGGTCTGGTGGACTTGAAACTTACATTACAACCTTTAATTACTTTGATAAACAATATATAATCCTCAAATTAAATTTTCTACATTGTTTTGATTTTTTTTTCTTTCAATCCCCCCTTTTCTTAACTTTGGAGCCCTGTAACACAAAAATATATCATAGGTGCAAAATCACTAACGATGACTTTTTTGTAGATATTACTTTGAGGAATACATTCCTAAAATTTGAACGAAATTCAATGTAAAATAAGGAATATTTTAGGCTTTAAAGAAAATGTAGTTTTTGACTTATAAATACCGGAAGTGAAGTTTCCGGAAGTACAAAACCTTACTTATGGGACACTTTAAGATGTTCTGTTGAATGATTTTGTTTTAAAATACATATGTCCAGTGGTTTTCTTTAAATCCTTGACATAAAAGTGTTAAGTATAACTAGACCTTATTTCTGTCGTTCAACAAAAACGGAGGGCTTTTCGACCCCTAAATATTAATGAGCTTGTTACATAATTAAAATTCAAAAGTTTCATTATCTTTTCAGTTTAGATGATATCAATAATGAAACATAACAAGTCACTATATACATCAACGGCTACTAAAAGAGATATAACTCTTTCATGACTATTCAAAATATGCGAAAAATGACTTTTTCAATTCACTAAACTCCAATAAGGGGTCAAAAAGTGACCCAACGGACCATAATTTTTAAATTTCCCTTTTTGTGCTTAACTAAAAACTGAAATCAGTTTGTAGATTGGTTGAAAAATAAAATGCTTTCATTTTTTTTAATTTTGGTATGCATATTAAAAGTACTTCTGGTTTTATGAGTCCCTAAAAAGTTACAGTAAAAAAAACGGTTTTTTTCTGTACTGGCCCCTGAAATGAAGGATATGGAAATAACGAACAGTATTCAATCTCAACGTCCATTAAACAATATACAAAATAAGAGCAGAGCAAACACGGACCTCCGAAACATCAGAGGTGGGATCAGGTGCCATGGAGGAGTGAGCATCCCCTGCCGACCGGTCACACCCGCCGTGTGCTCCCTTGTATCTGAAGGAACATTGTTTCATGACCTATGCACCGGAAGAAAATACTAGAATTATTATTTATGTGAATTATCTCAAGAAATGCTTGCTTTCCTTTTGAGATAATGGGCATTGAATAATTTCTAATTTAACATAGAAAGCTTCATAGGTAATTTTTAGGGACTCATAAAACCAGAAGTACTTTTCATATGCATACCAAAATTAAAAAAAATGAGAGCATATAAGACTCCAAACAGATGGACAAAGAGAGATAATTCTTATGCAATTATTTTTGAGATTACTTTAAAATACAAATTTTCAGGTCTCTAAAACAACCATTAGGGGTCAAAAAGTGACCCCACGGACCATAATTTTTAAATTGCCCTTTTTATGCATTTTAATTCACAATAAAATATGATACTGTGAAATGATCATAGAAATGATGTATATTCTTAATTGCTTCACAATAGTCAATGAAATCAGTATGAGGAAAGAAAATATAAACTTATTCTATAAATTAAATTTCGTTAAAACTAATTGTTATAAGAAATAAACACACTCAGTTTTTTTTCCTAAAGTTGTGATTCATTTTATTATCATTTCAGACATGCTTTCCAAAGAAATCAAGAGTCTCAAGTGCCTATTATGCCTAATGTCAGGTTTATTGATTCTGATTTTCAAGAGGACGAGGAGATGGATGACATTTTGAATATGCTGGAAGAGTCTGTGAGTTCCACTGAAGACTTTAGAAACAATATACCCCCTGAGTTTAATATCTGTGAAACATTAGATACTCTCAGATTCAAAAACTCTGTCAATGCTATACAAGAAGAAACTTACAATGCCATTAACCTTTTATATAGAATTGTGCAGGATGCCAAGGAATTCTGTTCTGCAATATTTGTCATCACTTCTTCAATAATGAAGGATTTAAAGATAAATGAGAATGATCCCAAACCAGTGGCGGCAGATAAACTTGCCAAATTCTACAAGCACCTTAAAGAATATCAGTCATCAAAAAGTTATTTTGTTCTTGTACAGTTGATGTTTTTTTAAGTTAACAGAACACAAGAAGAAGCAATATCACATCAAGTTATGTCCCATATTGCTTTCAACTTGTCTATCACAATTAGAAAATTCCTCTTGAGTGAAAAAGAGAAGTTTTACAAGATTGGATATTGTTTTCCCAATTCCAAACTTTATTTCCCAGTTGGGAGACCTAGGCCCTTGATTTCTAGACCTTAATTGAGCCCTGGAAAATCAGTGTCTTAATCTTCAATGTGTAAATTTTTCTTTATCCTATAGAGGAATGCATATATACACTCAATCCTCTTTTTTCAAAATACTGTGCTATAATCATGAGCAAAACATTGTTTTGAAAGGGGGCGGAGAAAACATTCTAACCTACCTGAAAAAAAAGTCCAATAGATTCCGGGAAATTTTTAACCAATCGTAGCCCTCTTTAGAAATAGTCATTCGGGGTTCATCAAAATGGCAGCCGTAGCTGTGAAAGCAGACCTTTTCGAAGATTTTTGGTCGGAAGGAATGTTTAGAAACTTAAATGTACGAACTGAGGTAAAAAATTCTACTTGAAAATACTATTACTTAATGTACATACGACGCAATTATTTGTTGCGGTTCAAACATGTGCATGGTCAGGGGCCCAAGCTAATGTCGAGTAAAAAAAATAGGTCAATTTTTCATTTCATTTCTGCATTTCTGCATATCTCGGGAAGTATATGGAGTTTCGGAATAAAAATTGGTAATAAAGTAGATTGTTTATTTGTGAATTTAAACAAAAAGAAAAAAGAATTTTATATCTTTTGATTTAATATTTTTTATTCAGCATAGTTGGGTACCCTCGTGTAGGAGTTCCATACAACTTGATAGGATAAGTCCGTCATGTTGAAATTAAAAATGATCGTTCAGTTCCCAGTTAAAAAATTGCATGGGTCAGAAATGTTTATTCCCAAATACAAAAGGAAAAATGTTGTTTGTCAGTATGACAAGTCTTTGAAACCTAATGTTAAATCTGATTCATGGCGAACACTCTAGAACATACCAAGCACCCCCTCCCGTTTTTCCACAAAACATCCCAACTATTCTTAAGAAATTTTGTGAAGGGCTAAATTTCAAAGAGAAATGCTATGAAATACACTAATAAAATTGTTTTAAAAAGATTTGTAGAGAAATTGTTTTAAAAAGATTTTTAGAATAAAGAAAAAAGTTTGACGCTGAAATTTGACTTTTAATAGATAAGCAAATCGAACATCGAAGAAAGATTGATACTTGAGTACCATTCTGTGTAATATATTTTAGACAAAAGTGATATTAACCAAATAAAAGAAAGAGGGAAATTAACAAAAATCACCACTGTTCATTGCGATTTTTAATTTCTATTAATAAGCTTTAATTTGTAAAAACATAAAAATAAAATTAATTCCTTCCCTCCCTCCTGGATGTGAAAACCCCCAGGCGGCAATTCCAAACAAACATTTTTTTAAGGGATACCTAATTATTATCCCCGATGTTTTCTTTCATCTAACTTTACTTTATAACTGTTGAAACCTAGCACAATATACGCTATTTACCTACGTTTCTATGTTGTTGGGACTGTCACAGATTGGAAAAAAACATGTTATCTTACATACCAGATATTTTCTCCCATCTACCTCAGCTTGTATTAGGTAGAATTCCTGACAAAAATACCCGTAATTGCATTTGATTGTCACATTATTAATAAAAGTGGTATTGTGAGCAATGAGCTCACTAAATGATACCCCACCCGCCTCCCATATGAATATAATGGCAGTATCCATGTTTTGCTGTGGCCGGGAAACCCAAACCCTGAGGGGGGCTAAGGGGGCCTAGCTAGCCCCCGAGTCTTTTTTCCAGGATAGACTAAGTATAGGCTTTGGACATTGCGACGTAGGTTAGCCCCCCCTCCCCTCCCACTTTCCGCAGACGTTGCAGAATAGGTTAAAAAAGCCTTTCACTTTTGCTTTCGTACAGAATATTTGCAAGACATAATAAAACACACTTAACTGGTGGACATTACCGTGAAACAATTCCTCTCTAACGGTTTTAACTTTTAGACATATAACTTTTACATCTTTAAGTTATTTTTCTGCTGATTTATCATGTATTTGTTTAAATCTTGTAGGTGTGTTCTTTTCAGCCAATCAAAAACTTTACCAGAATTTCGGTAAGCCTCGCTTTGGCGTTACAATCGATATCACGTATCTTTACCAGACCCTCTGGGTGGTCGGAGATTTACGGAGACAGTCGAGGGTCTGGTTGAACGAGACTATCAACTTAAAGGAACTACCAGTACTGAATTAAATTTCCAAAGTTTTCAAAATCTGAAATCGTCAAAAAATAATTATAATGATATACTTTCTACCGTTTTCTTCGATTTATTGTTTGTTTAAAATATGCGAAATGTTTTCATCAGGTATCCATGTCTGCGTCATATTCTATAAATACAATTTTATGTCTCATAAATGATTTATATACAATCTTTTTTACATTGTTTTTGACAAATTTAGGTTAAAATTGCAGTTGTTATTGATTTTTAATGTAAAAAGAGTGGGATCGACTGGATCGGGATTGAACTCATGTTAGGATCGGGTTCGGCTTGATCGGGATCGAGTGCTCAATTAATTTAATTTTACGCAAACATGAGGTTGCAATCAATTTAGAGAGAAATTCAAATTTCTCTGATTTAAAGCTATATTTTCTACTCCTGTGACACCACCTCAGATGCGTTATCAGTTTGAACAGTTTGATTGATTGTGCAATTGTCTTAATCGATTTCGGATTAGTCAGCATGGAGGTAAAAACCTGATATACCAAACCGCGCACTGTATGCAGATAGGTCAATCCTTCTTTGAAGAGTTGCTTTGTGTTTTTTAACTGAATAACCAGATTTCGATAATTCACGGCTACAGAAACATACATTTAAATTGTTAATATGAGCCAGCGGCGGTCTCAAGACCCGCGAGCTAGCCAGCTCAAGAGAATTACTCGACTTTCAAGGCGACAGTGATTGACAATAATAAACTTTTACACCATCAATATCACCAATTCACCAGCAATAATTAAATTTGGCACCACTGCAGTTTCTGGAACCCAGATATGAAATACTTGGCAAGTGATGGGGTTCACCTGAAGACAGCAGCCGCGACCACCGGTTCATGAAGGAGTACCTTCAGAACATAAAAAGTTCTGCCCTCCATGCCTCCCATCTGATTGGATGGGAGAAGAATGATTAGTAGTACATTGCACATATGATGATAGATGGTTATGCATCAGTGTTTTCCGTTTATTTCAAAGTAAAGGGTTAGAGATCACAAAATCTCTGTGAATCTTACAACAAATTGTTATTCTAAAGCGACAATTTTGTCATTTAAAGCGGTCAATTTACCTGATTGCCCGCTCTTAGGGAAAACACTGAATGCATTTGATAAAGATTCTGGGTAATGCCGCAATATGTCATGTCACATGTTACACAAAAATATGACATTATTTTAGTGCTTATTTAATTTCAACGTAAACCTCGACATGTTTCTGCACATTATTTTACATGAATTCATAATTTGCTGTCAATGTCAGCACTGGTCAAAATTTTGGGAATCGCCAATGGATTCCATCATATTATGCGAAGGCTCCAAATTGTTTTTCTTAATCTTCCCAATATCCAATGAAGGTTGGAACAATTTGTACACATCATTTTAAAAGTTTAAGATTGAAAAAGTTTTCTCTTTTTTTCATCTTTCCAGATTTTCAGAGCCCTAACAAAGTCAAAGTTTTCAATTGATGGACCATCCTCTGAAATCCTCATTAAGTCATTCACTGAGTCATTATTCAAGTTTGTTCTTAGCCTTGATTTGATCCGGTTTTTGGTGGAAAACCCCCTCTCACAGGTAGCACTGTTCACTGGCAACAGTGTGCAACACTGAACAAGTTTGATGATGTTTGGCAGGATATCCTCATATTCTGAACCAAGTTTCTCACAAACTTCACTCAAAGAAGATGTTGAGAAAGAGCCAATGACAAGTCTTTTGTACTGTTTGTATTCCATAGGTACTTGATCTGTATCTATTCCTTGGACAGCAAAATGTTCAGCTAAAACAGCTACACTTTCATTTCCAAATTTTGCTAACTCTCCTGTTTTGTGAGCTGAAGTGATATGGAGGGGCTGTAACACTTGCATTTTTTCAATTAATCCACTTTCTTGAAATCTGTCTTTCAAATTCTTTACTATATTGTCTACATATTGTGGCATAATGGATTTGAGAACGTTTCTCTGCTAGGAAAAGAATTTTGATTTGAACTCCTTGATGTCCTTCTTCATTTTCTTCGTCCGAGCTATCAAACCCATCAAACCCATCAATGTTGGTGTCAATGGCCTCTTGGACAACTGATTTTTTACTTTCACTGTCAGGTCGATTGTATGTAACAGCATCCCCATCTTCAGAAATAAAATCTTCCAATTTATCAATATAGATGCCTTGAGCCTCTTTGAAATCAAGTAGAGTTTCACAAGTACTTTCCACTATTGGTGTAAGTTTACTCAGGTCCAAGTCCTTGGTTTTGGAAACCCAATCTACCCAGGAAAGGCAAAATGTCCATCAGCATATGAGTAATAGCAATGAAACTGTACTGGGAAACTTCTGCATGAATCCCCCTTGCTGCTGGGTTGGTAGTTCCTTCAAGCTCTACGGCTATAAGAAGGGCAGTGTAAGTCCTATAGAGAATTTCAACTGATTTCTGAAGACTTAACCATCTCACAGAGTGAATTTGAGCAAATTTCAATGTAGGAAGGTTAAGCAGCATTTGGATTTCTCGAAGCTTATTTGACCGTAATGCAGATCCACTGAAATAAAAGAAAATGTTTGACACTGTATCAGAGTATTTTTTCAGTTGAGGAATACATTTTGATGCTTGTGAGGCAGCAAGGGCACATCGGTGTGCAGCGCAGTGAATCCCGACTAAAGCTGGGCTGTATTCTTTGAGCCTAACAATTACTCCATTTGTCCTTCCTGTCATGACGCTGGCTCCATCTGTTCCAACACCAAGTTTTGACACATCTAGGCCCTTAACTCTCAGCTCTGAAATCACATGACTAACTATGGTCTCTGCATCTGCCTTGGGTGTAGAAATTTCTATGTTGCTTAGAAACCGTGTTTCCAGTTCTCTCTCCTGCAGGTAGTGAGCATAGACTAGGAGACGTTTTCGGTTTCCCCGGTCTGTGCTTTCATCCAGTGTTAAAGAAAAGACACCCGAGTTTGTAATATTTTCAACTAGATCGAGTTATATAACTTTTGCACATGCACTCTGAAATTCTCCAACACTTTTGGAACTGGTGTAAGAAAGTTCTTTCATTGTTTGGCATCCTATTTCACCCATTAAACTAATGATGTGTGGAAATTCTTCCTTAGGTAGCTCTCTCTTTGCAAGAAAATAGGCACACTTAATGTAATGGGTGATGAGTTGCTCATCTTTGTCAAGTTTACTGGCTAGTAGCTTCTGAAGTGGTTGCTGTTTGGCCAGTTTGGACTTTGTTATGGCAGTCAAATGGAGCTGAGCTGAAATAAAGAAGATGGGCGGATAAGGCGGGCAGAATGCCTATAGCGTCAGATATTAAGAAATCACATTTGATATATAAATTGAGTATTTAAATTTACATCTCATCATTGAATTTTATGAAATTATGAGAGAAAAAAAAACATTTTCTGAGAAAAAATAAATCTCTTTAAAAAATTTCATTCATAAAAGTATTCCATGGTATTCGTGGGATTCGAACCCCCAGCAATAAAATACCGATGAATCAGACTGCTTTGAGACTAACGCGCTAACCACTATGCTACATTGCTCATGTGTTGTAGTGCCATTTAAATCATGTTTGTGATATGACCCTTGACTTTATGGACTTGAAGTATTTCTCTGAAAGATGCGAATGTTTTGTTATAAAAGTGTATTTTTAAGGTATAGTGGGTCTTCCCTCCATTTTTTTGTAAACCAAAAAATATGTATTTTATCGCAAACTTTTAGGATTATCTTTCAAAAAAATGGAGCGAAGACCCACTCACATTGAAAAATTTTGTTAAAGTATGAAAAAATGATCGTTTTTGTTCTTTTAAGTCTGTGTATGCTTTTTCATGGGCAAATATTTTCAGTTTTTGTGAGATTTTTGCAAATTACAGAGATTTAACATTAAATATACTTTAATATGAGATGAAATATGACATAAAATTTGGATATAATTGAGATAAAAAAAATTCACTTCTTATCTGTCGCGCTATAGGCATTCTGCCCGCCTTATACGCCCATCTTCTTATTGAAATGTCATTCTTATTTAATTAAATGTTTTTTTTTATTTTGAGCTTAATTTTCCCCCAGAGTAGTCATTTGAAATTTTGCTAAAAATTACAAAGTTAATGTATGAAAAATAAAATTATTGATATTAAAAAATTGTTCAGAAAAAAAATATCTATGATTTTAAGTGCAGACACTAACTGTAAAAAAAAAAAAATTAAATAAATTTTAGGGTTTTTCCCTGAGATGAGAAAGTATTTAAGCGAATTTTTTATTTTATGCAAAAATAATCTATTAACAAAAAATTCAATAAAACAGAAAAAACTTACAGGATGCGTGTCGCATATGGTTCGTTGTTTTCGCTGGCTTTTCATGGCCCCGTGCGTATGGATTGTCCAAACCTGCAGCTCTACACAATGTACAGTGCCACTTTTTTCAGAATCCAATTCATACCATTCAAATGCATTTTGAGTGATTTCTTTGGCAAACTTCTTTCTTGGGGTTGGATTGCATTTTCATCTTGTAACTTTCGCTTACTTCCGGGTTTCGGCGACCCGCCTGTCAGCCACGCTTGTAACGACATTTATTCTTTCTTGATCAATTTTCTCTTGTGCTCGTTTATAAAATAATGAATTTTCATTTTCAGCACATATATATTTATAAATTGAAACAAAGGACAATAAATATTTCAATTTATTATGTGTATACTTCTTACTGCCGATCGAGTGATTTCACGCCTTGGATGCTGACATGTGTGTAGTAAACGGTACATTTTGACATTAATATTCTTGATATACGACTGTATTTATGACATGAGTGTAATCTGTAGACAATGAAAAGGTCTAAAAATTGTCTTCAACAACTTTGACATCATACCGATAGCTGGCCAGGTGTTTTTCGTCTCTTGTGTATTAATTCCACTTACAGACTTTTTCATATGTATAAGCGTAAATTCTCGAGGCGTTCCGACGGAGTACTCGCTCAGTGGCCAGTAGCAGTAAAACAGATGCAAGCGCCCTACCGTGATTCATGTTACTTCAACGGTGAAAAACACCATAAATTTTTCTTAAAAACAGTGGCGATTTTACCAGATGTTCTTGATAGATTTTAATGAATAAAAGAAAATAGGGGGGTTAACATTTTAGGGCGACTTAAACTTCGCTTTTGTGATAATCTACGGCGAAGTTTGGAGCCCAAAAGCGACTATTTCGCCCCAGTCGCCCCCTAGGTTGGTCCTTGTAATTGCTATTTATTAAAAGAATGGTTGCCTATCAATGTTTTTTTGTATGTGAAGGCTCCAGCTGTTTTTGTCAGTGTCAGTACTGGTCAATTTGGGAATCGTCAATTGATTCCAATTGATTATGAGAATCGTCAATTGATTCCAATTGATTATGGGAATCGTCAAGTGATTCCATCATATTATGTGAAGGCTACCGTTTGTTTTTCTTAATCGCCCAATATCTGATGAAGGTTGGGACGATCTGTTTTTTTATTTCAAAAAAGGAATTTGTTTTTCTTAATCTTCCCAAAATCTAATGAAGGTTGGGAGGATCTGTTTATTTATTTATAAGTGGTTTGCCTATCAATGTGTTTTTGCATATGACTATGTGAAGGCTCCAGTTTGTTTTTCTTAATCTTCCATGTATCTAATGAAGGTTGGAAGATCTGTTTATTTATTTATAAGTGGGTTGCCTATCACTTTTATGTCACAATTGTTGAATTTTATTATGACCATGATGAACTGACCTATTTTAAGCTGAGCCGACACTTGTATATGATAATAGATTGGCAACATGTATTGTGAAGAGTTCAATAACAAATGATAAAGATGAAAAATGTAAGCATGTTTGCTCCTATCTACCATGTGTTTATAGCTTGGTGGCAAAGAAAATTATTAATTCTATTATATTATCACCTATGGCAATTACAACTGCTTGGACTTATTGTAGAATAAAATGCCACCAAAAAAGAGGAAAATGTGATGGGTCCGAAGCCTCCCAAAAAGGTGAAGTTACGCAGTCAACCGGCTCAATTGCTCTCTGTGGATTCAGTTTGGGCAATTCGGTGGATTCCAATTGATCATCGACTCAAGTGGCTGCTCCAAAAAATCAGCTGGCAGCAGCAAATCTTAGACAACAGCAACAGCCTTGACTCCCAGCAATGCTTCTACAAACAAGATCGCTTCAAAGGCTGCACCACTGCACCGCAGACTTCT
Organism: Saccostrea glomerata; assembly: GCA_003671525.1. Taxonomy (NCBI): domain Eukaryota; kingdom Metazoa; phylum Mollusca; class Bivalvia; order Ostreida; family Ostreidae; genus Saccostrea; species Saccostrea glomerata. The sequence continues at coordinate 291,866 of PRKT01000278.1, forward strand.
ATTACATCTTCTACTGATTTGAATAGTTCCTATTTGGTAAACACCCTTATAACAGTTGCATTGTTTTTCGTAATAACAGTTGCATTGTTTTTCAGGCGTTTCGGTGGCAGATACATTTAACAGTTACAACTAGATTCTGTCCCATTATCAGTAGACAAAAAATAAATAAATAAATAAATAAAATCTTTAATGATCATTTCATTGACCACAAAAGTTTACTTCTAAATTTCAAAGAGAAAAATATTACAATTAAGATAGAAAATAATGTTAATCATTAAATCCTCAGTCAACTAGTTTTAATTGTAATGGGAACCATTTCAGATGTTCACTAAATGCTCCTCCAAGTTCCTTATGTCCTTCCTGGTGTCTTATTCCCGGCAAGCTTTATAAAATAAGGCAATCTAGTATATAAGTCATTTTAGGGTTTACACACACGCAAATACATGCACATACATAATGACCATGTCAAAATGTTTACACTTTTAATGCATCCATTTTAAAAGCAATTCATCATAAATAATTGAAAATTGGCTATATTAAATATATTTGTCATTTTACTCAATTCGTGTTCTTGCAAGTGCATGTATGTGCAGATTTACCATGTCATTTGGTGAACACTATTAAAAGTTAAGTGCTATTATATTCTGATTTTTAAATCATTTCATTCTCAAAAACATAAATATACATATAAATATATAGAGATAATTTGGCGATATAATGTATTATCAGTAAATGAACACATTTTGTGAAAAATAAGCTGTGCAATGTGACGTTAACGAAAATGTATTACAGATAATCAAGAAATATCTGAGAGGGGCACTTATGGCTAAGCTAGACATAGGAGATGATTTTAGAAATATCCCAGAGCACCTTCAGACTATCATTTGAACGATCAAATATTTAATAAATGTTAACCAATGGGTGCTAGTTCATCTTGTCAGTTTTGTTTAAGTTTTAAACAGGTCCTTGTAATGGTTTATGTTGGAATACAAAATCAGGCCAATATCTCAAAATGTCTCTGTGATGTTAGAAACTTCAAACGTTTACGTTTGAGAGTATGATTTTCCTCTAAAGAAACAAAAACTGTCTTCTCGATAACTTGTTTGACTATATATGGAATTGAGGTAGATTCTATTCCTATGGGAAGTAGATTATCTAAGACATGAGAACAAACTCATTAATATTAGACAAATGTTGAAAGGGATAGTCCATGATAAATGTTCAAAATTTGCCTGTCAAGTGGTCACACCTGGTCGTGCATTGTTTGAGACTCTTAATAGATTCGACTCCTGAGTTCAATTGCAAACCAAACCATTACATTGAAAATCAACTGCTAAGGAACATGTTGAATTAAGGCAATGTAGCTTTTATAGATAATTTTTGTGGCAAGTCAATATTTCATCAGTATTAGTGGTGATCTTTACAGAAGCTACATTTATAAGTAGATAGATGCATCTGGTGCTTTGGGTTAAGAAACTGTATAAGGTTTAAAATGGTCTGCTAAATCTTAGTTAGATATTCATATAGATTGTCAAATTTATCTTAAAGTTCTTCCAATCATTTTGCTAGTAGACATTTGGGTCCCATATTTCAGCTATCAAAATTTGCCTTTTAGCTGATAATATAGCAGTTATACTATCAAAACTCAAAGTTTACTGTTTTATCTTCCATCTACAGAAAGAATTATTTGCAATTTTTAATTTTATGAACCAAATACTCCTCTATGGTAGGAAAGTTGTCAAAAGAGCCCAGAGCTTTCAATCACAAAACCCATCTTAATGAATTAGTATCTGACTTATTTCACACTTTTCAAGAAGCAGACACAAGAACCAACTATCAGCAGTCTTCTTTCTTGCCTTGAACGTTTTTATGCACTTAGGTAAACTCGTTCCTATAAACAACACATACAATTCACTTTAGATAACAATGAGATATTCCAAACTAATAATAGGCATCCAGTGATACTTACTTTAACAGCCAATGACTTAAATTGTCAATTTTGTTCAATTCATGCCTTAAAAGTATACATTTTTATTCCAACATTAAAAGTATACATTACTTAACATAAACACACATCTAGTCCTTTATTCACCTTCAAATCTGATGAACCAGTTAAGTACAGTTTTGTGGGATTCCAATCAAAACATGCAATAAGTTTTTTCGACTAATTGCTTTACTTTGGTCATAGTTTTTGTATTTGTACTGCTAGTTTTGTACTGCTAGTGGCAGCTTAGAATGGTTTATCTGAAAATGTAATCCAACAACTCGGTCGTTGGCACTCAAAGACGTTAAATTAAAATAAATGCATTCGGGTTTTAAATTCCACACTTGATGTTAAGAATTCTAAACTAAATGTTCCCCTTATACATGTACTGTCATTGACTATGGTAAGAGAGAAGTGAGCATATGGTTGTTTCTCTCCAGAATTTAATTAGGATCTGATAAATTTCTACATCCATTTTCAGTGATTTAACATATAAATCAGTTCCAAACTAAATGTTCCCCTTATACATATACTGCCATTGACTATGGTACGAGAGAAGCGAGCATATGGTTGTTTCTCGCCAGAATTTATATAGGATCTGATAAACTTTTTACATCCAATTTCAGTTATTTAACATATAAATCAGTTCCAAACTAAATGTTCCCCTTAAACATGTACTGCCATCGACTATTGAAAGAGAGAAGTCAGCATATGGTTGTTTTTCTTCAGAATTTAAATAGGATCTGATAAACTTTTTACATCCATTTCAGTGATTAAACGTATAAATCAATTCCAAACTAAATGTTTCCCCTTATACATGTACTGCCATCGACTAT
>PRKT01000278.1:295490-315251 GCA_003671525.1 Saccostrea glomerata
TTAGGCCACACCAATAAAATTTCTTGTTCGATGGACCCGCGCGCTCGTATTTTAGAGAAACGTAAAAAATAATATTATTTTAAATTTCCCGCTTCCGGAAATTTTCGTTCCATTTCCCGCCCCATTTTTCATTTTATTTTAAATACTCGATCATTTCTGAGTTTGAAATAAGTAGGAAATATTACATGTTGGGAAAAACTAAAACAACATTGATCAATGTGCACGAGAAAGGACACTTGACACTCGGATGTATTGACTATTGTTCAAATATGACGGTATTTGTCGTTGAAACTCGGCGCGTACAGGTGATCAGTGCGAAACCGCCCGCATTCGTCATTAGCTGCAATGTCATGCACAGTTGCACAAACTTTTTTAAGCATGCTTTTAGAGTTACGGCATGGAAACAAGTAAACTTTATAACTCCATCGTGATGAATAGCAAAGATTGGGTAGAGTAGATCTGTTATGTTTTGACAGAGGGCCACCATGGATATAAATCAAATTTTTGAGTCTGCCTAAATGTAAGTGCAAGAAATTAAGACTAGATAAGATAAAGATGCATATATAATATATACGTTTTTTTTCCTTCTGAATAAGTATGTATATACTAAACATTTTTAATAAGTTGCATCTATTTTATTTTAGGGAGACTGCTAAGCTACTTGATTTATTTACTTTGGATGATGAGTGTTGAAGCCCTAGATCCAGCAAGATTTGGTGGGTTTTTTTTTCTTAATTTCTGCAGTGGAATGATAAACTGGACTAGAACTTTTTATCTGTTTATATAGTGAATAAGTGCAGACATTTTTATTCAAGAAGGTCTTCAGTTGAACCACAGTGCATGCACACTGTAGGTAAATATTTCCATGAAACCATAAAATTGTTTCCACAGACAATTCTTTCACAGATTCTTTGTTTACATGTACTAATTCCAAGCTGTCCTGGACCAGCCAGAAGAATTCAAGATATCCGTCTACCTTGATTTGCTGAAGTAGCTTCTCATAATTTGAATAATATTTAAACATCTTGATACTTTATTTCAAAATCTCTATCAGTCAACTCTTGAAAAAAAAATTGATTATAATTCATATTTGTTTAACCTTGTTATTCTAAGCTCTGTGTCACTGTCAATCATATTTTATGATAAATTTGTGAATTACTATATGTAATAATAACTTATCACTGCTGGCATTAATTGTAAATGATAAAAAGTAATGGGACATACTTGTCTTGTCGATGGTTCTATTATGTCTGATTTTTTTAATTATGTGAATTTTGGGACCATGTTAAGCTTCTGATATTGTGCATAAATACAGAAAAATAATAAAAAAAACAGCAGTGCTGTTGGAATTGACCAGTTTTATATGATTGTATAAGTTTTGATCACATCACATTTTGTGAATACTGTTTTGAAATATATGTTAAAGATGGAGGTAAACACTTATTTTAACAGTGATAAATCTCATAAATGTATAAGCAAATCATGTACAGGGCAAAATGAACCTCTGAAAACATCAAAGGTTTGAGATGCATAGGAGAGTTAATCTTTTATGTCATTAGCAGATTTATTTACAGAATTTTGTACCTTTATGAAATAAACAACCTGTGTCAAATGTCCTTATAATGCTCTAAACATGTAAAGGAATCAGAACATTTCTTAAAATTGTTTTTTTTTTAACATATGGAGTAAAGTCATTATGTAATTAAAGTGAGAAACCATAGTAACAGCATTGTTATGACTTTTTTGTTTATGCACAAATATAGGATATTGAATGTCTTACATGATCAGGGGACTCAAGGTTTCATTATGATTTACTCTAGAAATGTAAAGGAAAATTAAAAAATATATAATCGCTCGCTCCATTATTTTTCTTCCTCGTCTGAAAATTTTATTGACAGAAATATTAATATTATAATTATCAAATCGCTCGCTCGCCCAAAATTTTGGGGGTCAGTTGTCCATAGAACAAGAAATTTTATTGGTGTGGCCTTATCATTATATAACAATAGCTGGGATAAGCACTAAGTCGCAATATATCATATCTAAGTTGAAACTAATCATTATTTGGCCTTATCCCAGCTATAATTTACATGATTGTATGTAATATTGTATATTTATGTGTTTTTGTTCACTTTCGTCATTTATATGGTCAATAAATGACATTTTCACTCAACTCAAGTTCTCGTGTCTTCACTAGAGTCTCAAGTAACAAGAACAAGCTACGGAAAGGCTTTTCATATTGTGAAAGTTACTTTTATTAGTGGAAAAGTTGTGGATATAAATAAAGGTTGTACTATCAGGCTTACACAAATGCGGGAATCATCATTTTTGACTTGATGTACGCTTTGATGCATAACTCCCCGCTGAGGACACATCAGTTCATAATCGTTTGACCTTGTCGATCTGTTGGTATATAAATCCCCGAAACAATACTTGTGATAAATACTGTAAATGTATTATATTCAGCGTGTACGATATTTGTCGGAAATTGAGTTTTGAACAAGTTAGCGTAGATTCAATTCAGCGCATTTCTTATTGTTCTTATTTACGTATATATGTACAAAACATTTAGCGTTGTACTTGAATTAGCGGAAGTGTCTTTCCGCCAAAAGCGTTAAAAAGAATACACAGCCACATTTACTGTATTTTACGCTGTTAAATTCTAGCTACATCTTAATGAATTTTTGAAACTTTTTAAAACTTTTTATATTTTTGTGTGTAACATATCCTCTAAATGTCTGAACTTGTTTTTAAACTGTCATCACGGTCTTTGTTCATTACCCAGTAAGTGAGCCCGGCTTTCAGTACTTCTCAGTACTTTGATTAATATTGTCCTTGAGAAGTGCAATAGACTATGCTCCACGAACTCATACTGTCTGACTTTAGCATAAAGTAGACTTTGTAGCACTATCCACTATTGGTTTTTGCGTAAAATGAACATTTGATGAAATGGTCTGTCAAGTGTATTGTTGATAGACTATCGATATTGTGATAATAGTACTAGTAACAATACTAGTGTATACATACATTATGATGATAATGAACAATATTTAATCACAAAATCCATAAAACAATACAAAACAGGAGGAGAGCAAACACGGACCTCTAAAGCATCAGAGGTAGGATCAGGTGCCATAGAGGAGTGAGCATCCCCCGCTGACCAGTCACACCAGCTGTGTGTTCCTTATCATGATTTGGAAATTACTGGACAATCCATCGATAATTCAGTGTCAGACGTACTCAACGCTTTACAAGATTATTTGAAATGCATGAACTGTATTTATCTTCAATATAATTTATGTATTAATGTTTACGAGAGGAAAGAAAATTTGAAGAAAATAAAGGTACATTGTACTCGTACCTTCTATCCCAACCTCATTTCTTCCCATGGACATATACCGGTCACTGTAGCCTAGTGGTAGACGCTTCGCTTCGTGATCGGGATGCCCGAGTTTGATTCTCGTTCTCGGCGCTGCATCATACCTAAGACGTAAACATAGGTAGTGACTGTTCCTTCGCCAAGCGCTCGGCACTAGAAGTGAAAGTCAAGAGTCTTTAAGATATGACTTTAAATATGTAAGTGTCACTGTAGGCGTTCGCACGATAAAGAACCCTCACTGCTCAATGGTCCTGAGTGCCGAGTATAATTCTAAATTTTAATATGTAGAGGACTTTCATGGTGTTAAACATGTCTAGTTGCATATCAGAAGTAAAAAAATGTTGAAGGAAAATCGCGAAGAAATAGAACAACAGTACCGTTTTATTTAACCCCATTTTCCTCATAAAGTTCAATTTAAAGAATACGCGTCTTGCCGATCGCATCAGCGTTGCCCACGTTGACAGGGGAATTATATTGCAGTCAGTTTTTTTTTCTGAGCAAATAATATGTAGATAGATGTACATTTCCATCGAAATTACACTAGAAATACCTCCTTTTAATCTATTAATTAAATGATTGTATCTTGCATGTTTTACCTTCCCTTCGAGGAATCTAATTTCACATATATAGAGACATTCTACATTAAAGTTTTGTAGAAAAAGAAATTCATGTAATATATATTGTTAATTATTCCACAGATTCAGATTCGTTTTCTAGTATTCTTTCATTACTTCAAATAGCCTTTAATTAACTTTTAGCCTTTAACATAAATTAATTAATATATTTATTCTTTACATATAAAAACGAAAAATAAGAACTAAAATTAAAGGCCTTTTTAAAATCAAAAGGGGTCGATTTTAAAGAATGAGTGGCCTGAACGCCCTGGTTTGGATCTTTCTGCGATTCTCTTATCAAGCTGTAAATGGTATATCCAAATGATTTTCAATAAATAGAAAGAGTTTTCTGTAAACCAACTTTTATTCGTGTGTGCGAAATTTTTGCAAGGTTCGCGAATATTTCTCGTCGCGAACCGGTCCTTAAGTCCCTGTGTCTATAATAAACAAACCCTAGAAAGGCTTGGTCGCGAAATTTACTCGTCACGAACTTATTACACCCTACCCCCCAGTTAATCGCGAAATAATATAGTTACAAATAAAATTGGTTTACATTATACATGTATTAGTTAGAACATCTGTACAAAAACTATGCCTCTACCAAGCTGTAAATGAAGTGAATCCAAAACATTTTATAAGTACTGTAATGAAAGCAATAGAGAGAGCTACAAATGCATGCTTATATTAGGTAGAACAACTGTATAAAAAGAATGCCTTGTTACTATGAAGCAAAATTCAAACGACGACACATGGTAGTGTCACCGTTAAGAATTTGACAAGTACCGGGAATGGTTTTTGGGTTTACTTCTTTTTTCTTGACACTTAAGTTCACCCCGTATATCCATGATTTTTTTTAAAAATCAGAAATCAGTCTTTTTGGTTATATAAATTTTATTTGCATGTTTTACAAATTGTCGTTATTTATTTCTAATATAGAGTTAATGACAGAGTCTTCGAAGTCCTTGAATCCGTCTAGGAAAGTAATTTCTTTGTCTACGTTAAAACCCCTCGCTTAACAGCTCGCACTAGACAGACCATAAAATATGATGGGATTTTGACAAACATTGGAAACGGATATGACGATAGAACAGTGGTATTTGTGTGTTTTTGGCGGAAACATACATGTTTGTCGTTGACTGTCTGTGTCATTTGGAAACATGGCTTCACATAAAGATAAATAAACAAACAGTAACATCAGCCTATAGAATTCCAAACAACGGTGTTGACAAAATCAGCAGACCAGTTGTTGTGAAATTGAATAGCGGTGACCATGTCGCAAAAACAATATACGCGGATCTGGTTATTCAGGGTTTGCTGGAACACTACTGAACTGATAGGTTTTGAAATTTTTTATTAGGCCTTCCAATAAACATGTACTAAAAAATATGGGCGTATTTGGCGTGTGATCTGCAGGAATCATTTGTATGAAATATCTTTTGTTTAATTGTCCATGGTTTGGTTGGCTTACCATAGCTGGTCAGATTTTACAAACAGCCAAAATATTTTTTTCATTTAGTTTGAAAAACCTTGTCAGATTGTAACGTTTATGACCGTTTTTCTTAGGAGGTTAAAAAAATATTGTAATGCTTCACAACAAAATAAACATAAGATAAAAGGCATAGATGATATGTTTGCATGCACATGTACATCAAAGTTTAAGTAGAATAGAAGATTAGAATTATTCGCTCTCAGTGCAACTGAACCAAAATTTATCTAATTCAATTTTTTAATAAATCGGTACATAAAGTAAAACTGACGAAAGAATTTATTGTTTGCATTATAAAAAATAATAATTAACGCTCCATGTAAGGCTGGAACCAAAAACGTTTCACTTCTAGTGCACTGATCTGGTAATCCATTTTCCTGAGCTATCACTGCTACATACATATACAGTGGATTTTAAAAGGATAAAGAAGCGTCACGTTTACGCAGTTGGATTTTTTGTGTGTAAAAAGTTCATTTTTCAAGGTCTCTGGATTTTTCTCTCCACTTTCGCAAATGTATGTTCGTTTCTTTGAATACAAATGCACATACACATGTACATAACGTTTCAAAACCATGGAGAGAAGACCCAGAGATAGAAATAAACAATTAAAAACGTGATTTTAAATGTACTTATTTGTACCAAATGTCTGATCAAGCCAATTTTCCAGTTATGTTTTAACAAATAAAAACTCATTTTCGGGAAATACTTTCCTTTCTTGTTTCACAGGAACTCGGTAAATAAAAAAAGGTTCAAATTTCATATGACATGTCGATAAAAATTTTCCCTTTTCAAGCACGTCCATATTCCTGCCGACGAATGTCTTTTTTGTATCAGTATCTACTCTGACGAGGGATTTCATTTTATATCAGCCCTATCTGCAGAAAATATTTGATTTCAATACAAAACAACATTAACACTAAGACCCAATTAAATTCTCATTCTCATTTTACAAGCAATCATTCTTATTCATAAGAATTTGTATGCAAAAGCTGTAGAAAAGTTAGATGTTTTTCTCTCAAGAAGGTACAGTTGTTTGTTACCCTATAAAGTCGACAAAAAAATAATACATTATCTTCAAAAAACTAAATGTATTGAGAAAAAGTCGAAGAAAAATATCTGAAAATTTTAACGCAAGAAATTATGTAATAAATGTTCAATTTCAATAACAAGTCATGACTTTACCACAACGACGTAGAACAGACAAACAGTGGTGGAGTATTGAGACAACAGCTGTCATAAATCGCCATGGCTGAGAAAGATGACAATTTAAACACCCCACAGAAATCGCTACCACAGGGATTCATTCCAGAGTCAAAATTGTTAATTGTATCTGTGATTAAAGGACTGGGTATCCATGGTGCACCATTGGCCCAAGCCCAACCACCAGAACTATTGAGACCCACAAGAACGCCCCTTTCCTTCTCATCTGTAAGTAAAAATAATAAAATATTTAGTTTAAAAGAACATTCATTTGATTGTTTTCGTAATAATTTGGTGTTTCATCAATGTGATTATGACTTCTCTAGAATTTTGTATAATCCATAAATCAGTGTATTAGCTTTACATCTCTTTATCCTACAATATACCCGGTATCTCATGGTATTACGGATATGGAATTATCTCTTTTCTTTTATTCATTTTTATTATGCAATGAAGATATGGATATGATACTAAAGACTGGAAAAGAAAAATCGGTTTTAGATCCAAGATATTGTTTGAATTCAGAATTGAGAAATGCTATATAACCGATATGTGCACTGGTTTCATTTAAAAACTTTTCGAGAAATATTGTTCAGTATGTACAATTTCAATCTAGAATAGTAATGCAAAATAAAAATTTAAAAAGTTTAATTTTAATTTAAACTACCTCCAATTCTTTCTTTATATTTGTATATCTTTTTAATAATTTTGTGATTCTTCTATATTTTCACTTACAATATTGGAGAATATAGGTCTTTAAAAATGACATCTTTTGGTCTGTCTCTAAAGATATAAGTTCTCCGCCAAACTGAGCACACACTGAACTGGCGTAGAATGACGTTCTGTTTGTTGTGAATAAAATTTTAAAACATGACCCAGCTTCTCTATTTAAAGAGAAACCAGACAGAGGACATCCTGAAAAAAAGAAAATAATTAATTAAGTCTAAAAAAAATTGAATACTGTTGCTGTAAAAGAAGGATATGGAGATAACAAACAGTATTCAATCTCAAAGTCCATAAAACCATACAAATTAGGAGCAGAGCAAACATGGACCTCCGAAACATCAGAGGTGGTATCTGGCCATGGAGGAGTGAGCATCCCCTGCTGACGGGTCACACCCGTCATGTGCTCCTTGTCATGATCGGGAAATAACGGAAAATTACGTCGTCAATTCAGTGTATAGATAATGGACTAACAATTAGTATGAATAACGTACGTCAGCATTTGACTCAGTGATAAATTGTATTTGCTGACAAGGTCATTGTATCGACCATAGAACTTACAAAATGATGACTTCAAACGAGACTGCTAATATTCTTGTTTCATCAACTTACTTGTCAATAATTTACCTCGTTTTAGAAATTGTTCATACGTAAAGCATGCTCTTGCGTATGGAATCAACTAAGATATATCTACGCCGTATATAGGTGATGAAAGTATATTGCTGCCTAAGTAAGGGATGTTGACGATAGAAAGTTAAAGTCATCACGTTTATCATATGGCTTGGTTGTTAGATTACCATTAACGTCTTTTTCAAGTAAAAATATCTTGTCTGACTCTAAAAAGACATTACTTTTTAAATTTTCTCAAAATAGGAATGCCTGAATTTTAAGCAATATGGAACATGTACATGAAAGCTTTGTTTAATGAGAAGATATCTTTAAAAAATCTTATGCCATTGGTTAATGTCAGACCAAATATAAAATAATGCATAATATAGTTTTTTTTTTGTTTCTTGTGTTGTTCATACATGGCAAATGGAATGAATGAATAGTTTTATTTTAAATTTTTTAATTAACCCAAACTGCTAATTTTCTATAGTTTTACAAAAAATGACAGAAAATAAGGGTTTCAAATATACTACTCTTAAATCATTAAAACTAATGGAGGGCTTAAATGTTACAGGTTCGTGGGCATTTTAGATATGTGTAACCCTTATTTAATAATATTTTGGATGAGAGATAACAACGAAAATTGAACCACCTTAAAGTCCCATGATTTCGACAGTATCGTAAGATTAATTGTATTGTAATTGCTTTTATCCTACCTTCCATCTCGTAGGCCTCTACTCCCGCTTCAGACAAAACAGGTGTATATTCCAGCAATGGATATTTGTAGAGAAAACATTTTTTGTCCTGGGGTTTGTAAAAGAAGGTTTGACAACTCTTCTCATCTGTACATAGTTTCCCACACTGTAATACACTGTACTGTGTCTCCTTCAGATCTAGATCATTGTTCGGTAGAAAGTTGGTAAACAGTTTATTCATCTTGAATTTCCTAATTTCATCTTGAACTCCTTTTGGAAATAAAGATATAATAAAATTGAAATGTTTTTTTTAATGATATTTGCCAAATAAATGTTTATCTTTATCTTGCATAGGCCTTTTTTAATTTAAATACAGGCTGTATAGTTTATGTTTCAAAGAAACCGGTAAAGAAATTTTCTCAGGGTTTCAGCCGTCTCTTTTAAAGTCATCATTCCGTTATTTCTATGGTCGAAATAATAACCTGGCCGTAGGATCATGAAAGATCTTAATCTTAAGTCAAAATCTTTATGCTGTAATATAATGTTTATGAAGTCAAGGAGACAAAAATTAAGATATCTTGTCAATGTTTTTTCAGAATATTTTTAATATCTGCAAATTTTTAGATTAATTCAATTAGCAATAAATAATTTTATAGGCAATTGAAAATTTGACTTAAGTCTGAGCTTGTTTCATGATCCTGGGGCCTGGTCAGTAAATACAATTTATCAAATACAGTCTGATGTTTTTCATACCGATTGTTAGGACATTTTGACAAACTGAATTGTCCATGGATTTTTCCTTTTTCCCAACATGACAAAGGCACACGGCGGGTGTGACCTTAACGGAAGGGTTGCTCATTCCTCTATGATTCAACCTCTGATGTTTTGGAGGTTTGTTTTGCTCTGTTCCTATTTTGTATTGTTTAATGGACTTGTGAGCTGGAACACTGTTCGTTATCACCACATATTTTTTATTATATTGTTTTATGGAAAAATCATTTTTTAAATCATTTTGTATATACACATGTACCAATCCAGATAATTTTCATTAAAATATTTTGTTGATTTATTTGTAATTTTCTTCTTGGTTATTGTTCTGTTTTATACTGCCCTTTTCGAAAAATCAGTCTAATGCTAAATGGGGATCTTTTACAAAATTTAATGTTAAAGATTTTTTTGTATTTATATACTTTTACATATGTAACAGTATATCTTTTGTGATCAAATATACAAAAGCTGTTATAATTGAGTTCGCACTCAAAATCGCGTAATGTAATTGCCACCATGTGGGAATGAAGTCCGGATCCTTTTTTTTTCTTTTTTGAAGAATATGAAATGGCCTTATTCTCATTACTTCGATTTTTTTTATTTTCAATATATACTTTGCATTAATTAGGAGTACTTTAAACTTAGGTTAGAAACATTGGATTTCCTTTCAATATAAGCAAAGGTGAAATGCTTGATTAGAAATTGATATTTTGGAATGTACAAACATATAACGTCTACGCAAACAGAGCGTTTATTGGCACAAATGTATTCCAACTTTTTGAAAATCAGGTAGGAAAAGGTACGATTTCAAGTGGGAATGGGTGTAAACAAATAATTAACCATGAAAACATGCCGCATAAACAATTGTTAATGGACACCTAATGAGGACAGGAATGAAATATTTGCTTTTTGAAAAAATACATCAGAATTTTTACCAATATTTGAAAGAAAAATTGATGTTAAAGAGAATATTAATATAATATCAAATTTTTGCCATTAGATATTCATTCTAGAATCCATCTAATTAAATGTCTTTCCTCGATAAATCTATTTATTATAATTATGTTCTAAGATTAAGATATTAAAGTGATTTTCTTGTTTTTGAAAGAAATAAATAATATTTCTCACAAATTTCTGTATTAAACAATAAAAAGCAAGATGTGTTTGTGAAACACTGATGCCCCCGTATGGCAAAAAATATGCGAAGATTAAACTTTCCTTAAACGCAAACTCACTGGAAATACAGCTTTGAAATATTGCATCAGGCCAGGGTAAAAAAATTCATCAGTTTGGAAGTCTTGGTATCCAACGAAGGGTCTTTACACAGGGATTACATATGTGTAGTATGAGATCACTAGCCCTAAGAGTTCAAAAGTTATGGCCATGGTTAAAGTTTTTTCAGTACGGAAATCTCCAAGGTCAAGGTCAAAAGGTTAAGGTATTTGGTATCTAATGAAAAGTCTTGCCACAAGGACTACGTATATAAAGTATTGAAGCCAAAATCCTAAAAGTTTATAAGTTATGGTCAAGTTAAAAAAAATTATAAGTACATCAAACTCCAAGGTCAAGGTCAAAAGGTCAAAGGTCTTGCTATCAAATGGAAGGTCTTGTCACATGCATTAAATATGTAAAGTATAAAAGCACTAGCCCTAACCCTTTAAAAGTTCTCGTCAAGCTTTGCTTCTTTTTGAAGAAGGTCAAACTCCAAGGTCAAAGGGTCAAAGTTCTGGGTATCCAATGAAGGGTCTTCTCACAAAAATTACATATGTGAAGTATGAAAGCCCTATCCCTTACCGTTCAAAAGTAATGGACATGGTTAAAGTTTTTTCATAAGTACGGAAATCTCCAAGATCAAAAGGTCAAGATTGGTGGTATCAAATGAAAGGTCTTTCCAAAAAAATACATATGTGAAGTATAAATGTCCTGGTATCTACTGTTCAAAAGATATGGCCAAAGTAAAAGTTTGGAATTTTTGTGTAAAAGTGGGTCAAACGTCCAAGGTCAAAAGGTCAAAGTTGGTGGTACCCAAAGAAAGGTCTTGTCACAAGGAATACACATGTGAAATATGAAAGTCATAGCTCCACTAAATCAAAAGTTATGAGACAGACAAACGGACGGACAAGACAAAAACTATATACCCCGAAAATTCGTTTACGGGGGCTTAAAAATCAAGTTAATATAATAGGGGGAGTAAGTAGTATACGAGGGATGATCAAAAAGTTCGCGAACTATCTCCCATATCTACAAAACAACAATTCAGATTAGAAAAAAAATTGGTTCACATGTAGCCATACACAAGTTCTATGAATAGAATATGCTGAATAAAGCTTTACTTCTTGTTTGTGACGTCACAATGTGAAAATGACGTCACTATGCAGGTCACTTGTGACGAAAAATGGTTTTCTTAGTCGTACTCGTTCAACAAACGACTGTAAAAGAGCTAGAGCTATCTTATGCATTAAATGGCCCTGTACTTATACCAATTAATTAACTATCACCCTCTTTCTATTTTCATATATTAAAATAAAGTAGACACTTGGTGCTTTCGTGTTCTATAATGAAATTTCGTTTTGAGAATCTTAATATATGAAAACAGGCTTTAAGAAATTGCAATGTTCTTAAAATTTGCAAAAAATATGCGTATTTGACTACCTTCCGCAAAGAATTAAAATATGAGCACAGCCCACGATCCAAAAAATAAAACATGTTTTTTGGTCTTCAGATATAGGCCTTTCATTATGTATTGGCATATTTTGGATCAGAGGTTGTGCTCTATATAAATAATTGAAAAAACGCTTCAACTTTAGGTCATTTTCAAAGAAAAATGACGCATTTTATGACGTCATAATGCATTGACTAGATGTGAAATTACGTCACAATTAATAGATACGTGGTCACCAACAGTCCTAGTGATAAATACTGCATTTGCAACCTAAACTGAGCAGTTTTGAATTTTCAGAAATTCGTAGGGCCAAATAAGGCCCAACATGGCTCTACTTCTTTATGGTATATCTTAGAAATCCCTTTGAAGAAGCGTATAATAATTTGCACATGGTTTAATAAGACGAAAGACTTTTTATAAATTCCATCAATAATTGGATTGATCGTTTTAGTGAAGGAAGGCAGATGGTTAAAAATGATACTTGTTATTTGGCCCAGAAAAAGCAAGTTTGAAAAGAGATGTTTTTTTTTTCAATTCAGCAATTAGCTATCAAAGACCTCCAATTTACACTTTGAAAAATAGCTGAATATTTCAACAATAATATAATTATCAAATACCTAAGATATAGTTTACTTTAGATTTTAAACATATTAGATATGATAAAAAGGAGGCACCCATTCTCTATCCGCCTTGAATAAATGTCTCTCCCGAGGCAGAATATTTGAGTTTTGATGGTCGCCATGCTTATTTTTGGAAAGGATATTCTTATCCACACATTCTGTTGCAGAGAATTGATCATTTCTAACAAATTAACTGTTCTTGTTATAAAAATTAACTTGCATGGAAAGAAATATAAAACGCAGAAAAATCTTTCAGCTTTTGTGACAGAATACTGCGGAGGGGGTCACGTGACCGGTTATAACACGTAATTCGCGCATGAGCAGAACGATTGCAGATGTGCATTAAAATCGGAGAGGACTAATTTAAGATATAATCAACACTGAAACCAAATATTGTGTCTTTTATGGAAGTTATTCAATTAGTTCGCGAACTTTTTGATCACCCCTCGTAATAATCGTTTAAACCAATTACCCATCTAAACATCTATTGTTATTTACAAGAATTGAAATTTTAAAAAACATTTTCATGCATACAGAATCAACATGGAGAAATCAACTGCATGGGCAGGTGATAAAAGTATATTGTTATAGAAATTAGTCTATTTAAGACATGTTTGCCATCACGTTTATCAAAAAGTTTTGTTGTACGTTTGTCATAAATGTCTTCCTCATTAAAACATATGGGGATTACGAAAAGCATTCAAGATCAAAAGCCCTTACAACAATGCAAAATAGTAACAGAGCAACCACTGACCTCCAAAACATCAGAGGTGGGATCAGGTGTCATAGAGGATTGAGTATCCCCTGCGGATCGGTCACACTCACCGTGTACTCCTTGACATTATGGAGAAATAACTGGAAATTTCTTCGTTAATTCAATGTATAAATAGTGGACTAACAAATAGTATGAGAAACTTCTGTGAGCATTCGACTCAAGGATAAATTGTATTTGCTGACAAGGTCATTGTATCGGTCATTGAACTTAGGAAATAATGAGTTTAACGAGACTGCTGATATCCTTGTTTCATCAACTTGTTTGTCAATGATTTACCTCGTTTTAAAAATTTCTCATACGTAAAGTTTGCCCTTGCGTATGGAATCAGCTATATCTAAATAAATTCCGTATGCAAGTGATGAATGTATATTGCTGCATAAGTAAGGGAAGTTGACGATAGAAATTATAAAATCAGCATGTTTATCAAAGACCTTAGTTATAAGATTACCAACAACTTTTTTTTTTCAAGTAAAAATATCTAAGTATGAAACAAATATATCAGACTCTGTGGTATCTTTTATATTTCAATTGCAAGCTGATTATGATATATCGTATCAACATGAAAATGGAAATTTGCATTGTTAATTGACAAAACGTCGTCGATATACATGTACCAGGTATCAAAATGTGTATTTGAAAGCCACAGCAAGTGTTATCTTCTTTTCACACATAAGAATTTGCACAAATTCTGCTTCATATGAATACAAATACAAGTAAGTTGTCAAAAAAGGAAGTAGAAGTTTCAGTCTTCGTGGTTTTTTTTTTAAATTTAAATTTCAATGTAACATATCGAATCAACTTAGAATGTTCTAAAAAATATGAATTGATAAAAATAGATGTTGAATTGAAGGCAACAGAAACTTCACTTTAACAGCTTAAACTACAGGTATTTTTTTAGCATTGAGCTCACTTAATGACCCTCCCCCTCCCCGCCTCCCACGTGATTATAATGATAAAGTCCATGTTTTGCTCTAGAAAACCCGAAATATGTGTCAGATCAATTAGTGAAAAAGAAGGTACACAATGGCCAAACATTGACACTGCCGTTTTTTTTCTATAATAAGTAAAAAGAGAATTCATCTGTTATCCGTTAAATTTAATTATTCTTTCACAGATTCTTTAATACATAATGCCTATTTTACTTTTTGATTTGACACTTATTTCGGGTCCCCAGAGGAAAGCATGGACTCTGCCATTTAAATCATATGGGATAAGGGTTTAACATTTAGTGAGTTCAGTGCTCATAGTACCTCTAGTTTTGTATTATCGATCATTCGTGATTTGCCCAGATTTGAATTAAGGATAAAGAGAGGGGAAAGAACTTTTTTGGCGTCTGCTGAAAACCGATAAAAACGTACGTATACTGTTAAGGACTTGAAAAGAATGTGTCCTCTACAAATATTCGATGCAATTAAAAGAAGAAGATACGTTTTTAGGCTTTATTGTCCCCCCAAAAAATAATGTTCTTTAAAAGTTATGGAGTTTGCTTAAATAATAGTTGAGAAGGTGAATTTAATAAATTGTTGAAGAATTTGGCAAGAAGGAGGACCATTGTGAAAATATGACGTCATTAATTTGATACCATTCTAGGTCTGATGCAGAAAAGCCTCAGATTGACTCTTTTCTGCGTTTATTTTCCTTTAGAAAAAAGTGTCTGCCACCGTCGCCCACTTCAATTTTTGGATAAATTATGTAAACTGCTATGAAAATCACATATCTAAAAATCTTTGTTGGCGACAGTGGCAGAGTATGTTCTCTGAAAGAAAATTCTACTGAAAATTGATGTCTTCTGCAACTTTTTAAGGAAATACTGGTAAATTGCAAAAGTTATGTTACGCTAGCATTTAGGAGGTCAAAAGAATGCATTTCAATTTTATATATCACTTTCATAGTTTAGAAAAATTCAAGGCTAAATTTGTCTTGAAACTGTACATGTACCTTTTTTTTTGTATATGACAATTGTCTAATTTTTGTAGAGGATAAAAGTTTAAACACTGAAAGTAAACAGATCACGAGAGAATTTTTAAAAAAATCATTTTCTAACTTTTTGATTTATTTTGCTTCTTCTTACCAAGCCACTCTCAATAAACATTGTGTGAAAATAGAAAAATTATAAGTATATCTGGACAGTACTCACCAAAGTGAAAAAACATCCATAAACCTATCACCACCAGCTGTGAAAGGGAATTTCTTTTCTTCATGATGAAAGATACTTCAAGAGTTTAAACTGCGTATCTGGGAGTTGTTCGCAATTAAAGAAGTAATTTAAATACTAAATCAAACCATTGATTATAAGTTCGTAAAAATAACCTAGAACAAACACATCATTGGAAAAGGACCCGTAAACAAGTCTCGATATTGTAAAGCTATTTCAAAGAAATGAAGAAAACTTAAGGACAGATGATACAAACAAAAAATTGATGCCTGGATTGGTATATATTTTTTGTCCTTTTTTCATTGCAAATGATGCAAATAATAAATTTCTAGAATATAAAGAAATTGTAAACCTTCTGTGATGCTCAAAGTCTGTCCTTCTGAAACCATCCTTATTAATCTGTACAAATATTTTTCACTTCAAATTCCATTTTTGTGCAAATTTGAATAAAAAATTAAAAACTACGCAGTGAAAGTTATTCATTTTACTAATTTAAACAAGCCCTAAGTTGTTATTTTCAAATTCGTTGATAAAAGTTTGTTTGTATCATCTGTCCTGAAACCGAGGTAAAATGTTATTCTAAAAGAATTCGTAAGGATTCTTCACAAAGCGGATTTTTCCAAAATATTAGATAGTCAACATAACTAAACAATTTCAAAGTCCACAGTGGAATTAGAACCCGCGACGAAAGGATCTACTTCATACGCTGCATTGCAGACCCTCTTAACATTGCGCCATTCTGAATCTGTACGTCTGACTGTCAATTCTCACCTATACGTCAATTCTCTCCGTAAATACTCACCTATACGTCAATTCTCGCCAGTAAGTTAACTCTAACCGTCAATTCTCACCAATGAATCAATTCTTACCGTCAATTCTCACCTTTGCGTCAATTCTCACATGTACGTCAATTCTAACTTTCAATTCTCACTTATACGTCAATTTTTACCTTTATGTCAATTCTCACATATACGTCAATTCTCACCTGTACGTCAATTCTAACTTGTATCTCAATCCTCACCAACACGTCGATTTCCACTTATACGTCAATTTTAACCGTCAATTCTCACCTGTACGTCAATTCTAACCGTGTACGTCAATTCTCACCTGTACGTCAATTCTAACCTGTACGTCAATTCTCACCTGAACGTCAATTATAAGCGTCAATTGTCACCTATATGTAAATTCTCACTTATACGTCAATTTTAACCGTCAATTTTCATGGTCAATTCTCACCGTCAATTCTCACCTTTACGTCAATTATAACCGTCAATTCCCATCAATACGTCAATTCTAACCTGAACGTAAATTCTCATCTTTACATCAATTACAACTTATACGTCCATACTAACC
Source organism: Saccostrea glomerata (assembly GCA_003671525.1). Lineage (NCBI taxonomy): Eukaryota > Metazoa > Mollusca > Bivalvia > Ostreida > Ostreidae > Saccostrea > Saccostrea glomerata. Next base: position 312,530 of record PRKT01000278.1, read on the forward strand.
GTATAGATCTCACCTTTACGTCAATTCTCACCTATACGTCAATTCTCACCTGAACGTCAATTTGAACCGTCAATTCTCACCTGTATGTCAATTTACACCGTCATTTCTCACCTTTACGTCAATTCTAACCGTCAATTCACACCTTTACGTCAATTCTCACCAATACGTCAATTTTCATCGTCAATTCTTATCTATACGCCAAATCATACCGTCAATTCTCATATATACGTCAATTACCACCTATACGTCAATACTAACCGTAAAATCTCACCTTAACGTCACTTCTCACCTATACGTCCATTCTCACCTGTACTTCAATTCTTACCGTCAATTCTTACCTAAACGTCAATTTTCATCGTCATTTCTCACCTATACGTCAATTCTAACCGTCAATTCACACCTTAACGTCAATTCTTACTGTCAATTCTCACTTATGCGTCAATTTTTACCGTCAATTCTCACCTATACGTCAATTTTCATCTGTACGTCAATTCTCGACATCAATTCCTACTTCAGGTCAATTTAAACCGTCAATTCTCACGTATACGTCAAATCTTACCACGTCAATTCTCACCTGTATGTCAATTCTAATCTTCAATTCTCTTCGTCAATTATCACCTATAAGTCAAATCTAATCGTCATCTTCTACCTATACGTCAATTCTAACAGTCACTTTTCATCTAAACGTCAATTCTTACCGTCATTCCCACTCATACGTCTTTTCCAACCGTCAATTCTCATATATAATTCAATTCTCACCTTTACGTCAATTCTCACCTATACGTCATTCCTCACCTATACGTCAATTTTAACTGTCAATTCTCACCTGTATGTCAATTCACACCGTCATTTCTCGCCTATACGTCAATTCTTACCGTCAATTTTCCACCTATACGTCAATTCTAACGGTCAATTCTCACCAATGCGTCATTTTTCATCGTTAATTTTTACTTATACGTTAATTCTTACCGTCAATTCCCACTCAAACGTCTATTACCACCTATACGTCAATACAAACCGTCAAATCTCACCTTAACGTCAATTCTCACCTATACGTCCATTCTCACAAGTACTTCAATTCTAACCGTCAATTCTAACCTATACGTCAATTTTCATCGTCATTTCTCACCTATACGTCAATTCTAACCGTCAATTCACACCTTCACGTCAATTCGAACTGTCAATTCTCACTTATGTGTCAATTTTTACCGTCAATTCTCACCTATGCGTCAATTTTCATTTGTACGTCAATTCTCACCATCAATTCCCACTTCAGGTCAATTCAAACCTTCAATTCTCACGCATACGTTAAACTTTACCACGTCAATTCTCACATGTATGTCAATTCTAACCTTCAATTCTAACCTTCAATTCTCTTCGTCAATAATCACCTGTAAGTCAATTCTTATCATCAATTTCCACCTATACGTCAATTTTAACCGTCAATTTCCAACTATACGTGAATTCTAACAGTCAATTCTCATCTAAACGTTAATTCTTACCGTCAATTCCCACTCATACGTCAAATCAAACCGTCAATCTTCATATATAATTCAATTCTCACCTTTACGTCAATTCTCACCTATTAGTCATTTCTCACCTATACTTCAATTCTTACCGTCAATTCTAACCTATACGTCAATTTACACCGTCATTTCTCACCTATAAGTTAATTCTTACCGTTGATTCCCACTCATACGTCAATTCTTACCGTCAATTCTCATCTATAATTCAATTCTCACCTATACGTCAATTCTCACCTATAAGTCATTTCTCACCTATACGTCAATTCTTACCGTCAACTCTCATCTTTACGTCAATTCTAACCGTCAATTCCCTATATATAAGTCAATTCTCACCGTCAATATCCACTTATACGTCAATTCTAACCGTCAATTCCCACTTATACGTCAATTCTTACCTTTACGTTTATTTCCCCCTCAACGACAATTTTGACCTATACGTTAATTCTAACCTATACGTCAATTTCCACTCATACGTCAATTCTACCCTAGAAGTCAATTCTAACCGTTAATTCCCACCCATACGTCAATTCTCACCGTCAATCCAAACTTTGCGTCAATTATTACCTATACGTCAATTCTATCTGTCAATTTCCACCTTAACGTCAATTCTAACCGTCAATTACCACCTATACGTCAATTCACACCTTCAATTCTCACATATACCTCAATTCTAACCTTCAATTACCACCCACCCGTCAATTCTCAGGTATTAGTCAATTCTCACCTATACGTCAATTCTCACCTATACGGCAATTCTCACCTATACGTAAATTTTCACCTGTACATCAATTCTCACCGTCAATTCCCAGCTTTTCGTCAATTTCAACCGTCAATTCCCACCTATACATCAATTCTTATCTATACGTTAATTTCCACCCATTCGTCAATTTCCACCTATACGTCAGTTCTCACCTACACGTCGATTCTAACCGTCAATTCTCACCTATACGTCAATTCTAACCGTTAATTCCCACCCATACTGCAATTTTTAGCGTCAATTCTCATATATACGTCAATTCTCATTTATACGTCAATTCAAACCGCCAATTCCCGACTATAAGTCAATTCTTACCGTCAATTTTCACCTATACGTCTATTCTAATCTATTTTTTTAACAATGTAAATACAGCCTGTTTTCAGAATAAGTTTCAACACATAATTACAGCTGTATGCAAACATAAGACACCCCCCCCCCC
>PRKT01000278.1:315337-330985 GCA_003671525.1 Saccostrea glomerata
CTTACCTTAACTATGCCTCCACTTTCGGGCAATCCAACTCAAACCACATTAAACCCTCTTTAATCTTTAAAATATCGCTTCATACTCAGTCTACTGCTACCGACTCGGTAAAAACTTAGAAAAGGGAGGCCGGAAGTTTATGTTAGAACGTCATAATCCGGGAAAGCCCTTTTCTGATTGGTTGATTTCTTAAGAGTTATGAATATTAAAATTGCGGTGATATTTGAAATAGAAAACGAACTGTTTGCATCATGTAAATCTACAGCATGAAAAATAAAATACACACAAAATAATGGAGCGTGAACAGTTTTACTGGTATTTATCATATAAATACCTAAGTAATCAATCAAATTTAAGTAGAGGGAATTCTCATTTACATAATAACATAAACTTCCGGCCTCCCTTTTCTAAGTTTTTACCGAGTCAGTAGCAGTAGACTGAGTATGAAGCGATATTTTAAAGATTAAAGAGGGTTTAATGTGGTTTGAGTTGGATTGCCCGAAAGTGGAGGCATAGTTAAGGTAAGTACTCCAAGGAAAGGGTTCTATCTGTTTATTTTAAACATATTGTAGACGAAAAAATCGAAGTGAGGTAGCTGACCTGAAAAAAATCCAAGATGGCTACGTGTCCGACCTTGTTTATTATTATAGTAGGGAAATTTTTTATTTATAAAGAGAAAGGTTAAAAACGTCAAGCGCCTGTGGTCAAAATGGTAGGAGTTACTTCTTAACTGCTTATGAGCTTATGAAAGAATCTTGAACGTGTTACACCAGTATAATGATTATATAAACAATGTACTTTTCCGAAGCCTGTGTGTCTACAGTCAAAGATGAGGGATTCCGTGCTCTAGCTTTGAACTCTGTCTAACCAAACACGCCCGGTCCCAGCGCCGAAATAGGCACGACGGTGAGCAGTCGAGATTGTAGTAAGAATATTTTAAAAGATCATGAAATTAAACTTTAAATGAAAAAAAAATTGCAGTTATAATTACCCCCCGAGTATCCAAGACTTTTGTTTACTACTTTTGCATTTGAATGACGCCCATGATTATCACAAAAAGTTCTCCATTCTCCATTGATTCTACACGCCCTTCGTTTCATAAATTGAATTGTTGATATTGTTGACTTTTTTGCTGTTGATGTTGATATATGTGGTGTTGACTTTGAAAATTATATCTTATGCAATGTAATTTTAAGCAAAATATATAATAAAAAGATAAATTGTGTTGAAATATGTCCGTAGCACGAATGAGGTCAACCCAGCGTACTACTTTTCCCGTCAGGAAAGGAACAACTTATTGCTGATGTTGGGAGTATGCCAGTTTACGGCTGTCCAACTTTTGTGTAGAATACTGTGGACAATACCTGCCAACTCGAATACAATTTATAAATTTGGATTTTTTAATTTTTTATAACATTGCAAATCATGTAATTTGATTGGATACCATCAGTTTTTCTCTGTAGAAATCTACTGAATCTGATAAGTAATTATTCTTAAATGTGTTGATACAATAGTTACAAAATACCTACAGTAAAATAATTTTTTGAAAAAAGTTTGGCATTCATGTATTGTCTGGGCAGAGCTGAGCTAATTTATTGATGTTCCGTATTTATGTTGAGTACAAGAATACAAAAAAGGCTAATGGTAATTTTTATTAAAAAACGTGAGCAAAGTAATTTTACTTTTATAAATTAAATGAAACTATGAAAATAAATCAAACTGAAAGTGATCGCTATGTTATTTGCTAATATTTATTCATAAAGCACTTATTCTTCATTTGATGGGCTGTATCATTTCTTTATGAACTAGGGCTAATTGTAACGGGGACCGTTACAGATGTTCCCCAAACGCTCCCCATGTCCCTTTTCGTGCCATAGCTTTTCCTGTAAGACGTTTTATAAATATACGAAGTATTTAAGGATTTCATTGAAAGATATAAAAGTTACAATGATATCAACTATATATAGTTTAACGTTTTGCATGGGCGCACACGTACATGTACATGCATATGCAAGATGATCATGGCATGTTGGTTAAGCGATTAACACATCTTTCTATCCCGCGAATAATAGAAAAAATACAGATATAAAGTTACCACATTTCAAGTATATATCATTTTTTGAAATACCTATTCACATTTAAATTCTCTACTGATTTTAACCTCGGGTTCAAAGTTGGTTTTATTCCGAGGACAAGGCAGTGTTAAAGTCGACTAAGGATATCACGCCGATCGCTAACCAATCAAAATGAACTTATTCAATTTTAGTTCCATGCATAGAAAAGGGATTTTCCTTTATTCTGTTCAGATTTTTTTTATATATCTCCTCTCTGGTCATTTTGACAACTCTGGTACCTGTGCCTAGTAAATTTATATACTATGTAAATAAATATATACATGTAAAGGTTTTTGACCGGAACTATTTATTTTTTCCAATGCATAGGAGGCTTCTTTCTGGGGTTTACAATATATATTTATAAAGACATTCGTATCAGCTCATGTGACCAATATTCTTTAAGACCTTCTTATTAATATATTTTTCATGAATGCAAATACCTGATATTTTTTTTTACGAAGGAGCGTACATGTATATTGATTTTGAATTTCTGGGGATTGCGTAATTCTAAAAAAAAAATCAATTTAATTTCAAAGGTTAAATAAACAAAGGATGCTTGGTATTAAAATATTGTTTCAAATCAGTAGAATTGAATGCTATTAACGACATCCGAATAAATACATGTAAACATAGAAGGCTTATATACCAACTTTGTTCATCTGTACTTTAATTTCAAAAACGACAGGATTTGTAATTGATTAAATTAATAATTTCTATATACTTTGGAACCCCACATCAAATATTTTAATACTCTTTCCTCGAGCTCTTTTCTGCAGTTTCCTTGAGATGTTATGTGGGTCCGAGGTCTAATTTGAGCTTTACAGCAATTCTCTACTTTGTGTGTGTGTGGGGGGGGTCTTTCTACCCTTGGGTTAAGGTCAAAGGTTAAGGTCGATTTCAAGTTCATAGGTCAAGGTCATTTTGATAAATAGCTAATATCAACATTTTATTCAGGTTACTAGTGACCTTGACCTAAGTATCAAGGTCAAGGGTAAAAAGATCTGCTTCAGTATGTTACATGTCTTTACATTTAGAAGTTCTTAATTCTGCATGAACATCAAAAGACTTAAGTATACTGTCGTTTAACGCATTGTGTGTGCGCGCATGTGCATGACGTCCTTGCATTTACTTTTGATGGTAGAATAATGTAGGCATTCATTATATCTATTCATATTCGAAATTTCACCCTGTATTATTGAGAACTAAGAAAGTTTTAGGCATTTAAACTTTTAGCCAATCAGATTGCAGCACACGTGCATGTGCGTGCGTTCATGATTATTCTTATATATCATGCTGTAGATCTTCATAATGTATGACTATGTTCAAAATTTCAAAGGATTTTGTCAGAAAACAAAAAAGATATAAAGACTTTAGTTTCAGCCAATCGGAACGAAGCGCACATGCATGCGCGTGAGATCTTGCTATTTTGACCATGTCATCATGTCTATACTACTATTATGTCCTTATATTATGAGTTTCAAAGCATTTCATCAAAAATTTAAAAGGTTACGGCTATATCTATCATATTGGTCATTTCACGCGTTACACGTGTGCGCACATGCACGCACGTGCGCGCAAAATGACCTTCGTTCCGCACATCTATATAACATACCTAGTGACCCTAAAAAGGTTTCACCTAGATCGGATGAGTAGTTTACGAGAACACTCGCGGACAAAAAAAGTACCAGAGAAGAAATTTCAGAAAAAAAGTAAAAACAATATGTTTCCAAACTTCGTTTGGGGAACATAATTATGAATTTGCCTGACACATTGCAGGATCACTTGTTCAAACATTTAAGTCAGTTAATATAGTCAAAGAACTTGTTAGACAGCAGACTCAATACTCCTATTAAATGGGGGATATTCTACTGAATAAAAATTGCAGTTGGCAGTAGGTGCCGATAGTCATAAATAGGCTATTGGGAATAACTGATTTTTTTCAAAGTCTGTTGTTTCCTTTTGATTTTTATTTCATTTTATATGGAAAAAATTTAATAAAGACACACCTCTATAGATCAGGTGTGGCAAAGTTTAGACATTCATTTTGAAACTGATGGAATTGATTAAAAAGTGTAAGTTTATTGTCGCATCACACTAAAGTATGCATGCAATCTGGTAAGTTTGATCTTTAAGAGGCCCATTCTGTGAAAAAAATGTCCTATCCATTGTATATTATTTTAAGTAATTTTAACACATAAAAAGGTCCATTTTCATTTTTATAAAAATTAAGCTTTCCGGTTTCACATTTATTTTTTTAAAACGCTTAGAAGAGCTTTTGCACTCATATTTAAAAGACAACACTATATAAAGGGCATACTTTTCCTATTAGGACAGCAAACAAGCAGATGGGTAAGGTTTCTTTGAAACTAACAATTATGAATGGGTAGATTGAAATCTTTTGCAGTCAAGAGATAAGGTATAAGGATGGGAACTTTTACTATTGTTGGCCAATACATTGTCCACTTTCAGCATTATTTCAGTCAGGCAGGAAGTCCCATCTTCCCTCGAGTATATTGGGTATAAATACTAAACATTCTCTGTCAAAGCTTCATTTGCAGCTAGTCAGATTAGGTTTGCTATCCCATTTTAGCTATTTCCTAGATCAGCTTTTGGTAGGTCAGATTATGTCTGCCACCCTCATGCAGTTTGTCCCTAGATCAACTATAGCTGGTTCATATTAAATCTGCCACCCTTTTGAATAAATCATTTTTAGATGGGTTAAATTAATATGTCTGCCATCATCCTTCCACATGTTGTCCCTAGATCAGTTTTAGATGGGTCAGATAATGCCCGCCATCCTTCTACATGTTTTTTTCCTTAGATCAGTTTTAGTTTGGTCAGATTATGTCTTCCGCTTGAATATGTTCATTGTAAGTCTGGTTGTCCTACCCCCCACCCCGTGTTGATACAGTATAGTAAAAATAAACTCCCTTAAATTACTAAACTTTTTAAGGGATCTTTCAACGATATTTCTAAGGTAATTTGTCATATTGCCTCTTATAATTCGCCATTTCCTCTTTCAATGCTATGCCTTGATATTAATTTTTACATTACACCAGAAATAAATTTCAAATGCAAAATTAATACTGGTTATATATGCATACGTTAACTGTGCTTGGCTTGGACTTGAGCAAATGTTAACAGAAACTTGACATGTCTGCTTAATCAGTTTATATCATTTTAAACGTTAAATCATATTATAAAACAATCATTTTTGCGTTAGAACAACGGTAACCAGTGATTTTGGTAAATCGAAAAATAACGCTCTCTTTGCTCTGTGTGCTCGATAATTTTTTTACTCCTCTAGATTCTGGGTCATTGTCTTGACTTAAAAATATCTATAATTGTATATTGTAATGAGATGAACATATCATCAATTTATTCACAATTTAGTTCAAGTTAGCATTTTGGCAAACAAGTCTCTTGATTTATTATTTTTATTTTGCCCCTTAAAATTTTGAACTTTAATCCTCTTTATTCCACAAGGGGTCATTATTCTACAAGCGTCATTTTTCTTCACGTGGGATATGCAGATTTTTAGGGTGATGGCATTTTTTCTACACAGGCAACTTCGCCAAATATGATCCACATATGTGTATCATATGTGAATCATATGATTGGTTTCATATGAGAATCATAAAAAGGGCATTATTTGTGAATCAGATGAAGCAAATAACATGATTCTCATACGATCCACATATGATCCATATATGGAAGGCAATGCATATGTTGTTCATATGTGGCAAAATTGACTATGTTCGGGCAAAGAAACATTTTTCGACGTCGAATAATGACCGGGAGTTATTTTTGGTCGTTGAATAATGACCGGGGGTCATTTTTCTACGTCGAAAAAAGACCGCCAGTTATTATTCTATTGGGGTCATTATTCCGGCTTTACCGGCTTTACACTGGCTGCCACTGACCTTAGTCGACAAAAATAGTAAAAACTGTTCCCTCGATATATGCGCTTAATTAAACAATTTAATTTTAATTTTCTTGCAATAACAGAAGACCTTATACAATACCACAACAGGATGTATTTTTTTCTTAAATCAAAATATCAAAAAATCAAAATATCAAGAAGGACATTAAATTATTTTTCATAATCTTAAGTCAGTCGCGGCAGTGATTCTAACTCGCAAACTTCCGATTACACAGCTAACGATCTACCGACTGAGTTATCGTGGCGGTTAAAAGGCTTCAAGAAAATTAAAGTTATCATCTGGAAAATAATATCTATAATGCACAAATTTTTTTTTTACACAAAAACCTTTGAGATACCTCATGTATCCATTCAGCTTTTGTAATGAAAGTTATCATCACAACTTTCTATGGTCTTCAGAAGACTCAGTTTCTTATAAGACATAATGATTGATTGATTGATTGATTGATTGTATATTGTTTAACGTCCCTCTTGAGAATTTTTCACTCATATGGAGACGTCACCGTATGCCGGTGAAGGGCTTCAAATTTAGACCTATACTCGGCACTCAGGGCCATTGAGCAGTGAGGGATCTTTATCGTGCCAGCGCCTACCGGACACGGGACCTACGTTTTTAAGGTCATATCCGAAAGGCCAATGACTATCACTTCTGATGCCGAGCGCTTGGCGAAGGAACAGTCGCTACCTATTTTTACGTTAAGACATAATGACAAACAGGCATTTGGACAGACAAACTCAAATAAATTGCGATGAACTTACAATTGCGGACAAAAATAAACAGGGTCAGCTTTGTATTGAAAACGCTTTCTTTAAATAATTTCTTTTCCATTAATAGCCACTGCACTCGAAATACAAGACTAAGATATTTATTTTTTTTTCTAAATTGTACTTGTGCTTAAGAGTCAAAGCTGAAGGAGAAAATGTTTGTATAACTTTCCTTTTCTTAATTTTCCTGTTTCAACATATTTCAATCAGGTTTATTTTCTGCAAAGATTTAAAAGGAAAAAAAACGAACAGATAGTTTTCATCGACTTTTTATGCTTTGGTATAAAAAGTTGATTTATCTGGAACCTGCCCGGCATTGCATCCGTCCGATACACAACAAAAATGGCAGCTGTATTGTCCAGACATAAGCACATTCCCATAGTTTGTACAATATTCTTGATCAGAAGATTGATGGAGCCATTTGTTCCGACACTCTTGCTCCGAGACACACCTTAGGTAATAAATTCATTTACATAAACCTTGTAAAATGTATTCAACATAAATTTTGAATCTATGTTTCGAAAATATTTATATATTTATTGTTATGAAATCATTTACCTTTTATAGGTTTTTGGGTATGCATGTCCGTCGTGGATAATATCAGTCATACAGAAATCTTCACCCGGAGCACAGCTCTGCAAATTACCCAAGTAGATGGTCCTCGTATCACAGGAAATAGAGTTGTTAGCGTCCCCACATGTATGACACTTTCTTATTCCTTTAAAACAAAAAGAATTAGAAATTTAGTTTAGTAAGTCATAATGACTTTGAATCGAGGAATATTTTTTATGATATTACTGATTTCTTGAGTATAGAACCTATATATGAAAAGACAAATTATTAATAGTAACCTTTCTTACGTAAAAGTTATATATATTTGCACGCGTTAGTCAAAACAATATTGGAGAAGTGCACCATCGTTATTTTAGCCTTAAACTCCTTATTATTTATAATTAAGTATCAAAGTTAAACAAGTTTTCTAAATAAATGATGATTTTAGCATTGCAACACAAAAACACACATATGCAAATAAAGGCCTTGAAAAACAGCAGATGTATTTTACATGGTAAACTCATTCTGAATATTTTTTTTCTGCCAGATTTACCGGTAATATAAACTTGTTGATTTAAATTACTATCACTATAAATTAGGTATCATTACCCGTTGCCGCAGCATGAACAACAAGAGGCCCACGGGCCTTATAGGGCACCTGAGTATCACAAACAACTTTCATACTTAATTAAATACCCAGGAGCAGAGAAGAAGATTTTCAAAGAAATAATGCTTTTTCACTATATAATCTATATAGCCCCACCCTAGCACCTAAGAACCCTGACCCCGGGGCCATGAATTTCACTACTTATTACAATCATGCAAACAGTTGAACTGTTTGATGTTCAGGAGTAAAGAAGAAGATTTTTAAAGATTGCATTAAGTTAAGTGGTTTTGGCCCCACCCCTCAGGCCCCAGGGGGGCAGGGGCCATGAAATTCACAAATTTGGAAGAGGTAGCATTATTCAACATAACTATGTACAGTGTATTTGGTTTGTTTATTAAATACCCAGAAGCAGAGAAGATTTTCAAAGAAATAATGTATTTTCACTATATAATCTATATAGCCACACCCTATTACCTAAAAACCCCTGACCCTGGGGCCATGAAATTCACAATATTTGAAGAGGCTGCCTTATTCAACAAAACTATGTACTTGGTTTGTTTATCTAATGCCCAGGAGCAGAGAAGAAGATTTTCAAAGAATTAATGTATTTTCACTATATAATCTATAAAGCCCCGCCCTGGCACTAGAACCCCTGACCCCAGAGCCATGAATTTCACAATTTTGGTAGAGGACTCAATGATGATTACAATCATGATTATGACGTCATAATGGATTTAGCACCAAAAAATTAGTCTAAAGTTATTTACTAGATCTTGACCTTAACACACGACGCACGACGGACGACGGACGACGACGGACGAAAACTCAATCAGTCAATGAAAACAAATAAATGAAGTCGCCCAAATATTAAGGATCGCAAATGGTGAGAAAATTAGCAGGTAATTGGTTCCTAATTACTGTATATACACATCCACAGGCGGTAACGGGTGTTTTACAGGTGTAGGCGAGGGCACTTTAATTATCCTATGCACATTAAAGTTAATTTTTGATAAGTTTTTCGGATAAATATATGTACTTTGGAAAAAGAAAAAATATACATCCGAGTAACCGAGTACCACTTTTAGTATTCGATACTCGGACGTTCGATCGAGTACCCGGTTAACCGGGTACTTGTTGACATCCCTACTTTCTACAAATTGAATATCGATCTCTGACGTTTTGTCAGTATATACTTGTTCAATGTTTACAAATAGTCTCAAATAAGGTATTTTTAATATACATAAAACATTTGAATTTCAGTTTTCAAGAAAGAAGACAGATTAAGAGCTCCAAATCTTTGTTACGTAAACAAGGCGTGTACCATGTTTTGTGTACATAGGCCCGGACATTGGTTAAATACCGGGGTATATAGTAATATATGTTTCTTCAAAGCGGATTTATTCAAAAAACGATCAGCAAAAATATGAACATCTTTTGTTGATCTACAATGGAGATACAGAACTTATAATCCTTCAATATGTGAACAAGGCTCGTGCCTTGGTTTTGTTTACATATAGAAAATATCATATAAATTTACAACAAAACGGAATTCAGCAAAATTTACTAGAAACTGTCTTTACCGTATTTATGATTAATTTCCAGGAAATACCTTAGTAAGGGAATACAAACATTAAAATTAGTTTAAAAATTCAGTTGAAACTGTGTTCATGTCCCTATAATGAGCTTTAGGTGAACTTCACGACAGCATTAGATAAAAAACTCAATTAATTTTAACAGGTATTCTATGATTTTGCTGGATATCTTTATACTTCTTATGACCGGTCACGTGTAGCCTAGTGATAGAGCGTTCGATTCGAAATCGAGGTCCGGGTTCGATTCTCGTTCGCGGTGCTGCGTCATACCTAAGACAACATAGGTAGTGACTGTTCCTTCGCCAAGCACTCGGCACTAGAAGTGAAAGTCACGGATCTTTCGGATTTGACCTTAAAACAAAACTCCCGTGTCACGGTAGGCGTTGGCACGATAAAGAACCCTCACAGCTCAATGGTCCTGAATGCCTAGTATAGATCTAAATTTGAAGTCGTTCACCGGCATACGGTGATGTCTCCATTGGCGTGAAAAATTCTCGAGAGGGGCGTTAAACAACATACAATCAATCGATATACTTCTCTTTGCATCCTTTGCATCGTAAGCTCACTGCATTTGATCTACTAGGAAATGTGCGGTTTTTACTTTTTATGGACGAATAATTCATTTTATCAATTACTTTGAGAAATCGTTTTGATTGTACAAAAATTAATCAGTTCACAACCAACTACATTTTATTTACAAGTAGCCAAGCTCTGACACATTCTACTCGTACTAATGACTAACGTTATTGTTCAGACTTTAGTTAAGGTCTTAGAGGTTGCGTGAAAATGACACAAGTAGGAGAAATGATTTATTTCTTTTTGAAACGAACAATGAAGATATAAAAAAAAAAGGAGTCGGGAATATTTGCCCTTTCTTTCCAAAAGTTGTCTGTTATTGCAAGGTCGCCTGGTAATACAATTCCTCTTTACATGTAACACTTTGAAAAAATACTAATGTTATTGAGTTAAGCTAAATTATATCATTGATAAAAATACTTTCTATGAATTTCTTTGTCAGTGAGTTGTTTATCGAATGTTTTAGTTCTACAGATAAAGACTATGCCTCAGATAAAGAAAATGTATTATTTTCATAATAAACCTTGATTTGTGGAAGGAACTGGAGTTGATGTTGGTGAGGTTGCTGAAGTTGATATTGGTGATATTGGTGAGGTTGCTGAAGTTGTTGGTGGTGAGGTTGCTAAAGTTGATGAAGAAACAGATAAAGAAGATGCAATAGATACCATTCTAGAAGTGGATTTTGATGCTGACGTTGATGAAACTGTGGTTGGTTGCGGTGTTGCTGGGATTGGTGTAGAATTAGTTGTTGACTTTGAAGATACAGAAGTGGATCGTAATGTAGCTGTTGGTACAGATTTGGATGTTGATGATGTTGTAGCTGTCGGGGTTGTATCTAGCAATGTGTAAAAGTTTTGATATTTTACTAAATTGTAACCTCTATAACGAAGTAATGTATGTTTATAATTATTTTTCACCTAAAATAGAATATCCTAAATATGGCAACTTTATCAACTCTCGGGTATTCGAAAACCATAAAAGCAATATACATGCATAAATTTCTGTACGTGTAAAGACGTTTGTTTTAATGAATAAAGAATAAGACACTGTGCCACATTTTGGGGGTCAGTGTTAGAATTTGAATTGTCGATGCTGAACTTTTTACTCATCTCATTTCTATAAATTATTATTTTAGAAATACATACACTAATGAATTCTGTGGGCCAGTCCTTTTGGACTTAGAATCACTTGAAATTCGAAGACAATGAAGACACGATGGGTTTTTCTAAATTTTATTTTTGTACTCTCCAACTTTTTTGTCGTAAATTAGATAATAATATAGTCAGAACTGTTTTTGAAAAGGTGTTGGAGCTATTTGAAATAATGAGCCATTTGAGCAAACCTGATCATTGCTAAGGATTTGTTATAATCATTTATAGAAATTTAGGAATAAGAATGACTTTTACATTAGTTTAATTCCTAATAACTTCCAGTGCAGAAAAAGGTAGATGATACCTGGTGCTAGTCCACAAACACAGCTGTGAGAATTATCTATATAATCAAAGTGGCATTGACCAATCAGTCCTTGAGGGCAAAAACAATGCTTGTGTTCTGTACAAACTGAAACAAAATATTGCAGTGTAATTGTTTTCCAATAGTATCAAGCAAGAAAGTAAATTAAGGAAAAACTACGGTCGGATTAAGTTATTTTGTATTAAGCTATACCGATTAAATAGGGAAATTGTTTTGGAAATCACATTGGTTATATCTCTCAAATAAACAACCAAATTGCTTGAAGATGGCGTTTTTATATCTTCAAACATTTTGATTCTTTTTAAATTTGCAGAATAAAAATCAACTTTTTGAAATTCTAAAGAAATACCACTTACTACAACAATAACCTCATTTTCTTTTCAAATTACTTTTCCTACATTCCCTGTCACAGTTCCGTAAAATTACATAAAAAATAAACAAACATAAGAATGAGAAAAAAAAGTTAATGGAAGTTTTGCAACATAATATACTTAGGTCCCAATTTGTGCTTCTTTAATTTCCCATTCCCAGTTGCAAATAAAGTAAGAGAGATATTTTACCTGTGCAGTGACATGTTGAAGAATATCTGTCGAATTTGCAGTAGGGGTGTTTATCAGAGGGACAGATGTGTCCACTACAATCGCCATGATTATGACAAACTGCTGTTGATAGTTGAGTCACGGTCGGTGGAGGAACGGATGTGGTTGTTGTAACTATTTTCACAAAAAAAAAACGTCAATTAATTTTTTTTTTTAATTATATATTATAAAGGGTGAAAGCTCTAAAATGAAAAATGATACTGTCATGTTTACTACAGTATTCTTTTTTTGTTTTTTTTTTCATTTTATTAAAGAAAATCTTAAAAACTGTCCTCTTAAAGAACCAAGAACAGATGATTCTATAATTTGAAACAATTAAGAATGTTTTTCATCCGAAAATCATAGCCATTATCCATAGCTTTCTAGTCCTCCACCCCTTCCATAGCTGTTTCAATGATCAATTTCATATACTTGCTGAACTTCACCAAAGACTGTCGAGAATCTTCCTCGAGAGTCAGGTTTTTCTTTATACATGTAGGATTAATTACTTACCAGTAGTGGCAGCTGTTACAAAGATATGAATGGGTTAGAAATATCAAAATTGTATGAAAATCTTAAAATACATATATTTCATATAACATTTTAAAAGTTAAATATGTCAATGTTCAATTTTCTTTCAGAACAATTTCTGAAATCCAATACAGAGTCAAGTATCTTTTTCTGCCGAAAGAGGAAGAGTAATGAAAACATTGTTGATTAAAAAGCTTACCAGTAGTACCTGTTAGAATTTGTTACATTGTACAATTACTATATACATAAAAGATGCAATTATGTTTATGTGTGTTTTTGACTTGTATAGATTTGATTCATGTATTAACAAGATGTGTTTGTGAAACACTATGCGCTGGCTGCAACAAAACTCGAAAACACTATTTAGGTTTAGGTAACAATCAGAAATTCAAGGTCAATGACCTTGGTGTCATTTGAAAGAACTTAATAAGTAGCGCATGCATACTAAATATGAAGTCTATCTCTTATGATATAAAAGTTATTGTGCAGGTTCAAAAAAGCTATTTTACCATATACGTCACAGTCAAGGTCATAAGGTCATTCACCTTGGTGTCATTTGCAAGAACTTTATTAGTTGAGTATGCATACCAAATATGAAGTCTCTATCTTTCATGGTTCAAAAGTTAAGGCAAAGTTAAAGTTTGCAGATAAAAAAGCTATTTTTAGCATATAGGTCACAGTCAACGTCAAACGGTCATTGACCTTGGTGTCATTTGAAAGACCTTATTTGGTGAAGTATGCATACCAAATATGAACTCTCTATGGTTCAAAAGTTATGGCTAAGATTAAAGTTTGCAGACAAACAAACAGACAGACAAAATAAAAACAACATACACCCCGGATCTCTCGATCCCGGCGCATAAAAATATGACGTTATTATCATAAGTTTCTGTTCTTGTGTATAAAAAAAAGTCAGCTTTGATTTGGCTTTTATTTTTTATTTCGAATTAATTTATCGAATGAATGATAAACTTACATTAATTTTTTAGGTCTTAGTAGTCTAATCAAGGTTATACTTACTTTCTTTTGGTGTAAATGCTGGAAAGTATACATAAAACAATGAAAATAATTATTATTTGCATTTTTCTTGATTATATAAAAGCAAATTGAAACAATGATAATAATAATGATATAATTAATAAAAGTTATGATAATAGTTATAAAAGAAATATTAACAATAAGTCACTTCTTAAACATTACAACAAGAGGAGAAAGAATTCAAGTTAAAGACCAAACTAAAAACATTTAACAAAACTAGATGACATTAGGAATAAAATCTTAATAAATCTTTTCTATCGCAAAACCTTGGATAAGCAAATGTAAAATGGTTATCTTCATATAAGACTTTAAAGTATAATATTGTGAAAAAATGATTTTCAATAAAAGTATTTTCTGTTGACATGTATAAAATTATGGGAAAGGAAATCCAAGAAACAACATTAATGTGTGAGTTTATTCTTTCATTTATTTTTTAAAGAAGAGGTGTTTCTTTTTCTGAGTGGTCCTGGGGAGGAACATTTCTATAAAACTAAAAGTTTCATTTCATATTTTTTTAAATTCAAATAGATTATTTCTCATCCATTCCCGTAGAAGCTGTGTTTTAAAAGTTAATTCTTATTTTGTGAGGATACTATATGCGTGCAAATATATAGGCGAACGAATTCTTCAATATTAAATAAATCACTGTATTTGAATTTCATATACAATTATTCATAATGCATTATGCTATATTTTCACATAGTTTTCTATAATGAATATCAAATATGTCAATATATCTCAAGATACAAATTATGATAATTCCTTTGCTTCAAAGAAAATGACAAATAATTATAATCAAAATTTAACCCCAAAAAATTATATATTCAATTTGTTTGCATTTATGTTTTTTTTTTATTTTTGGCTGCTTTTAAAGCAGAATGTTAATTCTGCTATCAAAACAATTTAGAAAATCCAAAGAACAATATACACGTATCTTTTTCTGCCAATGAAGGAATAACATTGATTTAAAAGCTTACCAGTAGTAGTTGTTGTACCTGTTAAAATATATTACAATAAAGAAATACATACAAAAATACTTTGGTGATTACATGTATGTGTGTTTGTGACTAGATTTGGCTAATATATTAAACAGGTCGGAGAGAATACTCGAAATCGGGTATTATCCGTGAAATCGCGTATAATACTCGATATTAGGGTTTCGTTAAATCCGCGAAATCGGGTATTCCGTGCAACTTTCTATAAAAACTAAAGAATAAAGCAACGGCGCATTATGCCAGTAACTGTTACTTGTACATCAGTATCTTGTGGATTTATTTTTATAAAACCTAATTCATAAGGTTGTCAAATAAGTTTAAATCACACGACAAACACTGCTGGGGTAACAAAGAGGACACGATGGCGGTATTATTTTTCAATATAATTTCTAAAAACAAATAACTACACTTTGTTTGTCTTTATTTCCCATTAAAGTATTCCATATACTTAATTTTCTAATTTTTGCACTATTCACAAAACGTGAAATTTTAAAGAAATTAAACGACTAACGCCGTGTTATGTATTTTCACTGAAAAATGTATGGCGTCCCTTTCTCGTGAAATATAAATTATTCCTAACAGTTAGAGAGTACAGTATAAGCGAGTCATAATTGTATATCTCTGCAATAATAGAATACCAACGTTATCATAAAGAAGAAAATAAAATAAAATTAAATAAATACCCACGGGAAAACAGTTTGAAAATAGCTAGATGGTGAGTATCTTTTTTATGTCAATTTAGCATGAAATTTTCATTCAAAAACACCGTAAATTTTTTGGTTGCAATTTAATCGATACAAGGTATACTATTTTACCTTTATTTTGAAAATTGAGAGCGAGAAGTCATATGAACAGGATTTTCTTTTTTTTTTGGGGGGGGGGGG
>PRKT01000278.1:332564-360594 GCA_003671525.1 Saccostrea glomerata
AAAATATAAAGCAAATCGAACGCCTTTTTGTGTGCAGATCATGAAATGTACTGAGCTCCACGGGTATTTGTTGTCCCGAGCGCATTAATCTTGACGCCCAAATTCTTACTTGGCTAGTGATACCTTTAGAAAACATGTGTATCTAGATGAAAGTTATCTCGGCAACATGTGCCATCCCATTGTATAAGATTTATTAGGTGATAACACCTCCCATACCCGATTTCGCGGATTCAACGATACCCTAATATCGAGTATTATACGCGATTTCACGGATAATACCCGATTTCGAGTATTCTCTCCGACCTGTTAAACATATGGCTTTATTATCACAAAAAGGTTTTTGTTCTTGTGTTTAAATCAAAGTCAGATTTGATTTGGCTTTGATTTAATTTTTTTAATTTGGAAATAATTTATCGAATAAATAATAAATTTTAGTTAATTGCTGAGTTGTTATCAGTCTGATCAAGGTTATACTTACTTCCTCTTGATGTAGAAGCTGGAAAGTATAAATAATAAAAATGAAAAAATATAAATGCATTTTTCTTGATTATATAAAGTCAAATTGTAACAATATTAATAAGGATATAATTATCAATAATAACGCATTTAGTAATAATAGTAATATTAACAATAATAAGCTTCTTAAACATCACAACAACAAAAAAAGAGTTTAAGTTAAAGACCAGATTCACAAATATTTAACCACACTAAATGACATAAAATATTTTCTTTGCATTTCATAAATGTTTAATCCTAATTTGTTTTCATTCTTTGTACTCTCATTTTCACAGTTTAATAATATTAAATCTTTTCTTCCGCAGTTCATTGTATAAACAAATTTAAAATGGAAATCTCATATAAAGACTTCAAAAGTAAGATATTGTGAAAAACTGATTTACTACTATGATAGTCTTTTTATAAACATATAGATATAAAACTTATGGGAAAGGAGAACCCAGAAATAACATTCATGTAAGAGTTAATTCTTTCATTTTTTTTTTTAAAGAATAAGTTTATCTTTTTCTAAGTGGTTCTGGGGAGGAACATTTCTATAAAACTAAATATGTCATTTCATTTTATAACAAAATCAAATAAATTATTTCTCATCCATTCCCGTAGAAGCTGCGTCTTAAAAGTTAATACTTATCATATGAGGATACTATTTGCGTGCAAATATATAGGCGAAAGAATTTTTCAATACTAAATGGATCACAGTATTTGAATTCCATATACAATTATTCATAATGCATTATGCTAAATTTAAACCATAGTTTTCTAGAATGAACATTGAATATGTCACTATATCTCAAGATAAAAATCATGATAACCCCTTTGCTTCAAAGAAAATAACAAATATTTATAATCAAAATTTAACCCCAAAAAGTTATATATTCAATTAAGTTTGCATATATGGTTGTTTTTTGTTTTTTTTTTTGTTCCCACCCAACAGACGATTCCTACCTCCTTCGCGAAAGAGTTACGCTAAGTTAGGTAATCGCGATATCAAGTATTTGTTATCATTCTCTGTCCTCTCATTTTCACAGTTAAATACTATTAAATCTTTTCTTTCGCAGTTCATTGTATAAACAAATTTAAAATGGAAATCTCATATAAAGACTTCAAAAGTAAAATATTGTGAAAAACTGATTTACTACTATGATAGTCTTTTTATAAACATGTAGATATATAACTGAGGGGAAAGGAGACCCCAGAAATAACATTCATGTAAGAGTTAATACTTTCATTTTTTTTAAAGAATAAGTTTATCTTTTTCTAAATGGTTCTGGGGAGGAACATTTCTATAAAACTAAATATGTCATTTCATTTTATAACAAAATCAAATAAACTATTTCTCATCCATTCCCGTAGAAGCTGCGTCTTAAAAGTTAATACTTATCATATGAGGATACTATTTGCGTGCAAATATATAGGCGAAAGAATTTTTCAATACTAAATGAATCACTGTATTTGAATTCCATATACAATTATTCATAATGCATTATGCTAAATTTACACCATAGTTTTCTAGAATGAACATTAAATATGTCATTATATCTCAAGATAAAAATCATGATAACCCCTTTGCTTCAAAGAAAATGACAAATATTTATAATCAAAATTTAACCCCAAAAATATTATATATTCTATTTCATATTATATTATATATTCAATTAGGTTTGCATAAATGGTTGGGTTTTTTTTTTTAATTTATTTTTTGGCTGCTCTTTACAAAATCCAAAGATTAATATACACTTAACAAAACTTCTAAGTGTTCACTTTAATAAATGTATTTATTTAAAAACTACTTGATAGAATGGTATGATTTTTTCTAATTATTACACCAAATGAACCTTTTCGACAATTGTAGAAAGAAAATAAAATATCACTGATGAAAACCAACGTTCCGTGACGAAGTTAAAAACAGTTTATTTTTTACTTTGCGGCACGTGTTTTGTGCAATTAGCATCTTTTGTGATCATTATCAAATTTTACAAACTAGTTTCGCTAAAAAACATAAAACATTGGCATAATGACCGTTGAGATAGAAGAGAGAGCCTTTGGAATGTTGATGCCTGGACCATCCTTGCTACACGTTTTACACATTTTTATTTTCGTTTTTAATTGTCCTTGATATTACGTTTAAGAATTAACAACCAATATCAAAACCAATTTAAAAACATTTCTCTATAGGCTTTGCATCATTTTTGATTGCCAATTTATCACAATTTGAAAGTTTTGGACAAAGGTTAACCAAACCGAAAGTGACCATGATTTTCGTCTGAGGCCCATTTTTTGTCAAACTAGGTTAAAACAGTGTTAAATTATCCTGAAACAATCTTAGAAACATGAAAACGAACAATTTCAATCGTATGAAAATGAAAAGAAATCGGTGCTCGTGACAATCTAATATCAGCTCAAACAGTCTGAATCATCCTTAAAGCGGAGCACTTACGTGCTAAAAACCCTAGGATATTTATCAAAAGGCATCTGTGTGATGATGATACACTGTCAAATTGCCGGATCTTAATCCCATTGAACACATTTGGGATTTTTAAAAGGAATGTCATACACCCCCCCTCCACACAATTTCAACGGTTTGTAAAGATCCATGCAAGTGTGGCAGCAGATGGCCGATCCCCTATTCAGGGGTACATGGTATCCAAACAGTAAAGATTGTCTTGTAGTAGTTAAAGCGAAGGGTGGTCTTACTCCAATGAGAGTTTTTTGGGTGAATTTTCATTTTGAGCGTACATCATTTTCTTAAAACTTTGCTTAAAATTCTGACGAGGTACTTACATGAAATTTACGCAACATCGAACTTAAATATGCACCATTTACCACGAATTAAAGAAATTATTTATTGTATGCATTTGTTTTTTAAAACTTCAAAAATGTTAGGTGAACACTTAGAGGTTTGGTTCTGCCGATGAAGGAATAGCATTGAAAACATTATTAATTAAAAAGCTTACCAGTAGTGGGTGTACCTGTTAGAATACATTTCAATAACGAAATACATACAAAATACATTTGTGTTTACATGTACGTGTTTGTGATTATATTTGGCTAATATCTAAAAATATGGCGTTATTATCACAAAACGTCTTTGTTCTTTTGTTTAAATCAAAGTCAGATTTGATTTGGCTTTAATTTAATTTTTTTCATTTGGAAATAATTTATCGAATAAATAATGAACTTTAGTTAATTACTGAGTTGTTATCTTTCTGATCAAGGTTATACTTACTTCCTCTTGATGTGAATGCTGGAAAGTTTAAATAATAACAATGAAAAAAAAGTATTTGCATTTTTCTTGATTATATAAAAGCAAATTGTAACAATAATAAAAAGGATATCATTAATAATAATGCATGTAGTAATAATAGTAGTATTAACAATAATACCCTTCTTCAACATTACAACAAGAGAAGAAAGAATCTAAGTTGAAGACCAAACTCTCAAACATTTAACCAAACTAAATGACATTTAGAATAAAATATTTTCTTTGCATTTCATACATGTTTATTCCTAATTTGCTATCATCTCTGTACTCTCATTTTCACAGTTAAATACTTTTAAATTTTTGCTATTGCGATTCCTTGGATAAACAAATTTAAAATGGAAATCTTCAGCTGAAGACTTTAAAGTATTGCGAAAAAACGACTTACTACTATGATAATCTTTTCTATAAACATGTATATATAAAACTTATGGGAAATTAGAGCCCAGAAATAACATTCATGTAAGAGTTAATTCTTTCATTTAAAAATAAAAAAGAATAATCTTTTTCTAAGTGGTTCTGGTGAGAAACATTTCTATAAAACCAAATTTATAATTTCTTTTTACTACAAATTCAAATAAATTATTTTTCATCTATTCCCGTAGAAGTTGCGTTTTAAAAGTTAATTCTCATTATGTAAGGATACTTTTTGCATACAAATATATATTTTTAGTTGGCGAACGAATACTAAATCGGTCAATACTCAATACTAAATCGGTCAATACTCAATACTAAATCGGTCACTGTATTTGAATTCCATATACAATTATTTATGATGCACTATGCTATATTTAAACCATAACTTTCTAAAATGAACATTAAAAATGTCAATATCTCACCTCCTTATCATAACCTAAATTATATACTACTATTACAGTTAAAATTGACAAGCATTGGAATTCAAAAATTATTTCGTTGAAAGCTCGAAATCTTAGCCCAAATATTCTAGAAAATTTTATAAACAATTGATTTTTTCATTCCAGAATAGAGAATGAAAACGTGGATGACTTGTTTTGTTTATCAGTGGGACAGGAAACTTCTAATACTGTATATGTTTGTTTCTTTCTTCTAACTAAAGGGTCCCAAGAAAGATCTTCTGTTCGACCATTGATATTAAATTATATCAGTAGCCTCTGAATATATCAAGTATATTTTTTTGTGAACTTGAAACTTAAGATCAAAATAATGAAAGGAAACATTTCAACACTTCGAACTGCCAGATTTAAAAAATTTGCTGATCAGGGGAGCAATTACAATCTTTTTTTGTATGAAACAAAACAAACATGTTATTGGCATTTCTTATCATAGACATATACTTCAGTTCAAAACAGCTGATTTGTTTTAGAATATATATTTCATTCGAAAGATAGATATTTGCACAAATATTCTTGAAATCATTATAAAATAATTCTTTTTATGATTTTATTTCTTAAAGACAAAACACGGTTATGGACGGTGGATGACTTATTTCTTTTTTCGATTGGGAAAAGAGACTCTCAATGTTTGTTTACTTAATGTAAACTTGGTTAGTTGTTCCTACGAAAGATCATCTCTCGCATCTTTGAAGAATAATTGCAACCTCTTAGTATAAATGAAAATAAGTAAAAATATCCCAATGAAGTTTCAAGTTTTAATAAGAACTTTGATACAAATCGTCGCTAGGAAACACGAACTAATAGTTTTAAAACTTTAAAACATCCTTTTTTCATTTGTAATTCTCATCATTTTTGTCTAGTATATCTTCCCATTGTCCTTTAAACTGATACCAATCGCAAACGTTTATTAATCAATAGAATATTCTAAATGACGTTGAAATGTACGTGTTCATTACCATTTGTTTAAATTATATTGTCAGTTTTCTTCAAATTATCTCAATTAATGTTTGGTTTTCAATTAAGCTAAGGACATACTTTGTAAAAGATCTGTTTAAATTCAGGCTAACATCATTTTTGTAAGGATTTAGAATCTGTCTCTCATTTGACTGATATAAGTAACATAGAAGAAAGCATAAGAAGACAAAAATGTTAAGGTACGTTAAAAATTAATCAAATAATCAGAAATTGAACATAAAAGAAAATTCCAACGATAAGTTTAGAGTTTGTGGTTTTATTTTATCTATGTAAAATAAATTTTTACTTATTTTTTAAATAATTTATTTTATGCTCTGGTATAATAGGTGGATTTATCTGGAACCTGCCCGGCATTACACCCATCTCCTACACAACAAAAATGGCAGCTGTACTGTCCTGACATTGGAACACTTCCATATTGCAGACAGTAGTCTAAATCAGACGTCTGGTGGAGCCACTTGGTTCGACACTCTTGCTCAGACACGCACCTAGTAGATAAAACCCAACAAAAAAAATTATGTAATTTACAAAAATGTGAGAATTTATCTAAATAACACAAATTTATAAATCTGAGATATTCCCTTTTTCAATCAAAATTTTTACACTTTTTTCCCGATCAACTACCTTTTAAAGGTTTTAGGATAGGGACTCCCATCGTGGACAATATCAGTCATACAGAAGTCCTCCCCTGGATTACAGCTCTGTAAGTTACCTAAATAGATAGTCCTCGTGTCGCAGGGCAAAGAGTTATTAGCGTTTCCACACGTGTGACACATTCTTACTGCTATCAGTGAAAAAAAAACGAAAAGTTTTATACATAACTTTTTTTTAAAAATGATAATGAGATATTTATCTTTTTCAAAAGAAATATTTGATTTTATAAATATATTATTATATAAATAGAATTATGAATATAAATAAAATATGCAATACCGTTCTTAAAATTAGCATTCTTAGTAATTGCTGGAATAAACACTTAATCACAGGTAAAAAGAAATTTTCAAATAATATATAAAGAAAAAGGGTCCATTAATTTTTGAAATATTGGTGGTTTTGTCATTAGAATTAGCCATGTTTTACTCTTTATAAGTCACATACATTAAAAGGGTTGGATAACCTGAATGTGTAGTTGGTGAACCTGTTGTTGTTGTTGGTGAGCCTGTTGTTGTTGTTTTTGCTGATGCTGTTGTTGTTTTTGCTGATGCTGTTGTTGTTTTTTCTGATCTTGTTGTTGTTGTCCTTTTAGAAGTTGTTTGTTCTGTGGTTGGTATTGATGTTGACAATGTTGTTGTAGGAGCAACTGTTGATGTAAAGCATTTTGTTAAATTTTTCATTACTATTTATCTTGAGCAAATGCGAAGCAACAAAGCACGTATATAAGGAGTGTTAAGAAAGTTCATTCCATGTCGAAATATTTTCAGAAATTTCAAAGTAGTGCTTAACTAAAGAGATGAATTTTCAAGTGTGACAAAGTTGTGCTTTAGATTTATATCAAATCATTTCCAGCAGGAAGTTATCGGATTTCTCTTCCATGTGAAAAAATATATAACATCCTTTAGCACCCGAATGAAAGAAACGCTGGTCATTTTGAGTGAAAATAAAGGATAATTTACTTTTGTTTTTTCTTAGCTCAATCTGATTAATAGATCAATTTCCAAAAGAATAGGTTTGTCATATTGAAATTTTTCACTGACTTGATAATTTTTGCATAATAAGTAAGTAAGTAAGAAAGTAAATTATTTATTATAGTGACATGTGTATTGTTACAGTAATACAGTAAATTTTACAACAATAAACTGAGTTTCTTACACCCGGCCCAAAGGACCTATATGTCACTGTTAATATTTTAACAATTTATATATACAAAGGCACATATTGAAGATAAATGATATTAGAATGTTCTTTTTGTGAAGTTCTGGCGAGTTTTAAAAGCATCAAATATAAAGTTTGCAGAATGTCTGGGAAATTTACATATAATATCTGAAAAGAATGTATCATCTAAAGACAGATCTGATAAATTTTTAAATCCTATTATACGAAAGAAATCTATCCTTTTAATTTCATATAATTTGCAGTGTAATAAAAAATGTTTTTCATTTTCAATTTCGTTATTGTTACAAAACTGGCAAATTCTATCTTGGGATGGCTCAGATTTATAACGTCCGGTTTCAATTCGGAGTGGTAATACACCGCAACGAAACATTGCCATGGCTGATCTTATCGGTTTTGTCAAATCCATAGTAACGTAATCCTCCAATTCGTATTGATTTTTAAAAATACGGTAAGTTCTTAGTTTGGGAATTTTTTGCAAATCTTCAAGCCACTGTGTTTTGATCTGATGACAGGGGAGACTTTCTGCAAGTTCTAAGCTGCATGTTGATAAATTTGTGTATATATCCGGCATATTTAGAGAATCAAATAGTAATTAAGTTTTTGAAGTCCAATTCGTTCTGTTATTTTGGTCCCTATCCCAAAGGAAAATTTTCTTTGTCAAACGGTCGTTTTCTAATGTCATCAGACGATTCCAGAATCGCAAGACGTTAATCTGATGTCGATAGTAACATGGCATCCAACCACATTCTCCTTGGATTGCAATCAACGGTGTGAATCGGTGTACTCCTAGAAAATACCGTAAGGCGCGGGACTGCACCATCTCTGTACAATAATAATTTGTGGTTCCCCAAACTCCGCTGCAGTAGTCCAGAATGGGAGCAACACAGTTGAGATATAACTTTTCGAACGTTTCGAATCCGACCATTTTGAGAGAGTGAATTTTAGATATCATAGATCCGAGTGCTCGTCCTCCAGATTTTCCTAAATTTTCCGCATTTCTTTTAAAATTACTATTCTCATCAAAGATTACTCCTAAATACTTGTAGAAAGGTTCGAAAGCTAAATTTTCTCCTCCAAGATAAAATGTATGAGTACTTCTTTTTTTGCGTTTTTTCCGAAAGTGAACTATTTTGGATTTGTTTGGATTGATTCGAAGACGCCATTTTTTACACCACGAGTCCACGACATTGAGCATGTCCTGCATGTTCTTTTCATTCGGAGAAATAATTGCGATATCGTCCGCATACAATAGAATGCTTAAGTTAAGATTTTCGTCAATCTGTACTCCTTTATTTAATGCTTTAATGGCTGTAGCGAGATCATTGATGAAAAGCGCAAATAAAGTGGGCGACAAGTTATCTCCCTGTCGAACTCCTGAAGAGCACTCAAACCACCCTGTGTAGCGGTCTCCTATCCGGATACAAGATTCAGTGTTGGAATAGAGGGATTTTAAAGCATGATAGAAGTTTCCATCAATACCATGATTCAGAAGAATAATATTTGAAAGGATGTTTTGACCTGTGTGCTTAATATATGTCACAAATATGCGTCATTCCTAATTTTTCTGCACAGACATCATGTGTTTAAATACCTGCATGCCCTCCCCTTATTGATTCAATAAAAGACAGTCTAAACCTTATCAATAGCAAGAATGGACTCCGTAAACATGAAATATCACAAATTGTGAATATCGTCTCATCGTATTTCTTTTCGAAAATAAAAGAAAAATATGGAATGAACTTTCGTAACATCCTTAATATCACAAAAGCTAATTAAGTTCTGAAAAGGGAGATGAATTTAAAGAATATTTCTGTCAAATGAGTACATCTTTTACTAACTTTCAGCTACCTAAAAGAAACACATTACATGTACCAAGGGTTTATTAAAATATCAATATTTTAAGTATCAAAAAAATGTTGACAGACCTTGGTGATAGGTGACAAAACATTGCCCAAGGAAGGCCAATAGTAAAATATTTAATCAAAGAGGAAACTGATGTTTTATTGTTGCAAAGAGACGTCATGGCCTCAAAATAGGTCTTACATGGATTTTTTTCCTTTTACCGTATTTGAGAGTTCAAGTAATACATGTAGCAACAGCCAAAAGAAGAGCCATCATTGGTAGCTTTTGTGTTCAAATTGTTTTTTTTACTAAAGAAGTGCAAAATACAGAGTACAGATCTATATTAGTAAAAACTTTTCGAATGGATGCTTTACAAACAAACAAACCTATACAGGTACACATGCGGTTATTACATCTTCCAACTCTCAGATTTGGGCAGCCGTGACATTCAGTACTTCTGGAACAATGTTGGATGGTAGTTGGCTTTTGGGTTGTTGGCACCGCTGCAGTGAAAATATGTACACATAAGTAGTAAATTCATTTACGATTTTAAAAAATACTGCATCTATATTTTTTCTTTGAATTGCTTGAAAATCATATTAAAACGTTTTTCACCCCCACACCTTTTCTTAAAATTACATAACAAGACATAGTCATGTGTTTCATCATTTAAGGACATACGCAAGGTACCTTATCTACTAATAAATTTTCAAGATATTCTTAATTCAAGATTATAGTGCCATCGGATGTTCATACACAAAAAATCAGCTAACGATACCCTTTATCATGCTGACATGCAAGTTTCCAAATCTCATAAGAAAGTATAATTGAAATATTGGTAAATTTACTTGAAAACGCCTTTATCTTACATCATACATGTAAGATGCAACATACTTATGTTGACATACATCTTATTTATACAGCATGCCAGCTAATTATGTAGACACGCAACTTATCTTTGTCAACATGCAAGATAAATATGTTGACATGCAAATTTATTATGTCAACATGCAAGATATGTATGTTGAAATACAACGTGTACAATCTTGCATGTTGACATAATTACTTGGCATAGTAAAATATATAACTTGCATGTTGACATAAAAAAGTTGCATCTCTACATGATAATGTTGCATGTTAACATAAATAAGTTGCATGTTGACATAAATATATAGCATGTTCATATAATTCTCTTGCATGCATAAATAAGTCGCATGTCAACATAATTATGTCGCATCTTGCATTTACCTATGCTAAAATTATATTCTCTGATAAGATTGGTAACTTGCATGCTAAACTAGTTATCTTGCATGTAGGCACAGTTATCTAGCATGTTGATATATTTTTCTTGCATGATAACAAGTTTTTTCTTGCATATAGGGGCAGAAATATGCTGCCATACCATCATTACGGCATAGTATATATTTCTGACATACGTGTAATCAACTTATATATCCACAGTGACCATTTAGCTTTTGAAAATATAGAAACGTTAAAAATCGATTTTTTTAATTATATGATACATACTTTATAAATTACAAGTAATAATAGTATCTATCAAATACATGTATTCAAATAATATATAGTAAGATTTATCGAAGTTCACGTTAACTAAAATGTGCATTGTATTATTATCAATAGATTTATAAAAGATAATGTCTTCTTCTATCCTATAAAGTATCACCCTCTTTCTCATTCTCCTACAAGATCACAGTGATTATAAATCCGAAATTATTACCTACATGGAATATTTTGTTTCATGCAAAAGGATTATTTCTTACTGCAATGGCGGATGACGACGACGACGACGACGATGATGATGATGATGATGATGATGATGATGATGACGGTAATTTTACAAAAGAATCAGACCCTATTCTTTTTTTAAAAAAAATTCTTTGATTTTGCTCATTTATCAAATTCTACCTTTAATATGTATTTTACAGCTGACATACCTAAATAATAACAAGGTTTTTTGGAACTCCCATCTTACATATATACTGAGCAAAATAAGTTTCGCAATTTAAGATATTTTGATATATAATAAAGTGAAAAAAAATTGACACAGCACTTACAATTAAATTGTGATATGAGCTTATCATCACGTGCACATAACAAAATAAAGTAAACTAGAGCAAAGCTCGTTGCAAAGCAACGAGTAGGTCTTCCGTCCTGTTTGACCGGAAGTAACTTTTATTTAAAAAAAAGACAAACTTACTTTGCTCGGTATATTTGAAAAAAAAAATCAAATACAAGGATTCGATTTTAAAATTATTTAAACCATGTTAACGCATGACCAAACCTTCCACACTAACAATACAAAATTTTCCACAATAATTTGTGATTGAAGTATTGTTATCCCAAGAAGTCCCCCTCCTCGATAGAAACAGGTACATTATCATGCATTTAAACCAGATTCATTTGCGAATTTGTTTCCATGAAATACCATACGGGGAGATCAGTGATTTACAAATTAATTTCTTGTTTTATTGTTTTACTATCATGTTAACATTGAATCTGTTCCACTATCTCCAGTATCTGAGGATATCTAAGTATTTTTAAATTATTTCTTGGTGGAAAAAGACAGAATGTCGCAAGTACATGTATGCGATTATTCAAATATGTACTATGAATTATCTAACTAGAGTGTTTCAAGGAACACCTGTGTTGCCTGCTTTTAACTTCATTTACGATGACTATATAAGAGTGGTTATCTATTACTTGGCTAGCTAGCATATTATAGTTCATGCCAAAAAATTCCACTGATAGTTAGACTGCAATTAAATCTGAAATTCAAATAAAAAAATACCAATTCCTAACCCCTCAATGCAAAAATGGATATAAATGAAATTTAAAATAATAAATAAGTATTTAATATAAAAAAAAATTAATTAGTACGTGATTTCATAAATCCTTTAAAGAGATTTCAGTTTGTCTTTTCTACCGCAATTGTAATTCCAGATGTAATTTTCAAAGTACTCTTACGAGTATTCCAGTTTTTGTGGTTGTCAAAGTACATTGTAATGAGCCCATAAACATTTATAGATGTTAATAATCAAATCCTTGCCACTCTAAATTCAAAAGACTTTCAAGAATTATATTTAACTCTCTGCAGTATATTTTGCAAAGTAGGTCAAAGGTCAAGGTTAAGTTAAAAAAGAGGTGGCTATGCTTTGTATGTAGTCAGACTACTCTCCTACTTGCATTAGCTGTTAGGTAAATCCTTTCTCTCAGTCGGTAGAGCGTTGAACTTTAAATCTTAGGGTTGTAGGTTCTAGCCACAATGTGGATTACTCTAGTTAATTGGTTATAATGGCACCCACCACTAAACCCAGTTGGTGAGTGGCGTTTAAAGAGTCTCGAGTATGACATTTCACAAGGGTAAGAAATCTCAAAAAAGAAGAAGTGTTACAGAGTTATAAGTGGATATGTGTTATTTATAGTGAAGCTCGATCCCAATAAAGGTTGCATATATAGCTGTACAAATTAAAGCTATATATAAAGTGAAATGAAGATATTCATTTTAAAGGGCCAATTGAGTGACTTACCATATATCGCTCTTTGAATGTAGACATAAGTAAGTCGCATTTTGTCATATTTTTCTTGCATATTAAATTGTTAACCTAATTTATTTTGCATGTATGGGACAGAAATATGTTACCATATGATGGCAAAAGTACAAAAGCATCTTTAGAATCATTTTTTGTCATTGCTACGAAGATTGACAACGGAAAATATCACTTAATTGATGAAAGTATTGAGTAATGACAAAATTCATTATATAATGTTTCATAAAACGGAAATTCAAAGAAGTATGCAATTTTTTGTAATACCTGCAAAGATGATAAAAATAAAAACCAGCTTCTTCATTATAACCTATATGTCCAAATGAACTAAGTAGGACACTATGAGGCTCACCGTGGGGATGTCCAATCAAACAGGATTAGATATGTGGTATACATAGAGGGTGAAATTTATTTCATTGTTGATTTCTCGATTGTGAATGTCTTATCTTCATTTTGTGGTGTAATCCTCAAAGAGAGATTATTAATTGATAAATCATACACAAATATTTATGAATCAAAATATCTTTCAGAAACATGAATATTTGAAAGACAGAATACTTCGGTTCCTTTTATTTTATAAACTATTTAGAATATATCTCAAAGTAAGTGGTCACCATGAGCATGAAATCTTTATCTTTTGGAAACAGTTATTGTCACCCTCTGCATTTTTGAAAACGTTAATCATTGGAAACATGTTGATTTTTTTTTATTTTAGGAATTATACCATAGTGACCAAGACATTACCAATTAATTTCACCTGAATTGAGTTAACGGTATTAAAGATTTTTATCAAAGAGAGTTATAGAATCTTAGAGACTTCGCGTGCCACATCTCCTATGAAGTGTAGGTCCTGAGAGAAATTCAATTGCTCTAAAAATCCGATGTTTCATACATATCAGTGAGTGTACATAAAAACGTCTATTTTCTCAGTAGTACTAAAGTTATATCAGATGAATTCAATAGCGAAACATTTTTTTTTATATAAAATTGAAATAAAAAAGAAGGGTTTCATTGAAGCACTCGTATTTTTACAATAAAACATAAAGCAATTTTGAAATTGTCATCAATACATATTTTTCATGATTTGCAGCATTTATAGATTATTTCGATTCAAGAATAGGCAACAATGCGAAATCGAGGGATCGAGCAAAATCGTTGGGCGGTAACAAAAGAAGGCAACGATCACTTGAGTGGGAACAGTTACGAGGGGGTCATTTTGGCGCTCCTTAACCTTAGTATTTTCGCTCCCTTGCGCTTTCCCTATGTGGCATTGCCATACTACGTTTCTGCATTATTTCCATCATGCAACTTTTCTTTACTAATAGTTTCTTCACAATTTTTTTGTTGACAATATTTCGATTCGTCTCATATACTTCCCATTCAACAAAATCTGTTCCTCTATCTTTTCATTATAATAAAACTAGTGTCCGTGTTTAAATTAAGAGATGAATTTTTAAAATTGTTGGGAAATTCATGAGGACATGTACTCAAACGCTTCACACTTGCATAATATGCAGGCGTGAGGCATTGTAGTTAATGTACGTCTTGAATTCTCAAAAATTAAACTTATATCTTATATTTACATTATTTTACCGATGACTTGCTACAAAATTTTGTCATTCACGATCAATTAAAAAAAAACCAGTTGCACTATTTTTTTACTTCAATCACATAACAATGGAAATATTCATATTAGAACATGAACCTTTTTAAATTGATAAAGAATCTAAATTAAGGAAAAATATTTGTAAATGTTAATATATCATAGTGAAAAAAGTGTAATCTTAGATAGGAAATGTATGGTGGCATATTTTTCTGCCCCTACATGCAAGATAAATTATGATATATATGCAACATAGTTATGTAAACATGCAACATATTTATGTCAACATGCGAGTCAAACATGTTTAAATGCAAGTAACCAATCTTATAAGAAAATATAATTTAAATATTGGTAATTATACTCACTAACCCCCGTATCACATCTTAGATGTAAATTGCTACATAAGCATGTAGACATGCGACTTATTTATGTCAACAAATTAAATGATTAACTCAGCAACTGGCATGTTGACATAATTATGTTGTATGTCTACATAACTAAGTTCCATGTTTACATAATTTATCTTGTATTTAGGCGCTAGAAATGTGCCAACATAAAAAAGTTATTTTTCTACTTTTGATATGTTTCTTTTCTTCAGAAAAAGGAATCAGTTGCGTTTAATAAAGCTTTTTTTCATAAAAGGTGCAAATTTCTTGATTAAAACACAACAATGGACATCCTTATTTTATTATACTTGTAGAAACGCGTTAAATGCCAAGATAATTACAAACACACTGGTGATCAGCACAGCAGAATATCTCGCCTTGCGTTAGAAACTTCTTCATGAAAATGCAATCTTCTTTCTGTCAAATACACAAATCATCTAAAGATATGCTTGTTCTTTTCTGTATAAATGTATAAGTAACCCATGTTGGCTTTATTTTTCAACTTAAAATGAACTTTCCAGCAAATACTAAGATAAAATGTTACATTGCTTTTTTATGGGGGTTTTTTCAGATATACCGGGTCTGTTAAATACTCATGGGTCTAAAACATACTTCGATCTCTTAATCAAGCTTGCATTTAGGAGTGATCATATCGTTCACGCTTATGATTCATTGTTGTCGTTATAATAAGTTGGAATAACCAATTTTAAAGTTGGAATTAACAACTTTAAAGTTTGGAAAGTCATGATTAAAGTTGGAATTATCAACTTAAAACTTCTAAAAAAAATTACAATTTTAATAATCTAACAAATAAAACGTGGCACAAAACGCCTCCGTAGGTAACCTGAACACAGAATTGTTGAAGTTTACAGTCTTCGGACTATAGACAGTTACTATAGACTTCCGCTCTTTTGTGATTGCATAGTAGAAATTTGATGATGTGAACATTTTCGATTATTGATTTCATTGGCTGTTCAAGGCAAGAGAAATGATTTTCTGGTGATCTAATTTTATTACTTTTTCGACTTACCAATTTTCAAGATATTCAGTATTTTAAAAAATGGACAAAACAAACATTGGGACATCAAAATAAATAAATCTAAATAACACTTCAATTTTTTAAAGCAATTACTCATAGGCATTTCTACATTTTCACTGTAAACAGAATTGTTCTTCAATATTCGCAAGCTTTTCAGCATGTATTTATTTTTTCTTTGTTTTGCACTCGTTTAACCACACCTTCGGCTTTCTCCGTAAACCCTTGACTGGTTCCCGAGGCTTTCCGATGTGTATCAGCAGCGGAGTCAGAGACTACGGAGAAAGTCGAGCGTCTAGTAAAACTTCTACGTGGTAGGGGTAATGACAGTAAAAGGTTGGTGAAGAAATACATGTACATACAAACAAAGAAATGCTCAAGAGTACTACCGTCTGATATGTGTATGACAGTTTTTAGGGTTGTTGCTAAAGATGCCAAGCTTTTTGATGAGGCTCTACTTACGTATTATTCATAAAATATTACCCTAGTACAATGCGTGGTAAAGTTCGTTCCTGGATACTGTCGAATCATACAATCTTCCTCGGGATAACACACTCGGTTCCACACACAGTCTAGCGATTCATTACAAGTTGGGCACTGGATGCCTATACAGTGAGGAAATTCAATGCAATGCAAGGGGCTTTGATAATAAAAAATATCCACAGACTACAATATAAGTATGAATTTCTAATGCAGGAATGAAGCTAAATTCTTTTTGATAAATGTTTTCTCAGGTGTTTTTTTTTTCAGTTAGCCTTCTTAGATATACTTCATCTTGTTAATAATTTCTAACATTATTATTCCATCTTATATAAGAAGAAATTAAAAGACAACTTATCATCTTGAAGAAATTTTGGGACATCTTTGAAACTTATTTTTTATTTCAATCAAAAGGCATGCATTATGTTCTTTTATTAATAACTGATAGACATTAGATCCGTGTGAAACAACTTTTTCAGAAGTTAACCAGCGGTTAAATTCAGTCCTTCCACTGTACACGAGAAGGCTTTTTAGTGAGAAATTGATATCCAAGGACAAAATTATGAATTATGGTCAAACAAATCTTTGTTAAATAAAGAATATAAATTAGAAATAAATTTAGTCAATGATATCACATCATACATGCACCTTCGAAATTCTTGCTAATTAAGGGTCTAATATATGCACAGAAGTGTATGGAAATTAACGTAGAAACCTGCACGAAAAGTTAATTTTTCAATACCTCCTGTTTGTGTGGTCGATACTGTCGTTATAGTTGATGTCTTTGTTGTCGTCATCCCCAAAATTGTTGTTAATGAAGTTTTGACGTTCGGACTTGGAGTAGAGGAGACTAAAAGATATATAAATTAAGAGTTTTTATCTGTACACAAGTGTATGGAATTAAGCGTTATCTAAAACTTACTCTAAAGGTTAATTTTTCATTGAATACCTCCTTTATGTGTTGTTGATGCTGCCGTTATATTTGATGTCGTTGAGTCCAAACTTGTTGTTAATAAGGTTGTGATGTTTATACTTGGAGTCGAAGAGACTAAAAGTTTATGAATTAAGGATTTTACACCTATACACAAGTGTGCGGAATTAAGCTTTATCAAAAACTTACCTGAACAGTTAATTTTTCATTGAATACCTCCTTTTCGCGTTGTTGATGCTGTCTTTATATTTGATGCCGTTGTTGTCGTCATCCCTAAAGTTGTTGCTGAGGTTGTAAAGTTCATACTTGGAGTGGAGGAGACTTAAAGATATATAAATATCCAGTAATTAAAAGATTAAAAGATTTATACCCCGCCGCTATTTCTCAAAGTGTCCATTCCAATTTTGTTTACCAGAATGTACAATTTTGATCTTGAACTTGGCTTAAAGACCTTGGTTTTAAAAACAATGACACATCGTCTGGTCATTTAGCAATTTTTTAGTGAAATATCGACATACAATATTTCTTCAGTAGAAAAATTACAGATCTGTTATGAATTTTACATTTTAAACACGTGGCACTGAACTTGCTAGAATGTCCGTTGGTCAAGGTCACGACACATCCTCAGGTCATAAGCAATTCCTGCACCAATTGTGACTTTCCAGTGATACTTGGGTCAAGATCATGACACACTCTTTAATCATTGGCAATTTCTGTGCTAAATATGAACTTCCAATTATTCTCTCATTTACAAAATCAATGTTTTTTCCCAAACAAGAATTTTACAAAGTAGTTTAAAGTGACTATCCTTTAAAAAGTCATGGTCCGGACTAGATTACACGGACGGACAAACAGACGAACAGGGCATTCTTAAATAAACCCACCCCCATTTTGTTTGCAGGGTTACGAAAATATAAGATAAATAGGTTATGCAATTGAAGTTTTACACAGGCTTGTGTAGATTCCTCTAAAAAATGTTCTAAGCACTCAATGTATATATTAGAAACTAATTTAAGAAAAAGTATATTTATTTTACTTGTGAATGTGAATATATTGATAATTACTTGAGTGATGTATCTATTTTTACCTCCTATTCTTGTTGTTGCTGCTGTCTTCGTTGTTGTGACTTCTGAAAATAAGACACGTTATGAAACAGACTGTGGTCAGAACTAACATGATTTAAAAAAAGGGGTCCGGAAACATGAAATATCTTATGATAAGCTTAAGTAAAAAAAAACATTAATTGAAATTAAACAGAAATAATTTAGAAAATCAAAACATTCAAAATGAAAAGATTAATAAGCTACTGTTACAGTATTACAAATTCGAGGATCCTGTTAAAATTAAAACCCCATCATAAAAGGGTACAGGAGTCTCTTAAAATTAAAATCCTGACCATATAAGAGTATAAGATCCTGTTAGAATTAAAACTCCAATCATATAGGGGTACAGGAACCTATTTAAATTAAAATCCTGACCATATAAGAGTATAAGATCCTTTTAGAATTAAAACTCCAATCATATAGGGGTACAGGAACCTATTCAAATTAAAATCCTGACCATGTAGGAGTACAGGGTCCTGTTAAAATTAAAACCAGACCATATTCATTAATATTTTTAAATGTAAGCTCGTAGCAAATTCAATAAGCTCATGAATACTCTTGTCCACTGTTTCTCTTAAACAAATCAATTGATATTGATATCTAATTTTTAAGTAGAAAAAAGACAAGAAAAGTAAAAGAAATGTAAGATATTAAGAACTAATAAATTTCTTAACGTGTTTGAAATTTGGTTGTCACGTCACTAACGTCAAGTGATTGCACCGTGAATCCTATGACCGCATAGTAAAATCGTTGTATATTCTATTAAGTTAATGGACATGATTTTTTACATACTAATAAACAAATGATATGAATTTGATAAGACATAGGTCACACTTCACAGTACAAAATAGATTTTCAGTAAATCAAGGTGTCCGCAAACTTTTCTAACAACCCTCGTACATATACGTGTGCCTTTGTTATATTCAAACAAGCATGAAGCCAAGTCAACTGATAAGAT
Organism: Saccostrea glomerata; assembly: GCA_003671525.1. Classification (NCBI taxonomy): domain Eukaryota; kingdom Metazoa; phylum Mollusca; class Bivalvia; order Ostreida; family Ostreidae; genus Saccostrea; species Saccostrea glomerata. Next base: position 351,928 of record PRKT01000278.1, read on the forward strand.
TATATATGTATAAAATACCTCTACAACCGCATTCTCTATCTCCTCTATGGCGACAGTAACGTGTTTGGTAAGCCTTGCAGCTATGACTTCTGCAATCAGAGTCTCGGAGACATCCTGTTAGAAATATGCTCACTTTATCAAAAACAAACGTTTATCTTAAATACAAGCCTGCATATAATTATAGCAAGATAAATTTTACCTTTTCTTCTTGCATTGCTCTCAATTATTAAAAAAATTAATGCCATACATCTGGTAGATATTTTAGTTTGTTTGTTTTTTTGTTTGTTTGTTTTTGGTTGTTTTTTTTTTTTAGAAAAACGGGCAAGCAAAATTAAGGTAGGATTCTTCTCATATTTCTTGTATTTAAAAATTAATGAAATTTTCACAGAATCAAGAAGAAATATCACAAAGTGATGGTATCAGTGAAATTGGATTTGACCGCTATAAATTTGAGACGAGGTTAGGTCAAGGTCATTACATTTTTCCTGGACATTAATAATAAAAAGTTACTGTTGCCAATTACATGTATACGATAACTCTTTGTTATTCAGAGGATTGAATTTTTTTTTTTTTGGCGTAAAAAGATACTACCATAAAAGATTCTAATTATAACCAAATTTACATGAAAACTTTCAACTAAAATGAATATTGGCTTATATTCATTTTAGCTTCTTTTCTTAATTTTTTAGGAGATATAAGTTATCTTTATATGCCTCCTTTATGCAAATTTTTCTCATTTTCATCTATGGTAAAGTTGTCACATAAAGATAGAAAATGGTACAAAAAGTTTTGATCGTTTACAAAGAGAGAAAAATACTTTTTACGGAATTTTGGTACAAATCTGTACTCATATTGGAAGCTTATAAAAGCTAACATAGTTCTAGTTTGTTTTAAAAAATCATATTTATTTGATTTATTTAGAAACCTTAGTCCCTTATTATCATTTAAACTTACATTTAAAAAGTTCTTCAAGTCTTCAATTGAGTAAAAATTATAACTAAAATCATTGTTCTACAATAATTTTGAGAGGGAGAAAAGAAGATATTTTTACCACTCCGCCAAAAATATAGTCCCTGCTACCTTTCAAACGCGTTTTACCATTTCTATTTAAAGTGGTTAAGGAAAGAAAAGTATGGTCTTTTAAATTTTCTTACACCTAAATATATAAGACATATAAGCAAATGTTCTTTGAGTATTTCATCTGGTCAGAAACCTGAGGAGAATCCTACCTTAACACATATTTTACAATATTTAAAACAAATCTGTTGGTGTAAGTTTTTCGTTAATTCCTGCCATTAAGATTTTCATAGTTCATGCGATTCTTTTGTGATTAGAATGAAAGTTTGGTTTAAAAAATAAGAAAAAATCCTATTATCAAAGAAATTTTTGATTTCACAGAAGATCATCCTGTACTCTATCAGTTTAAACATGCAATTCGATCCTTTTGTCACAATTTAAGTCTATCATCATGTACATGTAACACATCCGTGTTATGACAAGGACCTCGATCAATATAATATATCTAATATATAAGTATAAACCCATTTTTAAAAGGAACATGACTGCATAATTATAAAATTAAAATAATCTTCAATATTAAACATTCAAATACATGACTGTTTTTAATCGGAGGTGTTCGTATACTTCTTAGGATTGTGTGTCTGTCAGTTTAAATACATATAAAACATACATTGTACATATTCTTGAAAGGCTAGCGGAGTTTTAAAATTTTTTTTTTTTTTTTAAAAGATAACTATCATAATTATGTCACTCCTCCCTTTTGTATTCATAATATTTTCAAGCATCCAAGCCACATTGAGCTGTTCTCTAATGAATATTAACGAAATGTACCCAACAAGAATGCGTGATATACTATGTCGATGTTGTATTCTCATTCGTGTTGTTTTCGTTTTTACGTTTGAATAGTATCCTGAATACATCATGTGAATATCTTGCTTGTTGTTCAGTTTTTCTATAGTCTTTAGTTTGTGTGTAATTTCCTCACTTTTGGTAAGTTTTTACTTACTTCTGTCATTTTTGTTTAAGATCGTGCAGAAAATAATTCTGATCCAATCGGCGTGCCATAACAACATGACTAGCCCCTTCCTCATATTGACCTTTCATTGTACAAGTCACTTGTTTATACTTATTAATGCATTTATACTATAGCATGAAAGTATTCCTCACCTCTTGCATTGGCGTTACAGCACATCCCTTAAAAGAAGAAATATATACAGGTGTATGTATGCATAAGGTTATGTGCATGTATGCATATGGTTATTCATTTTGGCTTATCTAAGAATTTAAGAAAAAGATCCAAATTATCTAAACTGAATTTAAGTGCCTGTCTCAGAGAAAACCATGCAAAATGGTCCAGAGGCAAGTTTCTCTGATCGCCTTCAAACTTTGTGAGCCGAATCTAGCATGCATGAATGAAAATCTAACAAATTTTTATCGGGCTGATCAAACTCGTATAAGTTTTATGGCCTGTTACTAAAAATAGCTCATATGCAACAAAATTAGAGGTAATTTTTTAAACATTTTAGTCATATTTTGAGGAGACATAAAATTGCAATTTTACAAGTTAATTAGATATTCTTTTTTTGTAGTAAAAGGATAAAGGTGAGTTCTTCACAAAGGCATAGTCAAAATGATTTACATCCAATTTGTTTTAGTGCGAAAAGGTCACGAAATTGGCACTTTTCCAATTTTTGGAAAAAGTGCCAATAAATTGGATGGATTTTGTATGGAATAACTTTTTAGGGGGGATTACATTAATAATTATGTTTCAGCGGAGCTCATTACAAAAGGTGTTAAGAATAATGACGCACAAAGGTATTTATTTTCTGTACTGAAGATTAAGCAAGTATTTTTTGCTTTGTCATGTTTCTTTCATCCAAGCAACCAATTTACTATTTCAATGTCTTTTATTACACAACCTTCTTTGCAAAGAAAAAAATACCTCTGCTGCTACTCATTCTATTAACTAGCATATATAACACTTTGTGATAAATTATTGGATCAAAAACCATCTGTCCTGTTCCTCATTGTCTTGAAGCATATTTCTATTTTGCTGTCAGAAATAGAGCATTTTTTTATAATACATCAATGGAGACAGAGTAACCGAATTGCTTTAGACGTTGATATAAGATTATCTTTTAATTTAACATGGCTTTGCTTGATAAATTGATCTGAAAGAAAAAAAAATCTTCAATATACATGCGAGTTTGACTTTACTTGTTAAATACACTGTATTTGCTGTTTTCCATATATATAAGCTACATGCAAGATCAATTTTAGGTTTCTGATTTGGTGTGAATTTTTACTGGTGCATTTAGCTAAAAGTCTAATGTTGACTGACCACTCCCACATTAATTGTATGGCTTTGCTATTTCAAAAACCACAAATAAAAACTCAATAATTTGTTGAATCTTACGGTTAAGACATTAATTGATGATGTAAGATGACAAGATTTATGCTGAATCTTCATTTTACCACATTTAGCGTGGGTAAAAACCAAGCCCAAGCATCAGCTCAATCATCCAAACGTCGCCCTTGCAGAGCAGTGGTACAGTTTCGAATACCACTGCGGAACGTGTAGACTGATCCTCAGATGCGACCATTTCAATCGTGGTCCCATGTCGCAGCAGGTGCTTGCACGACAAATCCCTCTGATTAATGACCAAAAGTGCCAAATCAAAATTCTAAGCTCTTCATCGGCAAATGGTTACTTGTTTCCGTACGAGTGAAAATTTAGACATCATTCCTATCAGACAAGTGGTCAGAAACCTTAAATTTCAACGCCATATCCGATACATGGAATCCCTCTAGAATAGAAATTGTCGGGAAAAGGAAGACATTTGTACAAACCCCTTGGTCGGAAAGTATAGACAAAATATTTTCAACTCCACTGATCATAAGGTGCAGCCAATGGACGGGGACATGCAGATTCATTTTTATAACCATGTCAGTGAGCGAAAACAGTTCCTATTACCTTAAAATATTGAATCTATACAAATTCATACGAAAAAAGTCCAACATTGCTTATGTTTTACTGAGCGGGCATAAAAATCGATGTTGGACCTGTCGATGAGATGTTGGACTGCTTACGTCACAGAATAGGTGGGGCTTAATGTCGTTTGCATTTTTGGTGTTCACCAGTGACAGACATGACCTGAGATTATATCACGGAAGACAGTACAAGATGCATGTATGTTAAAAAGTAATAAAATGAAAGGTATAACAAAATATTTATTGACGGAGTCCGAGGGCAAAATGCGTTCTGTCGACCCTCAAACCCAAATATCTGCCTTCGATTGGAGAACGGGTGTGACAAAAACATCGTAACGTGTTGAAACTTGCCTTCCATATAAGGTAGTGGTTTCAACCTGTTGAATGAATAGAAGTAGCATTTTCCTTTATGATGTGCAGTCCATGACCTCTTCACAGACGGAATGTATTGTTCAAAGACATACACAACGTACCTTACGTTGTGATAAGTTTTTAAGATATTCAAAATTAAAAACTATAGTACTTGTAGATGTTCTTAGACAAAAATCAGCCTGCCTTACCAGGGGTTTTGAAAAATTATCAATTGATGAAAATCCTTAATTAAGCAAAGTAAAATAAGGGTTAACAAAAATTACTACCATAAATTCAAGATTTTTTCAGCTAAATTTGTCTTAGAAGAGGTTTATGACAGTCACACCATTTAAAGACGTTAAAAGTATTGCCCATAGGTCCTTCATTGAATAAAACTTTTCAACTCTAGGGAAGAAGCCAATCAAGTCCAAACTACATAGCGTATGACCTTCACCCTTTTTATAAGAATTTTGGACCAATAATCAAAGGTCATTTAAATCTGAAAAAAGAGGACCAGGGGTCACATCGTTCACCTGAGCAACTGGCTAGGTCAACGCAAAAATTAGTTCAGTATTGAAAAGTTAAAATATAAAAATAGGTTCTGGGGAGGGGGGGGGGTATCCTGAGGTATTTAAACAAACTTAAATCTACACTTCCTTAGAATGCTATTGTGACACATTATGGTTTTGTTCTTTATAAGATGAACATTTTATAGATATAACCTTTGTATTCATTTGTCCACTTTATGGTTCCTCTATTCTCCTGATTTTCCAATTTACATTACCTTTTGATGCTTTTAAATTGATGATCAATCATCATGAAGGCCATGTGAGGAATTTTAACGATTTTTACCATGCATTCCTATGTAAATCCTTGATCACCCATTGTGGCCACACCCTTGCCTAAAATTACATCTTCCCTTTCAGAGGATGCTTCTGCACTAGTTTCATATTTTCATCTTTCCTGGCCCAGTGGTTCTGGAGAAGAAGATTTTTGAAGAATTTTCCTATGTATTCCCATGTTGAATTGTGATACCCCATTGTGGCCCGACCCTACCCCCGGGGGTCATGATTTGATCAAACTTGAATCTTCGCTACCTGAAGATGATTCCACAGGAGTTTCATCTTTCCTGGTCCAGTGGTTCTGGAGAGGAAGATTTTAAAGATTTTTGCTATGTCATAATTATCTCCCCTTGGAAGAGGGGGTGGCCTTTCATTTGAACAAACTTGAATCCCCTTCACCCATGATACTTTTTGGCAAGTTTGTTTGAAATTGACCTGGTGGTTCTTGAGAAGATGAAAATGTAAAAAGTTAACGACATCGACGATGACAGACAACAAAAATTTTGATAAGAAAAGCTCACTTGAGCCTTGGGCTCAGGTGAGCTAAAAATCATTTCAGGATCCTCTGCGTGTTTAAATTTTAGGGTATAATGACCATGTCAACGGACTGCGCTTTATCTTCTGTCAAACTAACAAAAATAACATAAGAAGCACATGTATGGATTAAAGTGTCTGAGATTGAGAGATATGAGAATGATATAATAATTAGACGAAGGTTTAATAATTGTCATTGACAAGACAATGCGTCATGGATTTGACACGCATGAAAAGTAACTGGTGGTCTTCGCGGGTCAGTGTCCACTGCGTGCGGTAACCTGAGGATAGGAACGGATTATAGTATTGCGGTCTTCGTGATTTTTCTGTTTACTCGCATCGAGCTGCTTTCTTTTGCAGACGGAGGGATTCAAAATTAGCCATGGAATCTCCTTCATGCCAGCACCCTTTGCGCCCAATAACCTTCGTTTATGTGCTATCATCAGAAAAAACAGTCTCCACGTCCATCAATGGGATTCGGAAACGCAGCAACAGTTCATAGTAGCTTAGTCAGACGAACTCCATGATCGGGAGGTCCTGATCATGAGTTCAAATCTCGGCCTCTACTGACTTAAGGACAGACGAGACGTTCCTTAATAATAGATAAATTTTTCCAAGAGTTTGTCATTGAAGTATTGCTACTTAAACATGTTTACTCACAAAAAATTGAGGTACCTTACCAGGCATTTCTGCAAGATAGCAGGGGTAGTTTTTCTTATATAATCCTTTTGGGAGGAAAAATAATTTTCCAATTTCAAATGTTAAAGTGTTTGGATTTTTTAAAGATGTTAAGAAACTAGTTTAGAAATCAGAATGTAATTAAAATTTGGAATATTTTCCATGCATTACCAAGATATACAAAACAGATTTTGAGGAACGTCTCGTCTGACCTTAAGTCGATTAAAACTGTTCCTTCGCCATGTGTTCTGCACTTTAAGTGAAAGTTGCGGGTAAGTAAAAAAATAAGGCCTCGTGTTACGGCAGGTGTTGGCACGATAAAGACCCTAACTGCTTAATGACCCCGAGTGCTGAGTAAAGGTTAAAAGTTATCAGTCCTTAACCGGTATATGGTGACGTCTCTACATGAGTGAGAAATTCTCGAATGGGACGTAAAATAACATACGTACAACCAATCACATTATTATGTGTATCATAGTATTATACATGTAAATGATTGGCTCGATCCTGGTATTCTTAAGTGCCTGTCTCAGAGAAAACCATGCAAAATGGTCCAGAGGCAAGTTTCTCTGATCGCCTTCAAACTTTGTGAGCCAAATCTAGCATGCATGAATGAAAATCATACAAATTTTTATCGGGCTGATCAAACTCGTATAAGTTTTATGGCCTGTTACTAAAAATAGCTCATATGCAACAAAATTAGAGGTAATTTTTTAAACATTTTAGTCATATTTTGAGGAGAAATAAAATTGCAATTTTACAAGTTAATTAGATATTCTTTTTTGTAGTAAAAGGATAAAGGTTAGTTCTTCACAAATGCATAGTCAAAATGATTAACATCCATTTTGTTTTAGTGCAAAAAGGTCATGAAATTGGCACTATTCCAATTTTTGGAAAAAGTGACAATTTTAGGTAGAATTGATATTGCTGTAACATCCAGCGAGGGTATTTGAATCCAATAAATGTTGTTGTTTATTGTTAAGGATGCTTATGTTAACAAAATATGAAAAAACTGTCGTTGGCAAATATATATTTTAGAAAATATTGAAAGTCAAAGTTTGTTAAATTTTCAAATAAAAAAATTTAAGAATACAGTAAACGTTAATTATAAAGTACCTAAAAACTTCTCCAAAATAAAAAAAAAATTATTTCTGGATTTTTTTTTATCAGTATTTCAGAATTTAGACATACATAGCTCACAATTCAATAAATAATGACTGAATCCAAAAAAGAAAAAAAAAACATCATAAAAAGGGAGGAGGGTTGATGAATTCCTTATAAACCATTACATGGATAATGTCTAAATTTTCAAATCAAAAATTTTCAGAATACAGTAAACGTTAATTATAAAGTACCTAAAAACTTCTCCAAGAATAAAAAAAAATTATTTCTATATCTTTTTTAAAAGCATTTCAGAATTTAGACATACATAGCTCACAATTCAATAAATAATGACTGAATCCAAAAAAAAAATCATAAAAAGGGAGGGGGGATTTATGAATTCCTTATAAACCGTTACATGGATAATGTAAAAGCCTTAAATCTAATTACTTTTATACACATTTGCTAGATATTTACAAAAGTAAACACATCATTCATCATACTAGTCATTCGATCAACATATTCATTTGAGTTTTAAGGGGACAACCATTTGATTCTGAGTGGGGAGGGGAGGGGGGGCTGGCAGATTTTAGAAATAAATAATCTGTCCTTGAAAATGTTGAAAAATAAATAATCTGTCCTCCACTGCAAAGAAAATAATAATCTGACATTGACTGATGATATTCAAATATTGTGAGAAATACCTTTTTTATTCAGTGTAGTTTAACCTCGCCATCTTCAATTCACCAATTTTTTTGGCTCGCTTCGCTCGCCATTTTAGAACCAAATAGTATTGATAAAATGAGAGAAATAAAATCCTTGTGCATGTAACACAATGGCCAAATGCATCAATCCGATTGGCAATATTTTTATATAAATGTGAGAAGAAAGAAGATGAATGTATGACCTTGATGACCACTACCACAAGCATCATTGATAAGACAATACTTGCGGTACAGACTGGATACTAGTAGTCAGTTAACCTACACAACAATGTGCACTCAGTTGGTGTGATGAATCACTTAAATACATGCCAATTCTTATGCACCGCAAAAAATAAATTTTCTTGTAAAAAAATTATACCTACACTGTAGCAATGTTAATAAAGCCCAATTTATTTTTTATTTTTTAAGAATTTTTAAGAATGCCC
>PRKT01000278.1:362649-482248 GCA_003671525.1 Saccostrea glomerata
AGTTATCAGTAGATAAGGTACGTTGCGAATGTCCTTAAAAAGTGGAGGATATTAATTTGGGTCTGTCTGTCCGTCCGTCTTTCTGTCTGTCTGTCTGTAACGCTTTCGTTTCCACACGATATCTCGAGAACCCTTTGAGCTTTTACAATGAAATTTTACAGAACAACTCCTTTTGGCCTAAGGAATAACCCTATTGATTTTGAAGTCAAAAGTTCGAAGTTAATGGTTGTAAATTTATACATTTTGTCTGTGTGTAACACTATCCATTCCGGGCGATATTTCAAGAAGATTTTGAGCTTTTGCAAAACTCCCTAGGACCTCTCTCACCCTTCTCAAAGTCCAATCCCCCCCTGTTTGTTTTATTAGTATTTATTGTATTACATGTCGCTATTTTTAGCACAGGGGCATGAGGAGACTTATAACGTATAAAACAGGTTCTCGGCGGGTTTTATTTTCTTATTACATCTATTAGAACTGTTTATGAAAGGTTAAATTAGACACCATGCATTGTATAAAGTTTTGACAATTATCGAATGTGAATATAAACATGTATGTGACTTCATCTTTGCATATAATTATCGCCAGGTAAAAGCGGTTCCGATGTGTAGTGGTATGTTTCTCACTTCACATGCGAGAGGTCCCGGGTTCGAATCCCGGACGATCCGTTTTTTTCCGAATTTTTTTTTTTTACTAAATGATAGTTTTCAGCGTGTAAAATGAAAAATTTATGAGGTATGGCTTGTACAAACTCATAAAACCATCATTACAGTGTGATAATCATTCCACATAAAAAGAATCTTTTATACACATAAAAAGAATAAGCAATCAAATCTTTATAAATATCCATATTGGCATATTTTATTTGCTTCAGTATACATGTATACTAATCCGAGATTTCCCGCACAAGTCACAGGCGGGTAGCATCGTTTTCAGAAGTGGGGGAGGGGAGCCAGAGAAAATTTTTTTTACTTACCAGAAAAAGTTGACAAGCAAAAAAAAAAAAGGAAAAAAGTTGCCCAAAGTCGAAAAAATCCTATTTCGGGGGTGGGGATGGGGTGGGGCTAGGTAAACTTTTCCTCAGTGTCAACTACTTTCAGTACCAATTCTAATACTACATTTTCAGTTCACGGGGGGGGGGGGGGGGGGGGCAGCCCCCCCCCTTGTTGCTACGCCCCTGAGTCATAATATGAAAGCGGGGTTTAGAATCAGAGGAATCTCAGATTACATGTATACATTTGATAATTCTACAAATTCAGTCAAGGGGATCCGTCTCCCCACCCCCTTCCCTCGAACTGCGCATTGTTTACTTTTGCCCTTACGGAAGACTTATAAATTCTCTGAATTAGCTTTTTCAAGTTTACGGTGTCCCAGGCTTGACAAAAAAGACTTAATACACTCTGAGAACTTCAAACATGCTAGACATTTTTCAGTGCCTTGTCACAATCAACTACACAAGATATTCCTCTATTTCATGACACGGAATCTAGGAAAATTTATGAAAATCACATCCTTGTGAATTTTTACTCATTTTGTTTGCATTAAATTGTGAGTTTTTCCATAGAAAGTTGACTGCTTTTATGTGTCATTATTAATTTCCCCATAGACATTTTCCAGTGCAATTATTTACCTTTAAAGAGGGAGAGTTGCGCAAGGGGACCTAACTCTGACTAGGCAAATGCCAAAAAAATCTAGATATTAAATAAATATTAGAATTAAAGGCATTTAAATGAAAAAATATTTCTTTTCTATTAATAAACAATTTCTAAAAATCTAATATGTCATGAAAATACCATTTAATCATTTATCTAACATTTTTAGCATGAAATGGCATGTTTTAATTTAAGATTAATATTGAAAAATTCACCCGTAATTGGAATTTTTTTCTGTGATGCAGAGTTGTTTGCCAACGACAATTTTTTAATATGTTTTTCTTCTATATTGAATAAATTCAAAACAGTATAATTCAAATAAAAAAATCATCCTCGCTTCAAGATACGATTAAGCAAACTTTGTAAAAAAAAAAGCCTTTATTGCTAAAATCTAGATTCTTTGTATATTCCCTGGTATAATGTGGCTAAATACGAAATATATATGTAAATTTTTTTTAATGAATATAATTAACTAATATTGCCCTTTCATAACATATGCAACATTGAAATAAAAATTATAGCAAATATGTTTAAAAAACGCACTTAAAATGCATCATTTTCAATGAATATCAATGCTCGTTTTACACTTTTTTATAGGAAAACAAATAATCCCCGTTACTAAAAATAGAAACAACTTACGACAAAATGTAAATCATATTTTAGGTCATTTGGACTGAATCTTTATTTGTATGGGTCACTTTTAAATTTACTACGATAATGCATCTGGACAATTTTTTTCAATTTGCATGGTTTTCTCTGAGACAGGCACTTAAAAGTAACATCAAGCGGAGTAATACGTTTTTTGACGTAACTCATTGTGACGTAGGCAAGTTATGTTATACAAAATGGATAAAATCTTTTCACTAATCAAATAGCGTGTTGCAAGTAAAATTAAATTATTTAAACATAATTGAATGTTTAAAATGATTAAAAAAAATTACCTGCCAAATAGAACAATAAAATGACTGAAATCCTCATTTTATTTCGCCTTGACAATCAAACTGTTCGTGTAAATTTTCTTTAGAAACGCGGTTTTTAGCTCACCCGAGCCGAAGGTTCAAGTGAGCTTTTCTGATTAAAACTTGTCCGTTGTTTGTCGTTTTCGTTGTCGTCGTCATCGTTGTAAACTTTTCACATTTTTATCTTTTTCTCAAGAACCACCTGGCCAATTTCAACCAAACTTGGCACAAAGTATCCTTGGGTAAAGGGGATTCAAGTTTATTCAAATAAAAGGCCACACCCTCTTCCAAGGGGCTATATGTGAATAAGTGAAAAAAATAATAGCATCTTTTGAAAATCTTCTCAAAAACCACTGGGCCAGGAAAGCTGAAACTCAGGTGGAAGCATCCTTATGTAGTGTAGATTCATGTTTGTTCAAATCATGAAGGGTTAGGGTGGGGCCACAATGGGGTATCAAAGTTTAACATAGGAATGCATAGGAAAATCTTTCAAAATCTTCTTCTCAAGAACCACTGGCCTAAGGAAGCTGAAACTCAGGTGAAAGTATCCTCATGTAGTGTAGATTCAACTTTGTTCAAGACATGAACCCCGGGGGTAGAATGGGGCCACATTGGGGGATCAAAATTTTACATCTGAATACATTGATCATAGATACCACTGCCATTCTGTGTCATATTAATTCAAAAGCATCCTTGGGAAGTGTAGATTTAAGTCTGTTCAAATACAACCCCCTCCACTGAACCCAATTTTTTTTTTTTAACTTTTCAATACTAAACCGATTTTTGCTTTTACCTAGCCAGTTGATCAGGTGAGCGATGTCGCCCCTGGACCTCTTGTTATAATTAGATTGTCGTGATAAGAAATATCAAAAGGTGAATTTGTCCTTTATGAAATCGCCGAAAGATGATAAAGATAAAGAGAGATAAGATTTACAAGCAATTGAAGACGAAAGAAATTCACGTGTTAATTTATGCTCCAAAATTAGGGAAAATAAAGGCCAAACTGATTTCGTTAATTAAACGGTTACTTAAAGAGAGAAAAGGGTTGTCCAGTGTAATAAGATGAGAAACATGGTATATACCATGATTAATTTTTGCTGTTATACACCGAGTTGGGGATATTTCAGCCATATTTCGGCGGGTTTGGAAATGGGAAATTTATTTCATTGCTGATTCTCCGATAGTGAATCTTAGTTGATTATTCTTCTCAAGAACCACAAGGTCAATTTTGACCAAACTTGGTACAGAGCATCCTTGGCTGAAGAGGAATTTTCATTGTTAAAAGGAAGGGCCAAGCCTTCTCACAAGGGGAGATAATCAAGAAGAGACAAAAATAGTTTGGGGTCATTAAAAAATCTTCTTCTCAAGAACCACTGGGCCAGACAAGCTGTAACTTATGTGGAAGCATCCTGGGGTAGTGAAGATTCTAAATTGTTAAAATCATGACCTCCGGGGTAGGGCGGGGCCACAATAAGGAATCAAGGTTTTACATAGAAATATATAGGAAAAAACTTTGAAAATCTTCTCAAGAACCACTGGGCCAGAAAAGCTGAAACTTATGTGGAAGCATCCTGGTGTAGTGTAGATTCTAAATGGTTAAAATTATGACCCCTTGGGGTAGGGCGGGGCCACAATGGGAAATCAAAGTTTTACATAGAAATATATAGGAAAAATCTAGGAAACTCTTCTTCTCAAGAACCACTGGGCCAGAAAAGCTGAAACTTTCGTTGAAGCATCCTGGAGTAGTGCAGATTCTAAATTGTTCAAATCTTGACACACACACCCTCCCCCCGTGTGTAGGGCGGGGCCACAATTGGGAATCAAAGTTTTACATAGAAACATATAGGAAAAATCTTTGAAAATCTTCTTCTCAAGAACCACTGGGCCAGAAAAGGTGAAACTTATGTGGAGGGTGGTATTTATGGTAGTGTAAATCTTAAATTGTGGAAATTATGATCAGTGGAGTAGGGTGGGGTCACAATATGTATTACACGGGGGAAATCTGGTAAATAACGGAATGGTCAAAGCTTCTCGGGTGAGAGATGTGGCCCATAGGTCTCTTGTTTTCATAATTCCCCTAACATTTATTTGGGGCTAATTACTTTTTTTTGCTGCCACAAGCCTGTGTGGGTTGGTGCCATGCTTTTGAATTATTTATAGTTGCATAACCCTGGTATCACAATCAGGTTGTTGAGCCACGAAAATTTTTACATATTCGATGCAATTTTCTTTTGAATTACATCTGACATGAAATATACAAGTGTATATTCTAAAATTTATTTGGACTGATAGAATATGCTTCGGACTGGTAGAACGCATTAAGTCACCAGTCCAAGTGACTGATAGAAATATTTGGTTTTCGGAAACTCTGTACTTGATAGCTTCTTGTATTCGCTTAGAGATAGTGTGGTAGTCAAAACGTAAGGTTAGTTGTTCATGAATATTAATCATAGAAGTTTTGGAATGTACAATAAATAGGAAATCCATCAAAATCCTATGTAAGTTTAAAATATTTTTAAAATTCCAATATTTTTAACAATGAAAATGAATTTGAATTGCCAAATCTATGCATGTACTATTCAAAAAACTCATATAAATCAAACAAACAAAAGAACTGATGCAAAGTGGGTCCCTTTAAATGTCTAACCAAGCCTCTTTTCAACCAATTCTAAAAAATTTACAGTAGTGAAGTAGAAACTTTAGGAGTACTGCACAACAGTACATACGAGAAATGGTGCAATGCAGATATTGATAAAATCCCAAGAAACTTTCTAAAAACTTGAAGTTACAAAATTTTATCAAAATCGATCGCATAAAAACGTACGACTTTTCAACACTTAATACAACTATTTCAAACGATAAATTTTTAAGTCCAGGCTTTTTAACACTATAGACAGCTACTTTTTCAATGAACTTGAAGTCATAAACATACACTGTGTCATTAATCGCTTGTAAAAAGCATTTTGTTAAAAAAAAATTGATTGTAGACACAAATACTTTCTCTCCTCCATGGCACCTGATCCCATCTCCAAACAGAAATTCCCTTGTGCCATTAAAACCAAAGCAATCAATGGTAACCAAAAGGATTTATCACAATGTGTATTGGTATATGTTACAAAGATCTTTCTCCATTTTTTCGTTGTATTTATACCTTTAATTGCTTTTTATTTTATTGATGCCTAAATTTGTTTGTCATGCATTTAAGACCTGAAGTCTTCATACATTGGAAATAGTCATTGTCACCCTCTGTATTTTAAATACGTTAACCATGGGAAACATGTTGATTTTTTTTTTATTTTAGGGAATCATACCTTGGTAACCAGGACATGACTAACTAATTGTTCGCCTGAATTGAGTTAACTGTATTGAAGAGTTTTATCAAAGAAAATTTGGAAAAAACTCGGAGACTTCGCGTGCAACAGCTCCTATATATAGAAGTTTTAGGCAAAAGAGAACTTCAATGGCTCTAAAAACGGATGATTCATACATATCACAGTGCACATAAAAATGTCCGTTTCCTCAGTAGGACTAAAGTTATCCCAAGAAAATTCCACAGAGAAAATTTCTTCTTAATTTTATACGATCAAATTAAAAACGGTTTTCATTGAAGTAGTAGTATTTTTAAGGCATAAAGCAATGTTTGAATAGTCATCAATGTTTTTTTCATGATATACTGTATTTTTGGATTTTTTTTATTTAAGGCAATATTGCAGTTCAGATCTACATATGAGGCTTGCAAAAAAATTATAATGTGTTCAACCAGTCTACAATTGTGAAGCGAATGGCTCTGTGTACCACTGAAAATGTACATTACCACAGAGACTAGCCCAATCACGCTACAAATTACAAGAAAAAAAATTGTGTGGACTAGTTTACAAGTGCTGAAAAGTTTAAAAGATATACATGTGTATTTGAACCTGAATTTTATACTTGATGATGGTGAGCTTTTAGATAAATAAAGAAATTGAAATAATCTAAAGTTTTCGATATATATTTATACTCCATTTTTTCTAATAGGTCAGCCTTCTTTTTATGACACCGACGTTTTCTTTGTATTGACATCGCATCGGTTCACCATAGAGAAATAGTAGTGTTTCCTCTTTCCATGTGGTTGTTGCTTCTATCTCTTTTAATATCACCTTCATGTGGTACAGGTACTTTAAGTTACTGACTGTTACTCCATTTTCTTTTTGACGAGGAAGGAAATATAACAAAGGGAAAACGGGAGGGATCGAGCAAAATCCTTGGGCGGAAACAAAAGGTTCTAATAATAGATGGATCTCAAGAGTAAAAAATTTTTGCCAAACTTCTCAACCTTAGCGAATTCGCTCTCTTGTGCTTTCCCTCCGTGACATTGCAAAACTACATTGCAGGATAGCATGATTATTTCCATCCTACTACCTTTCTTTACTAATTCTAACTTCATCAACATTTGTTGTTGACAATATTTCGACCCCCCCCCCTTATATGATTGCCACTCATCTATCACAGGAAATGTCATCTTTTAATTAGGTGTATTACTTTTCTTCAGATATAAATCAGTTGCTTTTGATTAGGCGTATATTTTTTTTAGAAGGTGCAATAATCTTAAAAAAAACATAACAACAAAAATTAAACCTTTATTATACAATTAGAACTGTTATATACCCAGATAATTTTGAAGGCACTGGCAATCGCCGCAGCAGAATATCTCGCCGTGCGTTAGAAACTTCTTCATGAAAATACAATCCTCTTTCTGTCAAATAAACAATTAATCTAAAGATATGCTTGTCCTTTTCTCAAAATATGTATACTTTAGGGCTTTGGCTTTCTTTTTTTAAATCTTAAATACATCTTCCGGCAAATGCCAAGATGGAATGTTAAATACACTTTTTGCAACTTAAAATTGGCTTCTCGAACTTAAATCTTGGTTATTTTAACTTCAATCAAAGGTAATTCCAACTGTGTGGTAGGTAATTCCAACTTTAATTTTGATTTTTCAACTTTTATTTAAGCTTTTTAGGCCTTTTCATTAATTTTTGCTATTTTGTTTAAAACTATTACCAAATTTATTAATGCAAAATTAATACACTAAAGTAGATATGTTAGCAATTATGTGTCAATTATTTTTTTACATTGACGTTCTCTATAATCTTACAAAAAACTTCCAACTTTAAAAAACCATTATGTTCCTTTGGATCCATCTAATATATTTTGCAATTATGTAATTAGTGAACTTCTTAATACATGTACAACTCTGTACATAACAGGATTTCCACCAAACCTATTTAAAAGATCAGAAATATATTTTGTATATTATCATGAAAAAGTAAGCTTAAACAACTGAGACCATTACTGCAGCATGCAGTATTCGGTGTTTCATATCTAGGATAAATCAGCACTAGATTACATGCTACAAATACATCTGAACTAAATGTATCAATTCTGTATATTAAAAAAAAACAATATAATAATTCCTTCTTTCGTCCTAATTTCATAAATCCAATTGTTTCTTTTCATTGTAATTTCGTGTATAAAACAGCAACTCGAGTCCAGATACAAAGATTCGAAATATAACACATAAAGCCGTACAAAAATGGAAAAGTTAAGATAAAAGTTGGAAAATCCAACTTAAGAGTTGAAAAAGTTGAAATTACCAAATACAAAATATTACTTGCTAGGTACGCTTGCAAAGTTTACCTTTATTATTGCAGCCCGGAGGACCGGGCTGCTCTATACATATAAGTTTAAGTGTTGGTGTATGGGGATTTGGTTGGGAGTAGTTAATTAGAATTAAAGGTTTTCTAAACATTGAGAAGATTGTTAATCACAATGTTCTTTCCGTTTATAAATTACGAGATACATAATATATTTACTTCCATGAAATGAATCTGTAAAATTATAAACGTTTTTCATATGTAATATATAAAGTTGCTTATCATTTAATATCGAAAAAACGACAGGTCCCTTTTTTTAGAACATCGAATTTTACTTCTCGGATAAAAACGTATTCGCACAGTTCGAACGTGTTTTATGTTCTAAAATTGAAAATTAATACATTTATATAGGTGATGCGTGTGTCTAACTTCAATTTATATTTTATGCAGTCAACATTTACTTGAGGAATTGATCATGTTTAAAATGGTATCGTTTTTGATTGGTTTTTATCCGACTACAAGTTTTCAAAATATTTGCGACTATCGTCTCCATCAATTAGACGCATGCCTTTTCACACGTATATCGAAGCTGTTTGATGATCAACTCATTTTCATTGTTTACTTTATATATTTCCCGGGCGACAATTGATGGTTACATCAATGTTTTCTTGTAATAATTCATATAATATTATCCTAGTACAATGCGTGGTAAAGTTCGTTCCTGGGTAATGTCGTATCATACAATCTTCTCGGGATAACAAACTCGGTTCCACACACAGTCTAGCGATTCATTACAAGTTGGGCACTGGATGCCTATACTGTGAGGAAATTAAAAACAATGCCAGGAGTTTAGCAAAAAAAAATATATCAAAAGATAAGTATGAAATTACTAATACAAGAATGAAGCTTTCTTTGTGATAAATATTTTCCAATGCATTCTTTTTATACCCCCCGCTTGAAAAGCGGGAGGGTATATAGTAATCGTTAATTCCGTCCGTCTGTACGTCTTTCCGTCCGTCCGTCCGTCTGTTTATATTTAGCATGTGTAGCTATACCTTTATCTTATTTAATTATCATTTCTAACGTTAATATCCCATCATATATCAGAAGAACTTAAAATGCATTTCACTAACTAATTATCTTAAAGATATTTTGGAACATCTTTGAAATCCATTTTTTTTTTCAAATAACAAGGTGGTCATTATGTTCTTTTAATAGCTGATAGATGTTACAGATCCTTGTGATACAACTTTTTCAGAAGTTTACTGTCATTTGAATTCAGTCCTTTCGTTGTATTTGACAAGGTGTGTTATTATGAAATTGAAAACCAAGGACAGCATTGTAAATTTAATTTAAAAATATTTCTTTTAAGAATATACATTTAATTAAAAATTAATGTAATAAATGATATCGCATCATATTGATATATGTACGAGGGGTGATCAAAAAGTTCGCAAACTATCTCTATATCTACAAAACCACAATTCAGATTAGAATGAAATTCGGTACACACATAGCCATACACAAGGTCTATAAATAGCATATGCTGAATAAAGTTTCTCTTCTTGTTTGTGACGTCACCAAAATACAATCCTCTTTCTGTCAAATAAACAATTAATCTAAAGATATGCTTGTCCTTTTTTCAAAATATGTATACTTTAGGGCTTTGGCTTTCTTTTTAAATCTTAAATACATCTTCCGGCAAATGCCAAGATAGAATGTTAAATACACTTTTTGCAACTTAAAAATTGGCTTCTCGAACTTAAATCTTGGTTATTCTAACTTCAATCAAAGATAATTCCAACTGTGTGGTAGGTAATTCCAACTTTAATTTTGATTTTTCAACTTTAATTTAAGCTTTTTAGGCCTTTTCATTAATTTTTGGTATTTTGTTTAAAACTATTACCAAATTTATTAATGCAAAATTAATACACTAAAGTAGAGATGTTAGCAATTATGTGTCAATTATTTTTTTTACATTGATGTTCTCTATAATCTTACAAAAAACTTCCAACTTTAAAAAACCATTATATTCCTTTGGATCCATCTAATATATTTTGCAATTATGTAATTAGTGAACTTCTTAATACATGTACAACTCTGTACATAACAGGATTTCAACCAAACCTATTTTAAAATATAATCAACATTAAAACCAAATATTGTTTCTTGTATGGAAGTTATTCAATTAGTTTTCGAACTTTTTTATCACCCCTCGTACTTTGTAATTTTACTGTCTAATAAAGGGTCTAATATCTGAACAGAAGTATATGGAAATTAACGAAGAATCCTACACGAAAGGGAAATTTTCATTGAATACCTCCTTTTTGTGTTGCTGATGCTGTCGTTATATTTGATGTCGTTGTTGTCGTCATCCCCAAAGTTGTTTTTATTGAGGTTGTGACTTTCATACGTGGAGTGGAGGAGACTTAAAGGTACATAAATATCCAATTAACTGAAGATACTGTGTTCTATTTTTAAAAGTACCCATTCAAATTTTGTATATGTAACCTTGAGCGTGCTTAAATTCAAATAACCCTCCCCAACAGGTAAACTTTTCTTTAGTAAACTTTACTGAGCTGATTTGTGTTTTTTACCCAGCCCATGTGCTTAGGTGAGCGGTGTAGCTCATAGGCCTCTTGTTGTTTTACCCACCTTTTTGCAGTTTAGGCATTTCGGTTTTTTAATCGTTTGATGTTTACAAAGGGTCAACTTGAAATACATGTATACTGTTCCTTGTAAAAGATTACAGGGTTTGATTTATCTTCTTCAAGTCTGATTTAACCCTTATTCTCGATGTAGTCGAAAGCCTGTCCATTTCCCTTAAGAGAATAGTTTATCCCTTTTTTTTCTATAAGGATCATGTTATAGTGTCATTAGAGTGGGTTTCAGATTGTGCAATATGTTGTCTAAGATGTTTGACAGTCTATAGCCTATTTGAATCCCCTTTTTCTGACCGCCATTTTGTTAACTTTTTTATACTTCTTTCGTCGATTACTTTAATAGAATGTGTAAATCACTCCATAATTAAGTCTCACCAGTAAGCCCATTCTGTTGTCATTATACAAATTGAAGCAATTTTTATCATGACACTGATGAATGTAAGTAACGATAATAATTAAGTGTCAGATTCTTTTTGTTAACTTACATATACCGTGAGATTTGTGATCGTCATCATCCGCCATTGCCGTAAGACACAATCCTTCCGCATGAAAAAATAATTCCATATTAAGAGCCATTCTCTGTAACCACTTAAACTTGGTGCCACGCATGGTCACCGATTTTTATGAAACCATTCTTAGTACTTGACACCAAAAACATATATCAAATTAATTTTCGTTGCTATGTGTATCGGTTGCCATGGTTACAGCCGAAAAAAAAGAAAATTGAGATTTTTAATGGTATTAAAATACCAAAACAATAAGAAAATCGGGATTAATTGCTAGTTCGCAGTCTTACTATGGAAACAACGTACCAGTTGTGAAAAGTGAAATTATTTTTGCTGCATTAAGAATTAAGGTGCACAATAAAATCAAGTAACCTATTATATGACTCACCTGTGTAGTACTTGTTCTGGTAGAACTAAAGTTGAATATCATATATTGATAAAATTTGATGAAAAAGAGATCATTGTTACTATGATTACCAAGAAGGGAAAATGTTCGATTTTGTAAACTTCAAATCAATTTTAAACCCTGTGTTCCAGCTTCTTGTATCCAGTTAGAGATTTTATGATAGTCAAAATTAAAAGTTAAGTTAGCAATTGATAAATATCAATCATAAAAGTTTTAAGAATCTACATTTGATGGTACGTATCTAAGGAAACAAAATATTTTTCAGATTTATGCATATATTTTCTGCTTATTTTCATAGCAACGCTCTATTCAAATTTTTTTTTAATTGGAAAATTATGACCAAAAATATTTCTAAAAATTAATCATTAGTTATAGTGAAATGTGCTTTTTTGAAAAAAGTGTAATTATGAAGGCTCTTTATGGTATAAAAACCTTGGCAATCATTGCAAACCATAATGAAATATTTTTTTTCTTGGTATTTGTTTTTAGGCTTTTTCCTCTATTATTTGGTCATTTAATACTACAATTGCTTTTTATTTTTAAATGTATGACTATAAAATTCAATAAAATATTTTTTTTAAACTTTTTAAAACTTTGTTACTATAGAAGCGTATGTAATAATTGATTTATCATGCATTTAAGACATTACGCCTTTGACTTTAAGAAACAGTCATAGTCAATGGTTTGCTTTGTCGTAAATGTTAACTTTGGGACTATAAACATGTTAAATATGCCATTTTTCCAAACTTGAAGACATATTGCTATGGTAACTATAACACATAACAGCCATTTTAGTTTAGGGTATCAAAGACATTTATCATAGGGAGTTTGGAGAAATTCTGAGACTATGCGTGCCACAGCTCCTATATAAAATTTCAAGTCATTACAGAGAATGACTCTTAATAAAAAAAAAAAAGATGATATGATGGTGATTAATTGGGTTCTGTTCATTTGTCATTTATAAAGGGGGGTGTGGAGTCCGTTTTAATGACAATATTGAATTATTGAATAATGCCAAATTTCATAAATAATGTTCCACAAAACAGAACTTCAGAATTAAACAGAAGAATTTTGCTTTACCTGCAAAGGAGATCAAAATAAAACCCAGCTTCTTCATTATAACCTACATGTATTGATATCTAAATTGACTAAATAGTACGCCATGAGGCTCACTGTTGGGCTTTCCAGTCAAATAGCATGAAATACATGGTATACATAGAGTATGAAATTTATTTCATTGCTGATTCTACGACAGCAAATATCTTATCTATAATATGTAGTGTATTTATCAAAGAGAGATTTGTAATGGATAAATCTTACACAAATATATCTAAATCAAAATGACGTCTTCTAGAAATGTGAATTGATGAAAGACAGGGATAATTTCCTTTTTTTGAATTTGATAATCTCTCATGTTTTTTTTTAATTTATTATATGAGTAGAGCTATTCTCTGTAACCACTTAAATGTTCTTAGCACATAAGGTCATTGTTCTGCTGAAAATTTGATCATTATTACGCCAGAAACATATGCAAACAAAATTTCGGTGCATTGTGTCTTGGTTGCCATGAGAATGGCCGGAAACGTGCAAAAAAAGACTTTCAGATACATTAAATTTTTATTGAGCCTTATGAAAGACTAAAATTTCTCTAATGAAAACAACACTTTTCTGCCACATATGCTATAATGAAACTATTTTCAATATATATCTCGTGAAGTACGTGGTAACCATGGGCATGTTTCGAACACAATTCAAATGCTAAAAATGCTCAGTAATTTTTACTAATCATACACTGTAGGTGTAAAATGATCACAGTCATTGTCAACGGATTTTTTTTTCGTTATTTCCCGATCATGACAAGGAGCACACGGCGGGTTAACCGGTCAGCAAAGGATGCTCACTCCTCCATGGCACCTGATCCCACTTCTGATGTTTGGAGGTCCATGTTTGCTCAGCTCCTACTTGTATTGTTTTATAGACTTTTGAGCTTGAATTCTGTACGTTATCTCCATTATGTTTCACTGATCAACAACACAAGAAAAACAATAAAATATTTTACCTTTAAGTAAAAAGATATTGGTAAATTTAGTCTAAAAGACAGCACAATTTCATTGATAGCAATGATAACACACTGAATCGCACAATTATAGTCTAATGTAATGTTTCATTAAGAAACAAATTTTGTCTCAATTTTAATTTTGCTTATCTGATAGAACTTAAGTCAAATATCATATTTTGATCAAGTTTGATTTTAAACAAACACTACAGTTTGTATACTTTTCCAGAAGGGATTTGTTCAAATTCTATGAACTTTATTGGAATGCATACGTGGTTTATTCTTGCATCCAGTTATTCTGTGTTAGTCATAATAGTCAAAGTTGGTGCATGTAGTAAGGTTAGTTGTTCGTAAATACTGTAGAACCACAAATTTTTGTTGGGATCAAATTTCATGGATATGTAATCTAAAACGGTTTCGTAGGCATTAAATTTTGTTGTTTCGAAAGTGAAACTATTCAATATATATAGTCATATGAAAATTTCGTGGGGAATTTTATTCAGTTGATAATTATTAACAACGAAATAAATGAAATTTCATCCCCAACGAAATGTTCTGCATTTACAGTTTCAATCATAGAAATTTTGGAATGTACGTAAACATACAGGAGGGAATTCGTCATAACCATATGTCAAAATTAATTTTGAATTAACATAATATTGGATTACAATACTGTAGAATCATCATTGTTCGTAGGGGGATCAATGTTCTTTGATTTCGTGGATCACACATATCCACGAATTTACATCCCCACGAATGTTTGTTATATTAACATATTAATGGACCATTGTATTTTCGAGTGACCCACGAAACTACGTCCCCACGAACAGGTCAAATTTTGCTTACCAACTAACATTGACCCCAAAGAATTAAAATGATTCCACAAAATCCCTTACAAAAACATAGCTAGTTTAATTAAATGATCTAACAAGCCTTTGCCTTTAAATATTTACAGCAGTAAGGGAGATCCTTCAAAAGTACTGTACAACATCATAATCAAGAACTGGGTGTATATTAAATGTGGATACTCAAAATATCGAGGAACTTTTGAAAAATTTTGAAATCACAAAATTTTCCTTCATTCAATAACATCAAAACGTACGAATTTTTACCATATGCAACTCTTCTCTACAACAGATTAAAGTCCAGACTTTTTGACAAAATAGACAGCAGCTTTTTCATTGTAAAAATGTGTCAATATTTATTTGCAAAATTATTTTGTTAAAAACTCTTTGATTGTACACACAAGTATTCTAAAGATGATATCAAAAAGATGCTTGAGTTTCTGTCAAAAAGATGCTTGAGTTTCTGATTGACATTATCTATGTCATTTTTAGAGATCAGACCTGTTGGAATTGCCAATGGTACTATTGGAACTTTAAGAGAAGCACTGACTTTTACAGTTTATTTGGCCATTTAAACCTATATCATGTATGGAGGTACAGAATTGATAATAGATAGGAAAACCTTTTTAATGGTCAAATGTATGGTTTTAGGGGCAAATGCACTTGAATTTTTGGAGTTGAGGGAAGAGTGGTTGTCGTTTTCTTCACGGAAAAATAAATATACATTGAAATAACCTGTCATTTTTGTTGAATTAAATGTTGAGATAAATATTGATATGGATAGATTCCATACATTGTCCTAATGTAAAAGTAAGCGTCAACTGTAAAAGTCAGCGCTCCTTGTAAAAATCCAATTATACCCCATGTTTCAAACTTATTGTATTCATATTAAAAGTAGAAATTATCTAGCAAAATCGCTACGATTTCAAGAAATGTGAGGATGGGAACAGAAAAGCAAACTTAAATTGCGAATGGATCATTTTGGCTCTCCTAACCTTAGCTACTTCGTTTCCTGGCGCTTTCTCTCCGTGGCATTGCCTTACTACGCTTCTGGACGACATTGTCATGTCCACCATTGTGAAACTGTACTTACTCTAACTTCATTTTTTTTCGACTTGCCTCATATAATTATCATTTAACAGAATTAGGTCCTTTTCATCTAACTTTTAAACTAGTACCGTATTTCAAATAATGTCTACTACAAAATTTTGAAGTTTTCATTTTTTTTTTTATATGACAATACAATAAAACTATCCAAAGAGTACAAGATTAACAATATATTTACTCTAGCAGGAATTAAGTATCCTTTCTGATAATTTTTTTCCCATTTACTTTTTTAACATTGTGCTACATCTTCACCCTGTTAACAATTGTGCACATTAAGAGCTATTCTCTGCCTAATTACTTGAACCTTTTTAAAGGAGCTGTGGCACGCATAGTCTCAGAATTTCTCCAAACTCTCTATGATAAATGTCTTTAATTGATACCTTTAACTAAAAATTTGTTGCTTTGTGTTACAGTTTCTATGGCAACATGTCTTAAAGTCTAAAAATGACATTCGTTGACATGTTTTAAAGAGCCCCATAGTTAACATTTAAGGCAAAGCAAACAATTTGCAATGACTGTTTTTAACAGGTGAAGGTCTGATGTCTTAATAGCAAAATAAACATGTTTGGTAAATCAATTATTATATGTTACTATGGTAACAAAGTATTTTGAAGTGAAAAATATATTCATTGAATTTTATGAAGACAAGCATCTAAAAATAGAAAAAGAACAATTATAGGATGAAATGTGACCAACTAATAGAAAAAAAGAGCATTGAAACATATACCAAGAAGAAATTATGATAAATTTTTTTGGTTGGCAATGGATACCATGGTTTTAATACGACAGAGAGCCTTCAATTAACTATCTGTATGTTTAAAACTGATCCTTTCTTTAAAAAACACATTTCTATATAACTGATGATCAAATTTTTAAAGGTGTTAGTATGGTCTGGTCCTTATTTTCCCATTAAAAAAATAAATCAGATTCTTTGAGAAGAGCGTTGTTCTGGAGATAACAACAAATATATGCTTTAAAAATCTGAAAAATATTTTGTTCCTCTGGATAAGTACCCTTAAATGTAGATTCCCAAAACTTTTATGATTGATATTTATGAGCAGCTAACCTGACTTTTAATTTTGACTATCATTCAATATCTAAGTGGATGCTTGAAGCTTGCACACAAATATTAGTTGATAGTTAGTATTGATATAAAGTTCACAAAATCGAACATTTTCCCTTCCTGGTAACCATAACAACAGTGTTGTTTCTTCATCAAATTTTATGAATATATATTAAACTTTAGTTCTACCAGGTAAGTACCATTCAATAGCAAGTTAATTCTTAAAGCATCAAAAGAAATATCACTTTAAACAACTGGTACGTTGTTTCCATGGTTAGACTGTAAAGCAGCAATTAATCCCGATTTTTGCTGCAAGATCCTAAGGATGCATATTTGCCACTCTTGAATTTACCATGGCAATTATAAAAGTTGTTTATGGAATAATATTGCTTATACCTAATATACCTAAAGACGTTTTCATTGTTTTTCTTATAGTTGTTGAGTTTGATCATGTCACACCTACCATTAGTGAGTACTGAGTGTTTTTCAGCATATTTCAGCATTTTAAATGTACCCTTGGTTACCACTAACTTAGATATATATTTTTTATTTTCTTTACAGCATAAGTGGCACCAAAGTGTCATGTTTTTGTGAGAATCGTTTGCTTGCTTTTCCTAGTTTTTTATTAAGGTTCAATTAAGCTTTAAAGTAGCTGAAAATCTCAATTTTTAAAACTCTTCCGGATGCTACCATGGCAGCCAAACACATAGCAACGAAATTTTATTTGATATGTGTCTGGTGTCAAGTACTAAGAATGGGTAAAGTTTCATCAAAATCGGTGACCATGCATGGTGGCAAAGAGGTTTAGGTGGCTATGGAGAATGACTTTTAACATTTCATTATAATCAGAGGAATTATAATGAATGCCATTAACTACATCTTTAAGAATTTATTGGTTTCATCTTTGAAAACTATATCTTTGAATTAGATGGTGAACACTAATCGTATATTCATTTAATAACTGATGGACTTTATATTCTTGTTTTACAACTCAAGCATTTACTTTAATAAATGACATAGTACACGTCTAACCATAAATAACCGTATTTACATCGACATTACCACTATAGTGCCATACCAAGCAAATCTGAGCCATACCATACAATTCTGATATATGTTAATGTCATGTTAACAAGTTTCTCTATATAAAAACACTAAACAGGATAGAATAGTTTGTTTATTTTCTGTATAATAGCACAAGGTCAGAATTCACTCCAATACAGAAACTCTATATTTGTGTGTACATATAAGAGTAAAATCTCTTTCAAAATACAAACAAAAGCACAAAAAAATAGTGTACAGTCACACCTCGTTATCACGAACTAGATGGGACCAAGATCAAAGTTTGAGATATGCAATACAATGATTCAAGATAACCGGGGTTAAAATACAAAAATATACGTGGTTGGGACTGCCAACTCTCTTCAACATAACCCTGGTATTTGAGATATCAGTGTATGAGGTAACAAACTTTTCAAACTCAGTTACTAAATGAAATTGGCTACAATTGAAAAGTGAAACATATACAAAGCTTATTGGTTTATACAAAATAAAATCTAAACATGCAGATGATTGAAAGACAGAACCCTTATTATGCATGCTATATTATCGTAAAGAGAAAGTTTGATTGATTGTAATGTTTTTTTATGTCCCAATCAAAAAGTTTTCGCTCATTCTAAAACTTCACCATATACCAGTGAATTTGTTTGGCACTCAGGGCCATTGAACACTGAGAGATCTTTATCGTACATGCTAACACCTGCCATGACACAGCGCCTTGGTTTTTAAGTCTTCTCTAAAAGACTCATAACTTAGAGATATTGAGGGTAAAATACTTTAATAAAGAATAAGTGGTTGGGACTTCCAATTTAGTTTGACATATCCATGGAATCTAAGATACATGTTTGAGATACTGCAATTCAACAGTACACAGCTGCCAAACTGTCTTTATGTGCATTTGACTGTAAATTCTTAAATGTTAATTTTTTTTAAGGATATATGGAATACAGCTGAAAAAAACAATGTATGTTGAATTCCCTGCATCAGGGTAGCAAAGAAATATGGCACTTTGACTCCTTATTATGTTACATTGAGAGACATACTTACTATGATTTTTTTTTTAAAATATATACATGTATATACAAGTAACAATGATAACATAGATACATGTAAGTAACATAAACTATACATAAATGAAAAGAACAGATCTACTTACTTCCCTGATTGAATGTAAAAAGTTTGTACTGTGCAATAGTAGTGGACACATATAAAACAATGTAAGGAATGCTTTCAAATGAAATTCATAATAATCAATGCATTATTTTGTTGACATCTATCCATGTAAAAAAAATCAATAGTTTAACACATAAACTAAACTGTAAACTAGTTACTTTAAAAAAGAATAATTGAGATTCCTCTTTATCAGTATTATTACCAATGCAATTTGTATCGATTGAAAAGATAAAATCAGCAAACTTCTCAGTTGAGAAAAGGGAAGGAAAATGACTGTAACAAAAGTTATGATAATACATGTAATACAAGTCTTATTTCTATTTCTTAAAAATATTTTCATTCTTTGTTGTCACTTAAAAAAAATCACAAAAAAAAATTCAGGGTAAAAAAAGAGAAAAAAAAACACAATGCCCATACTTGGTTGTGGTAAATTTCCTATATAATATAAAATTGTAAGTTTTTTAGAAAACTTTGGATGAAATAAATCCCAGCATCCTTCGCTTCAAACAATCCCAGCATTATTTGCTTCAAACAATCCCAGCATCCCTTGTTTCAAACAATTCTAGCATCCTTTGCTAGCTGATAAAACAAGCTGTCAGTTTTTTGTAGCAATACCTGTGGACTATCAAATTCTCTTACTACGCCTTGGTCCAGTACCATGATCCTAAACCAAACAGAAAGCAAAGAATTAAATCTGATCAGTATTCCAAAAACAGCATATAAAATGATTCATAACTCATTATAGTTTTTGTTTTTGAAAAAAAAAATGATGTTTTGGGAAACCATATCACTTTAAACATAAGCTTTTAAAAAAATATATCTTTGAGCATTTATAATCATTGTTGTGACTTTCTACCTGTCATAATCTATCACTGTGTTCAGACGATGTGCAATGGTCAGAACTGTACAATCACGGAACTCCTGTTTAATGGTGTTCTGGATGAGTTCATCTGTTTCCATGTCAACTGCTGCTGTGGCTTCATCCAGGATCAGGATTTTGGTTTTGCGTAAGAGTGCTCGAGCCAAACAGAGAAGTTGCTTCTGTCCAACACTACAACCAATCAAAGACCAGGTTACATTAATGCAAAAAGTTGTATCTCCTCATAAAATTCATTGCAATTTTATTTAGTATAACAATGTTTCTTCTCTATTTGTTGAAAGATACCACTGTACAATATCCAAAAAATAAAATTTATCTTACTGAACAATTCTGCATAACCAATGTCTAACACTTAATTTCAATTTGTACATGTATGTAATTGGTACCTATTGAAACATTTGAAAAGTGTTCGAGACATAAAATCTAATTAATTGTTATCAAAAACACAATTTATATCAAATCATAATTATTGAAATTTCTTCACCTGAGATTTTGCCCGCCTTCTCCACAATCATACTCCAGACCCGTGGGCAGTGTCTGGACAAAGTCCTTCAGGTGAGCATGTTCCAGGGCCTCCCACAAAGTCTGGTCAGTGTATCCACTCATCGGGTCCAGGTTCATTCTCAGGGTCCCAGAAAATAATATGGGATCCTTAAAGACCAAGCACAAATTATATGTAAATTTTGTTAGCAAGGTGAACACCAAAGAATTATTACATTACAAACATTACTACATTTATTTATCTAATCAACATAATAATGTAAACCAAAAATAAAGATCTCTACAATCATGATGAATGATGGGAAATAAAAATTATTACCCCAGAGCTCAAATAAGAGGGCAGTCAAGAAGTACCTGTGGAAGGATGGTTAATCGTGACCTAGAGTCATGCAATCCCATGTGAGAAAGATTTTCTTTATCTATGATTATAGAACCAGATGTTGGTTCAATTAACCGGAAAAGTGCCAAGGTCAAAGACGACTTTCCAGCTCCTGTTCTTCCCACGATTCCAACCTACAATCCAAACAAATTTAACAAAACTAAATATTCCAACAACAATGCTGATGAACTTCAAGGAGTTTTTAATATTTTGTAAAACTTAACTAGCAATAATTTATGATAGGATTAAGTTTTGAGTTTTTTGGGTTATTTTCTAAGTAAAAATTGTTTCCTGAAAAGGCTATTTTCAGACTGGTAAAATTGACCCTTTTTCATAATTATCATACAATTTCTTAAAAATTAACCTTTGTTGCACTATAAATTTTCAGTTTTCCTCATTATTAGAAATAAAAAGCAATATGTAGATCAAAGTAATATATTACCTTTTCTGAGACATTGACCTTGAAGTTGACATTTTTCAGTACCAGGTCAAGGCCACTTCTGTATCTAGTGGAGTAGTTTCTGAACTCCACCACACCTTTTGTCGGCCAATCATGTGAGGGACGATGATAGGGGTTTACAAGGTCAGCCTGCATAACATTATCTTTTATCAACACTGATGCACATTACAATATTCAAGTGAAAATCCGACTGCATGATTGCATTTCTACTGAAATTTATTTTGTATTTTCATATACCCTTGATGTACAGGTATTTGTTAAATTAATCTCAACCGCTTTTACATACCAAACAACAAAGTAGTTAAACTTCCAAAAATGATTTTCAAAGTGACTGAATTCAACAGTTTAGCATCCTACCAAAAATATGGCTGTATGTGACTTGCCACTCTTGACCCTCATACCTCTGTTGGTGTCTTGGTGTACTCTGACACCCTCTCCACGGCCACCACATTAGTCTCCAGCTCTGAGATCATCCTTACAAACCAGTTCAAATTGTCAGTGACCTGTCAAGGTCAAATCAGGAGAATTAATCAATCTGCATTACCAGTAAAATGAGGGGAAACTATGAAAATATTTACATGTTATAGGATAGTCTCAGAAAAACCAAGCTCTCCTGGCTGCAACTTTTCTAATTTTTCATAAAAAAGAGCCTGATAAATGTATCATACATAAATAGTTTCATTATCCAACAAAGACAGATTTTTTCCTCAAGGAGTTGTACCTCCCACTGGTAAAAAAGCAGGTTTCAACAAATGTTACAGAACTCTTTCTGAGGTGAATCAAGTAATTGAGAAAAGAGTGTTTTTTATCAAGACTACTAATACATTGCCTTTATGCGATACTGCCATACCTGTAGAGCATATGAAATAGACAGACCCACTATTCCTCCCTGTATTGTATCTCTGGCCAGAACAGCAAAAATGGCTGCCGCTAAAACGACAAAATTTCCCAGGAGTTCCAACCTGAATCCAAGCCACCTACAGAAAAAGTCTCCATATTAATTACTAGACCTCACTACTCACTTGTTTTATAAGAAATTGTGTGGTTTCTATATAATAGATTTAATGCAAGAAATGCCCATTTGTGGCATGGGGAAGTTGTACTCAAATACAACATGGGACTTTAACGTCCAATGATTGAATAAGTTTATATTATAGTGAACCTTTTTTGTATCAAGGTTGCTGTGCTTTTACTGAATTATTTGAAAACAAGATCACCTGTTCTAATTCAGAAATTATTTTGAGGATAAAAAGTACCCTGCAACCATAAATGATGTCAATTTGTGTTAAAAAATAAAACTGTCCATAGTCCTTTACCTGTTAGCAGTGTTACTGGCAAAAGTGAACACCTGGTTTTTATCTACTCGTTTTTGGGACTCGAGAATAAATTCGTTCTGTAATCCAAAGGCTCGGATGACACTCGCTCCAGTAACAGTCTCACCAAAATGGCTGTAGATAGGAGAACGTGTCTTGGACTCTAATCGTTTAAGCTGGCGGGAGGTTGCAATGTAGAATCTCTGCAAAATTAAAGTAGAATTCATCAGCTTTTGAATAAGCTCTGTAAATTATATTGTATATAATGAAGAAATATTTATCGCAATCTTGGAACACATAACATGTACAATTCTGTGTGTCTAAGAACTGAAATATTTCATGTCTCCCTATTCAAAAGAAGGATGTATATTTTTGTCACAGTAAATGTCTGTGTGCAAGTTATAAATTAGGCCCAGTCAAAGGCTTTAAAACTCATGATTGAAATACACTCAAACATAATTCATTACTGGAGAAAATTACAGAACTTTTTATCATGAATGAAGGGAATGCAAAATTTGCATTTTGTATATCTTTGGAATTTTAGGAATGGGGAAATATGTCTGTTCACATATAATACCGTATAAGCAGAATTTTTAGCAAGGATTTAATTTTGGCATTATTAGCGAGGGTTATGAAATCGCTAAAATTGGATATCGCTAAAAATTAATAGCGTTTTACTTGTATAAGGTCCTTACGAGAGCATTTTAAAACCGCTAAAATTACATCTTGCTAAAAATAAAATACAACTTTTAAGGACAAATTGCTAAATTTGCGTCTCGCTAAAATTTCCACTTATACGGTAAATTACCCGGAATGAAAAAAATCTTCAAAATTTATTTACGCCAAGACAAATATACCTGTGCCAGAAAGTAAAGAATCCCCAAAGGCAGGATAACGGTCATAAATATAGGGGTACTGAAGGAGATGACAATCAAGGCTCCCACCACCATCAAAAGGCTGTCCGCAAACATAAAGAATGTATTGGGCAACTCTCCATCAATGGTGCTGATGTCATCAGAGAATCTATTTACTATGCGACCCACAGGGGTCGTGTCAAAGAAGTACATGGGTGAGCGCACAATGTTGAATAGCATTTTCTGGTGGAGAGTTCTTGAGGCGATAATGGTGCGGAGCACAAAGACAAACTGTAGAATGACTATGAGGGCAGCTGAAAGCAAAAAAAAATTTCTTTAAAAATTAATACACTGTACTTAGATATCCTATGATGAAATAAGGTTTATGTGTGTTTTTTCATTTTTTAATTACTGTATATCGACCTATACATTTTTTTGAGAAAACTTATTTTAATAAATCAATTGTACTTGGTATTTATAAACTTTATTAGAACAAACAGATCACCAACACTTCGTAAGAATGCACATGTAAATTTATTTTGGTTTACCGGTTTCGACCAGAGACGGTCGTCATCAGAACAATTATACAAAAATATTTCTTACTGAAGTCAAAAAAGCGGATGACGTTACTATAAACACTTAGAAATGCGGATGATTTATACATTATGCGGATGACGTTGCTATGAAAATGCGGAAGATTTGTCCAGTCTGCGGATTAGATTTACATATTATATAACTTCTTTAACACTTTGACATCGTAAATAGAAACTTAAGTTTGATTTACAATATATTGTATGGAATATTTTTTAAGGTAATTAATTTAATAGTCCATAAATTCCGTGAACTGTAATCGATCTGTCCCATAATCCTGGTGGAAGTTCATCTTGACATATGGTTTCAGTGGATGTTGATTGCGTGGGTTCATATGGTTTGTTTGCTGGTAGTATCCTGAAAATTGGATTTTTTGTAGTTCTTGGGCGGCTTTCAAACGGGCGTTTCCATTGTTTCGGTTTCTCAGCCATTTCCCTGGGATTGGTGCAGGTAAATATTAAAGACTCTTTAAATTCCGTTTCTGGGTGCTCTTTTGCGATGTGGCGTTGTACAACATCTTTACGGCAATAGGATTTCTTGCAAATATCACAGTAAAATCTGGTGACAAATGGGTTGTGTTGGAGTTCATTATGTCTCTTTAAATTACTCGCTTGCTTGAAATTACGCTTACATGTAGTGCACTGGAAGTCCTTTTTGTTTGTTTCCGATTCCTCTGGGTTATCCATCTGTTTCCTCTTGGTATATTTGACATTAACCATATTTTTGATTCAATCCTTGTGGGTGTAGAGTTTTAAATATATGTATGAAGGCTTCCTCCGTCCGTAGACGTTGGTTTATATTGTTTTTGATTTTCACGAGCGGCGTGATGGAAACATCATTAGGAGTGTGTGATTGTGACGTGTCTGATTGTGACGTGTTAGTTTGTGACGTGAAGTGACGGGACACTGGTTTATGTTGATTGGCGACTTTCATATCTGCGAAATGTCCATACATCCTTTCTCTTAGGGAGTTTCCTGTTTGGCCAATGTATTGAATAGAACATTTTTTACAAGTAATTGCGTAAATGACGGAAGTACTGTTGCAATCAAGATTTTGTTTTATGGAATAAATTTTGCCAGTGGAAGAAATTCGGATGTTATTATTATTACTGACAAACGGGCAAATTTTACAATTCTCATAACATGGGTGGCTTCCGATATTCTCGGGACTGGAGTTTAACTTTGAATGAACTAGGATACTTCTTAAATTTGGAGGTCTTTTATAGGCTATGATTATTCTCTCCATTAATTCTTTTGTGTCTGGGGATTGTTCTAGGATCGTCTTGTATTTATTGATAATTGATCTAAATTCTGGATTAAGTCTGTTGAATGTTGTAACTAGTGGGATTACTCGTTTTTCGTGTGTTTTATTTTTATTCTCCGTGAGCAGATTGTTGCGGTTGAGTTTTCTGGCTTTATCTATAGCTTTTTCAAGCATTGACGATGGATAGCTTCTGGCTAAAAAATGTTCCTTCATTATTATTGCGTGTGCTTCAAAATCGTTGTCCGATGAGCATATTCGTCTGATCCTTAATGCTTGGCTGAATGGTATACTCCTCAACATGTGTTTCGGGTGGTTAGAGTTATAGTGTAAATATAAGTGGGCATCGGTGGGTTTCGTGTATAAGGTGGTAGATAGTTCTCCTAGGTTATTAATCCGCACGGTAGTGTCAAGGAAATTGATTTCTTCTGTTGAGTGTTCATAGGTGAATTTGATTGTACGATGGAATTCGTTTAGACGGGACATGAAGGCATGCAGATCCTTGCTAGTTTCCGTCCAAATAAAGAAAATATCATCTATGTAAATCCACCAAATTAGCGGTTTCACTTCTGATTGTCGGAGAAATTCAGTTTCTAGGTGGTCCATAAATATAATAGCATAGTTTGGTGCGCATTTTGTTCCCATACTTGTTCCCTTGGTTTGTAAATAGTGGTTACCATTAAATTCGAAGCATGTTTTAGTTAAAATGAGGTGTAAGAAGCGGAGTATAATCCATGTGGGTATTGTGGGATTTTCTCTTGTTTCCAATGTTTCTTTGCATGCTAATATGCCATCACGATGTGGGATAGATGTGCAGAGGGAAGAGACATCTGCTGTGACTAAAATGCTGTTTCTTGGAACTTTTTTTAATTTTTTGGAGTTTTAGTAGGAAATCGTTCGTGTCTTTTATGTATGAATTTACGTTTTGAGCGAGTGGTTTAAGGAAAAAATCGACTGTGGCTGATAATTTTTCGGTTGGTCCGCCAACTGCGGATACTATAGGTCGGCCTGGATTGCCAGCTTTGTGTATTTTTGGAAGCATATAGAAGATTGGAGTACGTATCTGGTTTATTTGAAGTTTGTTGTATCTGAATATTTCGGGTGGTAACAAATGTTTGACTCTTTGTATGAACTCATTGATGGTTTTAATAATTTTTGGAGTGAAATCCGTTTCCAACAGTGTGTAGTTTTCTTGGTTGTTTAGTTGTCAACCAAGAAAACTACACACTGTTGGAAACGGATTTCACTCTAAAAATTATTAAAACCATCAATGAGTTCATACAAAGAGTTACCACCCGAAATATTCAGATACAACAAACTTCAAATAAACCAGATACGTACTCCAATCTTCTTGGTGGAGATACATAGATGATATTTTCTTTATTTGGACGGAAACTAGCAAGGATCTGCATGCCTTCATGTCCCGTCTAAACGAATTCCATCGTACAATCAAATTCACCTATGAACACTCAACAGAAGAAATCAATTTCCTTGACACTACCGTGCGGATTAATAACCTAGGAGAACTATCTACCACCTTATACACGAAACCCACCGATGCCCACCTATATTTACACTATAACTCTAACCACCCGAAACACATGTTGAGGAGTATACCATTCAGCCAAGCATTAAGGATCAGACGAATATGCTCATCGGACAACGATTTTGAAGCACACGCAATAATAATGAAGGAACATTTTTTAGCCAGAAGCTATCCATCGTCAATGCTTGAAAAAGCTATAGATAAAGCCAGAAAACTCAACCGCAACAATCTGCTCACGGAGAATAAAAATAAAACACACGAAAAACGAGTAATCCCACTAGTTACAACATTCAACAGACTTAATCCAGAATTTAGATCAATTATCAATAAATACAAGACGATCCTAGAACAATCCCCAGACACAAAAGAATTAATGGAGAGAATAATCATAGCCTATAAAAGACCTCCAAATTTAAGAAGTATCCTAGTTCATTCAAAGTTAAACTCCAGTCCCGAGAATATCGGAAGCCACCCATGTTATGAGAATTGTAAAATTTGCCCGTTTGTCAGTAATAATAATAACATCCGAATTTCTTCCACTGGCAAAATTTATTCCATAAAACAAAATCTTGATTGCAACAGTACTTCCGTCATTTACGCAATTACTTGTAAAAAATGTTCTATTCAATACATTGGCCAAACAGGAAACTCCCTAAGAGAAAGGATGTATGGACATTTCGCAGATATGAAAGTCGCCAATCAACATAAACCAGTGTCCCGTCACTTCACGTCACAAACTAACACGTCACAATCAGACACGTCACAATCACACACTCCTAATGATGTTTCCATCACGCCGCTCGTGAAAATCAAAAACAATATAAACCAACGTCTACGGACGGAGGAAGCCTTCATACATATATTTAAAACTCTACACCCACAAGGATTGAATCAAAAATATGGTTAATGTCAAATATACCAAGAGGAAACAGATGGATAACCCAGAGGAATCGGAAACAAACAAAAAGGACTTCCAGTGCACTACATGTAAGCGTAATTTCAAGCAAGCGAGTAATTTAAAGAGACATAATGAACTCCAACACAACCCATTTGTCACCAGATTTTACTGTGATATTTGCAAGAAATCCTATTGCCGTAAAGATGTTGTACAACGCCACATCGCAAAAGAGCACCCAGAAACGGAATTTAAAGAGTCTTTAATATTTACCTGCACCAATCCCAGGGAAATGGCTGAGAAACCGAAACAATGGAAACGCCCGTTTGAAAGCCGCCCAAGAACTACAAAAAATCCAATTTTCAGGATACTACCAGCAAACAAACCATATGAACCCACGCAATCAACATCCACTGAAACCATATGTCAAGATGAACTTCCACCAGGATTATGGGACAGATCGATTACAGTTCACGGAATTTATGGACTATTAAATTAATTACCTTAAAAAATATTCCATACAATATATTGTAAATCAAACTTAAGTTTCTATTTACGATGTCAAAGTGTTAAAGAAGTTATATAATATGTAAATCTAATCCGCAGACTGGACAAATCTTCCGCATTTTCATAGCAACGTCATCCGCATAATGTATAAATCTTCCGCATTTCTAAGTGTTTATAGTAACGTCATCCGCTTTTTTGACTTCAGTAAGAAATATTTTTGTATAATTGTTCTGATGACGACCGTCTCTGGTCGAAACCGGTAAACCAAAATAAATTTACATGTGCATTCTTACGAAGTGTTGGTGATCTGTTTGTTCTAATAAAGTTTACTACTTTTGATCCAGACCCTATTGAATACCACGTGGTATCCACTCGTAAGAATCTTCCGCAATTTTAACCTTAGGGTGTTGGTCTCCAGCTTTAATTTTGTTTGGTATTTATAAGAATGAAATAAGCAAAAAGTCTTGCATTATTACATTAAAATAAGTTCTCACAAATAAAATGTTACATAGAGTACTTAATATAGTTTGCAAGTTTTACATTATGTCACAATCTTTTTCCTCAGATGCATCCACCGAAAACAAATCATGTGATTGGTCAACTCAAATTATCAACATTGACACGGAAATAGTCTGTTGCATGCACAACCAATCAGGGATAAGAAGAAAGTTCCAGTCGTAAAGCTTGCGTTTAGGAAGCGTGTACAATTTAATCTTGAGCGCAGCTTCAACTAGATCGTGACATAACGTGAAACTTTACACTTAGCTGCAAACTACAATATTTTTAGGGCTTGTACAATTACTTGTATTCTAAAATCGATTTTTTTCCAAACTACCATCACACTCTTGACAATTACCCTGCACTCCTCCTAAGCCACCATAAATACCAAAGTAGAAGTCATTCTTCTCCCGACGCAGTGAACTGTTCCCGAGGATGGAGGAATTCTTCAGAGTTGCATCCTCCGTCCAGTAACTTATCCAAGTCGTGGAAAATATACTAACCCCAATAAACACTACATACAGCACTAGATATAGTATGAAATAAGGCATTCCAAGGGCTCGGGCATACTCTAAGAACACACTCAGCTTCACCTAAAAACAGAAAATAGTTATGAGTTAATGATCTTTTGAATTGACAATTTAACTTTTATTAATCCTTTCTTTTCTCTAAGGAAGACCAACCCTCTGTTCAACAACTCATTTTATTTAGGAGGTTATCAAGACAGTTTTTCTGACATAAAATTGGAATTAATCTAATTATTTTTAGCCTAATTTTGACATATCAGTAAATCATTTTTGAAGACAAACATTTTCTAGATTTCATTACAACAGTTACATGTTTTGGTCTTATCAAAGATCAAACTACTTTATCTTGAAGAAAGTCTTAAATTTATTTTCAATAATTCAAAAAAGCTGCAATGATGCAGTCCTCCCCATATTTTTTTGTATAAGGTGGAAGGAATTGTCAGAAATAATTGTGAGAGTACATTTTTACATCTAAATTTCTTTATAAATAGAACTAAATTTTAAGGTTTTACATGTATGTTCATATTTTAACGAGTCTGTAGTCTTCAAGGATATCAACACTACATTACCACAAAAATGTCAAAAACTAAGTTCTTGTAGTATTTTTCACAGAGCTAGGTATTGAATACCTACACTGCCTGTCTCAGCCTTTTCCTCCTCTATAAGTTTGTGGGTGTCTGAAGGTTTATTCTTTTTCTCCACGGTTTTCTCCTCTTTCTGTGTCACACTTCGCTGACGAAGTAAAGTCGTCTTCTCACTTTCAGACTCCGACACCCTGAACAAATTTGAAATCCTCCATTAAAATTCTTCAATATCTTTTGTAAATTGACTTTTTCAAATTTTAAATCTTGATAACAAAATAATCTTTTCCCTGTGAGAAATGCATTTAGTTTCATGAATAATATAATTAATCCATACAGTTATAATATTTGAGTATTGTTTATTTTTAGGTCACAGTTCTATAAAGTCTACTGAATACCTTCTGCCGTCACCATCCTCGTCTGATGTAACCGATGTCACAGATATCAGTCGCTGTAGGATTCTCTCCTTGGCTTCTCGCACTAGTAAAATTTGAAAAAAAAATGAATTATTTCATCAAAAGAAAACACTCTTCTTTTTTGAATTGATAAAGTTTCAATATTTTTGTAATATTTGATTGAGATTTTTTTGATACTTTTTGAAGAGAGGGAAAGAGAGTTTTTTCTTCACTGGGTTTAGAAAACATTTTAATATTACTTCTTGTTTAAAGGTATTTTCAAATTTTATCTTTCTCATGTCTATATAAGTTATTTCACTCTAAAATATAACAATCTGATTATTGTATGTGTAATTTACAGTGTACATGTATCACAAAGTAGTCTCAAAAAACAAACATAAAGCCTTTGTGTGATCACTTCTTGCATTGTAAC
Organism: Saccostrea glomerata; assembly: GCA_003671525.1. Lineage (NCBI taxonomy): Eukaryota > Metazoa > Mollusca > Bivalvia > Ostreida > Ostreidae > Saccostrea > Saccostrea glomerata. The sequence goes on from PRKT01000278.1 coordinate 393,392, forward strand.
TTATGGTAAAAGTGAGCCAATGTGAGGAAGACTTGGATGAACTACTTGTATTCAAAATACAAGATTTTATGAGTCCAATTTAGGCCCCAGGAGGAGCAAAAAAGATTTCCAAACAAAAGGAGGAGGATCCAAATGTTAGAACAAATATGATCTTACATATAATGAGAGCAAGGCTTAATCGTATAATCATTGATAAAAAAAAAAGTGGCAAGAAACTGGAAGAATACATATATGCATATCCAAAAAAATAAAATTAAAATTAAATAAAAAAATAAAATACCGCATGTGCAGCTTTTAATAAAATATTAAATTGATGTGCAATTACTTTTTGTTAGCCTTAATTGTGTACATTCAATCTATTATGTAAAGACCTCATACCATACTCATCTCTGCCCTCTGATTGAATATTTTCCAGTGATGAACTCACTAGAAAGAAACCTGGCAAGCTACTTTCTATATCTGTTTATGACATTATGTCTATTCAAAGTCTTGTTTGTAAGAATCTACTGTACTATAAGGATAATATTTATCACACAATTTAATACTGTCAAACAAGCACACAAACCATCATCACTAATTAGAACCCCAGGTTCCATACAAATGCATGCAAAGTAAACTTGATAGGACACAATGAGCATTTTCCCAATTTCAGCAAAACAGGGCAGGGACGGATGATTTTGCTTCATTATAAGTGTAATTCACTATATCCATCAAGTTCACAAAACATAATAAAGTCAAGGGGAATGAAAATCACTTCTATGTAAGCGTAAATTCATTATAAGCATACATGTTTTACTCTATGATAAACCTATAAATCCTATAATTCCTATATACAAGAAGACACTCTTTGCCTGTAAACACACACCTTCTGGATCCTCCTCTTTCTCTTCTTTCTCTTTCTCCCCGGTGAGGTAGGTGCTGAGGAACTCGGCGAATGGTCCAGCATGGTCGACCAGCTCCTCGTACGTCCCGACCTCTGACACACTACCATTAACCAGCACCACTATCTTGTCCACTTTTGGCAGCCAGTGTATGCCATGAGTGACCAAAACTCTTGTCTACAAATATTTAAAATCCTTTCCTCATAAACTAATAAGTAATACATGGGTCATGGCTCTGTGCACTAGAAAATCATCAATACTGTCTTATTTTCATTTGATTCTGCATGATGATGAAATCACACATGATAAGAGAAAGATGTGCACCAGTTGGAATGAATTTCTAGAAAAATTTACATAATACAGAATCTGGAGAACATGGCAATTAATTAATATAATTTACACTCTGTCAGTGCTTAATTGAAATTCTAACAATTTTCTTTAGGGAATCCTCTTCATGTGTTAATTCACCTTGTTTTTGAGCATCCCTGTATTTCCTATGACTTCATCAAACAAATGTTTGCCAACATGGGAATCTACAGCAGACAGAGGATCATCTAGGAGATAGATGTGTGTGTCATGGTATACAGCTCTGGCCAAACTCACTCTCTGCTTTTGTCCACCACTAAGATTTACTCCCTGAAGAATATTCCATACATTTCTCATGTGTCAAAAATGATCTGAATGTTAAACAATTTTTATGTATATACCAAACTTCTTACAACAGATTTTCACCTATTCTTAATTATCTCCCCTTAAAAGAGATTGTGATCTTTCATTTGAACAAACTTGAACACCTTCAACCACGGATGCTTTGATGCAATTTGGTTGAAATTGGTCATTTGTCTCTTGGGAAGATAATATAAATGTAAAAAGTTTATAAACAGACAGAGGCCAAACAAAATGTGATCAGAAAAGTTCAGTTGAGCTTTCAGCTCAGGTGAGATAAAAACAATTCAAACATTTCAAAAATGTTTGCCTTATATTTGATGAACATGCAGATAATCCAAAGTTCCTAATTCTGATGAATTAATAATGCTTTCTTGATATTGAATTTGACCCAAATAATTTTTGGATACAATATGAATGATAAAAGAATACTTCACAGATGAATTGCCTACATTTTCTCCAATTTCTGTCTGGTCCCCAGATGGCAGTATATCAAGGTCTGGCTGTAGAGCACACTCTTTGATGACTTTTTCGTAGAAAGCAGATCTCATTGGCCGACTGAATAAAATGTTGTTTTGCACACTGTTGTTCTGAATCCAGGCTTGCTGGGGAACATATGCCACAGTGCCCTGTTGTAAAGAGGGCTGTTATCGTCAATGTCAATTTTTTTGAACAATCACAACAACATAAAACAACAAATTATACCAAAGCTACTGAGATTTTTAAGTTTTGTTCAATACAATTTGCCTTACCCTGACATTAACTTGACCTTTGACCTTGATCATTTCTCCCAACATGGCCGACAAAATGGATGACTTTCCTGATCCCACCTGTCCTACTATAGCTACCAGACTGCCCTCCTCTATAGTCAGATCAATGCTGGAAAACAATCAGATGTCTTAAAATTGTGCTGCACATTTGAAAAAAAAAACAGTTTTAATACCTGTAATTCATGCATGTCTTTTAATCTGGAGTCACTTTTTTTTATTTATGAACATAGGGAACTGTTTAAAGTGACAGGATTTTTAATCTAATCTTACTTTTTCAAGCATTCACCAACTTCAGGATCCCACATAAAGCTGCCTTGATTTATGGTTATTGCATCATCTGAAACAAAACCCTTACCATATACATTATATGTTAGAGTCAAATATTTATATTGTATGTTTGTGTTAACATCAACATTACTGTAAAAGAAAACAAGAGGCCCATGGGCCTTATAGGTCACCTGAGCATTATGTAACAACTTTCCAACAATTGAATTTTGTTCTTAATTGTTTTAAATCAGATCTAAAAATGCTGAAAATGTTCAAATGTTAACGCATGAGGATGGACAAAAACAGATAGCAATAGGTCACCTGAGTTTACTAAGGTGACCTAAAAAGTCATCGACCAGTAAGATATACCTCCCATACGGCTGTGTGTTACACACTCTGTGTCTAAATCTGGATTGTTCAGGAAATTCTTCAGCCTGTTGAGAGAGACAACAGCCTTCACGACCTCTGTCATTATGTAGGGGGCCATATTCACAGCGAAGCGTAGAATATTAAGCAGGGTAATTCCCACAAAGGCTACCTCAGGAGACAGGAAATGGGTGTCGATGGTATAAACATAAACACCGAATGTTAGCATTGATACCTGGCAAAAAAAAGCCATCATCATGATAGATAACCAGAAAAAAAAAGATGAAACCTCACTTGACTCACATAACTTACTGAAGATGACCAGATATTCATGAGAAATTTATTTTTTGCGAAATAAATTACAAAAGAATTAATTTTCATTAGACAGGCAATCTAACATAAAAGTTCTTGCAAATTTAAAAAACTGATTTACAGCAAAAGAAACTTTTAATGTGTCCTTGAAAATGGCATGTTAATTAAAATTTTATCTTTGCCTTAAATACATGATTGTAAATACTGCATCACCATGTATGAAAATGAAATTTTGAAGGACGTTGTATTTACCATATATGGAGCCAATATCCATGACAACCAAAAGAACAGACCAATCATGCTCTCCTTTTTTAAGATGCTCAACTCTACGTTACGAATTGCCTCTATCTTGTCTTTGAAGGACATTTCCCAAGCATATAATTTAAGAATCTATAAAAAGAAAAATGGTAGATTTAATTCTTAACAGTACATGTTCTACGTGTGTGAATCAATCCTACTATTGGCAAAAAAATTGACACATGCATTAGTGATAATTTTAAGTAATGATTAAATATTACATACAGTAATGTGCAATGTAGAGAAATATTTGAATACAGACAGTCACACAAGGGTAAAACAGTAAACCTCCCTTATGCATGTAATAATACCTTGATACCATTCAGAACTTCTGTCAGGAGTTTTATACGATTGTCTTTTTCTTTCATCTTGGCTTTCTGCAATGTCTGCATTTTACTCATGATGAATCCATTGAAAGGAAACAAAAGAATGATGAATCCTAGACCAGCGAACATGGCGTATTTAAATGTATCGTACAGGAAGTAGAGGGCGACACCTGTCTGAAGTAGAGACGACCAGGCGGACCACAGATAGGGGATCAGATGCTGAATATTCTCTGTGTCCACTGACATCAAGTTCACAATCTCACCCACAGTTGAACCTTTTCTTGCTTCATTGTTCATTGTTAATGCCTAAAATATTGAAGAAATCAAAAAATTTAGGTACATCATTAACATATCTTCTTGATTCTTTAAACTTGAAGCTAATCCTTCCTCTGCATTGTTGGATGCAGCCTAATTTTTAAAAAGACACCTATCTCAACTCTCCAGCCCCTCCCCCCATCGTAGGTAACCACAGAAACGACATACTGTATAACAGCTTTTAAAGTGAAAATAATCCAAAACAAGAGGCCCATGGACCACATTGCTCACCTCAGCACAATAGCTAGGAAAAGGCAGAAATCACTTAAGTATTGAAAAAAAATTAAAATTAAAGTGATTGCAATTCCTAGACAACAGACAAATTTTGATCAGAAAATTGAGCCTTCAGTTTAGGTGAGCTTAAAAGACCTCTCCTTGCCTTTTTATACACAGCCGACACTAAACAAGCCCTGACTCTGAGTCCTAATGCCACACTCCAGTAGAACAGCTGATGGAAGAAAACAGACTGCAGAAGCACGGTCAGGAAAAACCCGGCCGCCAACACATATATCCTTTCCAGTTCTCCCTCCATGTGGTGTCATTGGGGTCATTCTTAGAATACTGGATTAGGTATCTGAAGCAACAAGAGATGTTTGTAAAACACTTATGCCCCCCTCCCCCACAAATTGGAATTTTTCTAAGTCCAAAAGGGCATAACTCTGTCAAAAATGGTGTGATCATACCCAAAACATAGCTTGACCAAGATATTCATCTGACTAATCTGTATACTAAATTCCATTTCATTATGTGCAACCTCTCCAAAGAAAATGAGCGGAAACTGCAAAAATATGGAATTTTTCTAAGTCCAAGGGGCATAACTCTGTCAATTATGGTGCGGTCGTACCCAAAACAGAACTTGACCTAGATATTCATCTGACTAATCTGTATACTAAATTCCAATTCAATATGTGCAACCTCTCCAAAGAAAATAAGCGGAAACTGCAAATAATTGGAATTTTTCAGAGTCCAAGGTGTATAACTCTGTCAATTATGGTGCGATTGTACCCAAAACAGAACTTGACCTAGATATTCATCTGACTAATCTGTATACTAAATTCCATTTTAATATGTGCAACCTCTCCAAAGAAAATGAACGGAAACTGCAAATAATTGGAATTTTTCTAAGTCCAAGGGGCATAACTCTGTCAATTATGGTGCGATCGTACCCAAAACAGAACTTGACCTAGATATTTATGTGATATACCTGTATACCAAATTTCACTTCAGTATGTGCAACGGTTATGAAGAAAATGAGCGGAAACTAAATGGACCGACAGACCGACCGACAGACCGACAGACAGCAGCAAAGCAATATGCCCTCCCTTCTTCGAAGGGGGGCATAATAAAAAACTGTAATGGTAAAGTTTCAGAGCCTTAAAGCATCTTATCTTTGTTAACAAGGATTGAAGGATATTTTCATTAAAGTTTGACATTTCAAAACCCTTTTTGATTAATAGAAATGTGCATGGGTATCAATTTTAGGTGACTCCTTTCACATGTACTTACTTCAAAAGTTGAGGGAGAACAAAAACAAGAATATCATAAAAAAGCTTGAATATCTGTGCATGGAGCAGTTCCCATCCAAACGTTTTAAAGAGCACTTTTAACAAAGAGGGGCCTGGCACTTTGATTTCTTTCTTTGATTTTTCGTCTTCACTTTTAGGCAGCAGTGGTGATTTTTCTGATGTTTCCTCCTGTATGCTGGTATAGTTACTAGAATGCTGAGTCACTGAGGTGGGGCCGGGCACCACAGAAACAGTAAGGGACTTTCTGTAAAGGGAGATAAATCTTATTACCCAGTAAATGTTGAATACAAACCCTGTGTAAAATTCAAATAAGCTAGCTGTTCTACATGTACATGTATCTATGAATTTTTTTCATGCTTTATTTGCTAATGAGTAATTAGAAGATAAATCTTAAATTGTTATCAAGGTTAAGTACATTCTACCCAAAATGATTCTTAAATAAAATTTGATGACCTTACATTATAAAAAACATTCATGCTCTTACTTATTTTTTTGTTCTTGTTTAAATTTTTCCTTTTCTCTCTCCCATTTAGCCTCAAATCTTGGTATGACAGTTTTGGACTGCTCTCTTGGATTTAATGAAAATATATCTTCTGTTACCGGTGTTTTGTAACCAGAGATCATCAAACTGTTAACAGACAGAGAATGTAAAAATAAAATACATTTTAAAAAGATGAATTTAAGATTATAATTCTAAATATCTTAGGTGAATCTGAAATTACTGAATTTTGTGACCTGTTTATCCACCAAAAAGTTATTCTTGATAAAAATGATGATCGTTGCTCTGGGCATTCTTTCTGTAAAATAGACAGAAAAATAAGTATGAGTCTATTTAATTCACTGTAAATGCCTTCTGATTTTATCGTAGGTCTATATTACACAGTTAAGGAATGGGTATGACGGAAATAGAAAATTTATCGTTCCTTGAGGAAGGAAATTATTTCTTGAGGCAGTGAAACAGTTTTATTATATCAAAAAAATCATAGGCAATTTAAATGTCTTCTGTTATTATCATTAGGTAAAAGTGTACATTCGGCTACCTCTGTTTCTGGGATTCTGGTTTTGTCTGCTGTACAGTAAAGGATCCACTGAAGAATGGCCAGACCAAAATAAACATTAAAGACAATGAAACTCAGAGGCTTATCCTGGTATTCCTATAGTAAAGTAGAAAATACAGTGTTACAGGTCAAATGCATTGAACATTCCTAACAAGATTACAAAATTTGTAGAAATTGATTGATCAGGGGCAAGTAATGCGAATTATTTGTGACAACTTTATTTTGTGATTTATCAGTTTGAAATCCATCCACTACTATGAATAATTTTACATGCCAATGATTCCATTTGATAAATGATAGTAAACTTGGTCCAATTTTTTCAACACTATTGAAAAAGACACCAACTTATAAAAATACAGAAATGTCCAATAAAATATCTGCAAGTCAATACATGTATTATACATATTCAACATAGAGAGTATATACAAAGCATTTAACACTATTTTATATCATGTATATGTACATTTTATTTACCTTTGTGATGATCATATGGTAGAATGGGATGATACATGTTATAATGTTAATGGTCCAATACATGAATAGTATCCCTGAGGTCACAAATCCCTTCTGTCTCTCTAGGAATATGTACAGCAAAACTAAAAGCTAAAACATCAAAAATTAAATGATTATAGAGAAAGTAAAGAAGGCATTAGATGATAATGATATATGCAAAAAATCGGGGAAAAAATCAGTCCAATGTCACAATAAAAAAATCTTTTTCCATGAATTTAGCTTAATTACTATAATTTTGAAGAAAAAATTTTCCAATGACAGCATAATGTTTTTTAAGGAAAAATATAAAACTGTCAATCCAAATCAGGTGTTCCGATTTATTGGATATGATACTACTTATCATGTTTATACAGCTTTTAAAAAAAAAGTTCTTTCACTGTAAAAATTTTTCAAAACAAGATGTGTTTGTGAAACACTATGCGCACAGAGGCAACAAAATTAGAAAAAGATAATTTACTATATAGGTCACAGTCAAGGTCACAAGGTCATTGATCTTGGTGGCATTTATAAAAGAACTTGGAAGTGGAGTATGCATACCAAATATGAAGTCTCTATCTCTCATGGTTCAAAAGTTCTAATAAAATTTAGCTCAAAAAAGCTAGTTTTAGTATATAGGTCACAGTCAAGGTCACAGTGTCATTGACTTTAGTTCATTTGCAAGAGCTGATCTAGTGGAGTACGCAAACCAAATATGAAGTCTCTATCTCTAATAGTTCAAAAGTTATGGCGAAGGTTAAAGTTGACAACAGACAGACAGACAGGACAAGAACAATATACACCCCGATCTATGGATCCGGGCGCATAATAACTGGAACATGAACTTATATAATGAAAAGTTATAGCTATGCAAAGATGGACTTACCAGTGTAACTGCTTCTATACATGGCCCAATCAACCAAGCTTTAAAATAAGACTTAGACGCTGACAAATCATGAGCCGTCGATACTAATTCTATAATTACAGGAGTAAGGGAACATAGCGTTAACACCTGAAAATTAAAAATATTTATAGTAATTATTAATGAAGAAAAACAATTAGTATGCATACATGGTTCAAACAGCAATACAGTCTTACTAATTTTCATGCACTATAAAGTACATTCTCATTGACAAATATTTACTAGATTTAAAAATTTCTACTTTGTACATTTCTCTTTTACTCACTCTCATGAATCTCAACAATATTTTATACTTTGATGATTTTTGTATCAATATTTTTATTAAGAAAAAATGTGGTGTTTAACTGCTTTATATCATCTTCTTTGATTAAAAATTTAAATGTACTTAATTTTAATCAAATTAAATCAATGAAACTTTAAAATGTGATGCTAGACTTAATTGTAAAATCACAAATTTAAATTCTGACTTACTACTTTTGCGACAAACTTGAGAGTTACAGGGTTGGGACAGTCTTTTTGAATTGTCAAGTAATAGATGTAAAAAGGGGAGGTAATCCAGAGCCAGCCACTGGCCACCCAGATCAACACTGTAAACTGGAAACAGTCGGTGAATTCTGGCCAGCTGTTCTCCCATGTTAGGCTGGTGTTCTGAAATAAAATAACAAGAAATCTGTGAGCCAATGCTCACTAGTAATACCCCCGCTCTGATGTAAATAAGCACTATCATGTTAATATACACAAGTTCAGTTACAAGCAGATGCACAGAAAAATATGAAGTTGACATCAGATTCATATCAAAATTAATCCACCATATGGCATGCCTAAACAAAGAAAGTAATAAAATTTGAAGCATCTGCTATGAATAGCTAATGAGAAAACTGCGAAGAAAATTTGTTATTTCATAATTTGTGAAACAGACAGACGCACAGACAAACAGGAAGTTGATATCCGATTTGAAAAAAATGTATCCCAACATATGGCATGCCATAGAGAAGATTGTGTTAAAATTTCAAGCATCTACAATGATTAGTTGCAGAGAAAACTGTGACAAAAATTTGTTATATATGAAACAGACAGATGCACAGACAAACTTGAAGTTGACATCGGATTTTAACGAAAATGTATCCCACCATATGGCATGTCTCATACAAGATTATGTTAAAATTTCAAGCATCTACGATGAGTAGTTGCAGAGAAAACTGCGACAAAAATTTGTGATGTATGAAATGGACAGATGCACAGACAAACAGGAAGTTGACATCGGATTTAAGCGAAAATGTATCCCACCATATGGCATGTCTCAGAAAAAATTGTGTTAAAATTTCAAGCATCTACGATGAGTAGTTGCTGAGAAAACTGTGACAAAAATTTGTGATGTATGAAACGGACAGACGCACAGACAAACAGGAAGTTGATATCGGATTTAAACGAAAATGTATCCTACCATATTGCATGCCTCAGAGAAGATTGTGTTAAAATTTCAAGCATCTACGATGAGTAGTTGCTGAGAAAACTGCGACAAAAATTGGTTTCGGACGGACACACAGACAGCTAGACGGAGACAGACAGACGGACGGACAGACAGACGGACAGACACACAAGGGTAAAACAGTATACCCCCCTCTCCTTCGGAGCGGGGGTATAAAAATAGTAATTCAGCATGCATTTTAATGGATGAATACATTGAAATATAGATCTGGCAAAAAGTTATATACATGTATGTCAAATGTAAAACTAGTGCTAATTGTAACGGGGACCGTTACAGATGTTCCCCAAACGCTCCCCATGTCCCTTATCGTGCCTTATTCCTCTAAGACCTTTTATAAATGTGCTAAGTATCCCAGGATTTCATTTAAGAATATAAAAGTTACAATGATATCAACTATCAACGATATATTGTTTAACGTTTTGCATGCGCGCACACGTACATGTACATGCATATGCAAGATGATTATGGCATGTTGATTAAGCGATTAACATATCTTTCTATCCCGCGAATCAAAGAAAAAAATACATATATAAATTTACCATTTTTCAAGCATATGTCATATTTTTAATATATCGATTCACATTTTATTTCTCTACTTATTTTAACCTCGGGCTCAAAGTTGGTTTTATTCCGACGACAAGGCAGGGTTAAAGTCGACTAAGGGTATCACGCCAATACCTAACCAATCAAAATGAACTTATTCAATAGTAGTTCCATACATGGAAAAGGGATTTTCCTTTCTGTTCAGAATTTTTTTAATATTTCCTCTCAGGCCATTTTGACAACTCTGATACCTGTGCCTGGTAAATTTTATATACTTTGTAAATAAATATATAAAGGTTTTTTGACCGGAACTATTCATTTTTTCCAATGCATAGGGGGCTACTCTCTGGGTTTTACAAGAGATGTTTAAAAAGACATTCGTGTCAGCTAATGTGACCTATATTGTTTAACACCTTCTTATTAATATTTTTTTCATGAATGCAAATATCTGATTATTTTACGAAGGAGCGTACATGTATATTGATTTTTAATATACCGAAAATCGCTATTTCTGGGGATTGCGTAATTCTAAAAAAAATTCAAATAAATTTCAAAGGTAAATTAAACAAAGGATGCTTGGTATTAAAATATTATTTCAAATCAGTAGAATTGAATGCTATTAACGACATCTGAATAAATAGGCTATAAAAGGCTTATATGCCAACTTTGGTCATCTGCACTTTAATTTTAAACACGACAGGATTTGTAATTTTTTCTGTATAAATTAATAATTTCTATATACTTTGGAAACTCAAATGAAATATTTTAATACACTTTCCTCGAGCTCTTTTCTGCAGTTTTCCTGAAATTTTATGTGGGTCCGAGGTGTTATTTGAGTTTAACAGTGATTCTCTACGTTGCCATTAATTTGATTTGTTTGTGTGTGTGTGTGTGGGGGGGGGTGGGGGGTTATTTTTATTCTTAACCTATTTAACGTTGGAGTTGAATCTTGTATCTTATTCCAAGAACTTAAGATTGATTGTGACATTTGGATGAAAGGTCAAGGTCATTAAAAACCACCACCTCTTTAACTTCTAACCTGTCAACCGAAATAAACTCTGAAAGGTGTTTCTAGATACATGTACATGTACTTCATGTTTCTTTTTACCCTTGGGTCAAGGACAAAGGTTAAGGTCGATTTCAAGTTCATAGGTCAAGGTGATTTTGGTAAATAGCTAATATCAACATTTTATTCAGGTTACCAGTGACCTTGACCTAAGTTTCAAGGTCAAGGGTAAAAAGATCTGCATGCTTCAGTATGTTACATGTCTTGACATTTAGAAGTTCTTAATTCTGCATGAACATCAAACACTCAAGTATACTGTCTTTTAATACATTGTGTGCGGTCGCATGTGCATGCACGTCCATGCATTTACTTTTGATAGTAGTATAATGTAGGCAATCATTATATCTATTCATATTTGAAATTTCACCCTGTATTATTGAGAACCAAGAAAGTTGTAGGCATTTAAAGTTTTAGCCAATCAGATTGCAGCACACGTGCATGTGCGTGCGTTCATGATTATTCTTATATATCATGCTGTAGATCTTCATAATGTAAGACTATGTTCAAAATTTCAAAGGATTTTGTCAGAAAACAAAATAGATATTTAGACTTTTAGTTTCAGCCAATCGCAGCGAAGGGCACCTGCATGCGCGTGAGATCTTGCTATTTTGACCATGTCATCATGTCTATACTACTATTATATCCTTATATTATGAGTTTCAAAGCATTTCATCCAATATTTAAAAAGTTACGGCTAAATCTATTATATTGGTCATTTCACGTGTTACACGTGCGCGCACATGCACGCACGTGCGCGCAAAATGACCTTCGTTCCGCACATCTACATAACATACCTAGTGACCCTAAAAAGGTTTCACCTAGATCGGATGAGTAGTTTACGAGAACACTCGCGGACAAAAAAGTACCGGAGAACAAAGAAAAAATTCAGAAAAAGTAAAAACAATATGTTCCCAAACTTCGTTTGGGGAACATAATAAGGAGACTAATTGTTCAGATTACAATTTTGATTTTAATTCAGATAACAATATGAAGCCTTTTCACCTTCTTGAGTGTTTTCATATCATTTGGCTTCAAGAAAAGAAGTTAAAAGCAAAAAAATTAATAAAACAGCAAAATTCTAATTTTCTACTACCGTGTTTTTAAGATCGGGCTCGGGGTTGGTTATATTCAATAGTAGTTCCATACATGGAAAAGGGATTTTCCTTTCTGTTCAGAATTTTTTTAATATTTCCTCTCAGGCCATTTTGACAACTCTGATACCTGTGCCTGGTAAATTTTATATACTTTGTAAATAAATATATAAAGGTTTTTTGACCGGAACTATTCATTTTTTCCAATGCATAGGGGGCTACTCTCTGGGTTTTACAAGAGATGTTTAAAAAGACATTCGTGTCAGCTAATGTGACCTATATTGTTTAACACCTTCTTATTAATATTTTTTTCATGAATGCAAATATCTGATTATTTTACGAAGGAGCGTACATGTATATTGATTTTTAATATACCGAAAATCGCTATTTCTGGGGATTGCGTAATTCTAAAAAAAATTTAAATAAATTTCAAAGGTAAATTAAACAAAGGATGCTTGGTATTAAAATATTATTTCAAATCAGTAGAATTGAATGCTATTAACGACATCTGAATAAATAGGCTATAAAAGGCTTATATGCCAACTTTGGTCATCTGCACTTTAATTTTAAACACGACAGGATTTGTAATTTTTTCTGTATAAATTAATAATTTCTATATACTTTGGAAACTCAAATGAAATATTTTAATACACTTTCCTCGAGCTCTTTTCTGCAGTTTTCCTGAAATTTTATGTGGGTCCGAGGTGTTATTTGAGTTTAACAGTGATTCTCTACGTTGCCATTAATTTGATTTGTTTGTGTGTGTGTGTGTGGGGGGGGGTGGGGGGTTATTTTTATTCTTAACCTATTTAACGTTGGAGTTGAATCTTGTATCTTATTCCAAGAACTTAAGATTGATTGTGACATTTGGATGAAAGGTCAAGGTCATTAAAAACCACCACCTCTTTAACTTCTAACCTGTCAACCGAAATAAACTCTGAAAGGTGTTTCTAGATACATGTACATGTACTTCATGTTTCTTTTTACCCTTGGGTCAAGGACAAAGGTTAAGGTCGATTTCAAGTTCATAGGTCAAGGTGATTTTGGTAAATAGCTAATATCAACATTTTATTCAGGTTACCAGTGACCTTGACCTAAGTTTCAAGGTCAAGGGTAAAAAGATCTGCATGCTTCAGTATGTTACATGTCTTGACATTTAGAAGTTCTTAATTCTGCATGAACATCAAACACTCAAGTATACTGTCTTTTAATACATTGTGTGCGGTCGCATGTGCATGCACGTCCATGCATTTACTTTTGATAGTAGTATAATGTAGGCAATCATTATATCTATTCATATTTGAAATTTCACCCTGTATTATTGAGAACCAAGAAAGTTGTAGGCATTTAAAGTTTTAGCCAATCAGATTGCAGCACACGTGCATGTGCGTGCGTTCATGATTATTCTTATATATCATGCTGTAGATCTTCATAATGTAAGACTATGTTCAAAATTTCAAAGGATTTTGTCAGAAAACAAAATAGATATTTAGACTTTTAGTTTCAGCCAATCGCAGCGAAGGGCACCTGCATGCGCGTGAGATCTTGCTATTTTGACCATGTCATCATGTCTATACTACTATTATATCCTTATATTATGAGTTTCAAAGCATTTCATCCAATATTTAAAAAGTTACGGCTAAATCTATTATATTGGTCATTTCACGTGTTACACGTGCGCGCACATGCACGCACGTGCGCGCAAAATGACCTTCGTTCCGCACATCTACATAACATACCTAGTGACCCTAAAAAGGTTTCACCTAGATCGGATGAGTAGTTTACGAGAACACTCGCGGACAAAAAAGTACCGGAGAACAAAGAAAAAATTCAGAAAAAGTAAAAACAATATGTTCCCAAACTTCGTTTGGGGAACATAATTATTGTTTATCATAAAATATGAATATGAAACATTTATGCTTTACAAGTTCAAAATATTGGTTCAGATGATGACAAAAGAAATAGTAAGCTGGGAGTTTACAGGAAATAAAATATGATTTAGCTCACATTGATATAAACACACAGCCTTTGGTACACAATTACAGTGGGGAGAAGCAAGTCTTAAAATAGCTAATTATGATTCTTATACACTTAATATATCCTTTAATATAATTTTTTTTTCTCGTGTTTCAAAATCGTATATTCTATGGACATATGCTTTTCAAATTTAAGAAAGTGCCTAATAAATTTGCCTGGATGTTCTTACATGTAGTCAAAAAGTGTTTTAATACCATTGATATAAAAATGAAAATTGTAATGTCCTGACCTAAATAATGTTTAAATAATCTTTGAATTAGATCTATAGTCATTATATTTTCAGATCAGATCATAGAGGATTAATAATGATTTGTGAGTTCAGACTTTCAAGGAAGATTTATATAAATCTATTGACACATGGCTAAAGTTATATCCTGTTTAACATTTTTCTCAGTTAAAATGCCAATATAAAGTGTTACACATGTGTGCTGGGGACAGGAGGATACATTGACCCAAGTATTCACTATTTTTTTGGTGGGTGGTGGTGGTGGTGGGGTTAAAATCTTCTGTCCCCTGCATACCATAAGTCCATAACCCTGCAGATACTTTTTTAAAATACATCCCTTCGTATAAAATATTCTAACACTTAGAGGATTAATTATCAGAAATCCATTACCTTGTTAACTGAACTCAGAATACATTAGCCTAATTCACTGGACCATGTAGTGTTTTGACATTAAATGAAGCATGACTTGAATTTTTAGTGTTTGCACTATTCAATACATATTAAAATAATATCAATTTGAAAGTGCAAGTCAACAGTTTTTTTTTCTATTTTTGCAAGAAATATTATACTATGTTACAGATTATGCAGTTAACATGTTAATTCTTCAATGTGAACATCATCAAAAAAATTTAATTATAAAGAAATTCAATTATCATATCAATAAACAGCTAATTTAAAATATTCTCCTTGCATGGCCATCATTTTGTCTTATTTTGACCTCAAACCATGTATTGTTAACACTTAATGGAAATGCCAGTATGTCCTAGATTTTCAACCTATACATGTACTAGAATTTTTTTTGGAAAAATGAGACAAATTTCATCATTTCTAGGAATACACCATATTGGCTTTTAAACTCACTGTTACATACAGTACAGTTTATATATACTTACATCATTCACAAAGGCAAAACCTTATGTTCAGATTAATATATATAAACCATAAAATTAATGTGCATTATACACTTTATATCTGTGAAGATTTTTCCTTTCTTTAAAATAATATCAGTGCATGACCACATTCAATTGTAGAGCAAATTGAAATGTATTACACTGTATGGTAAGGCCTACTGGACTAGATCTATATCAAAGAATAAAAATAGTAATGCATTTTTTGAATTTTCTTATTCATCCAATCCTTGCAAAACATGAAAATGTAACCTTATTGTATAAATTTGGAACTTGTTGTCTTGACACACAATTCAAAAGCATTTTAAATATTACTGTACAGTTACTTGAACCAGAGACATATAAAACCATTTTATGTCTCTGCTTGAACTAAAAATATACCACTATCGATTTTGTTAAGTGTCAATTATACCATGTATACTATGTAAATATAGTCACGAATGAGAGTTTTAAAACACCGTCTGCTTCATACACCATGTGTATGTGCAGTCTATGGTCATGGTGTTTGATCCACTCCACTTACCCATAAAACTGATCCATTGCAAAAGTCCTCCATCCCAGCACTTTTTCACGTGTACACAAGAAAGCACTGGGTTTGCAGATGGAACTCAAATCTTAAATATTTACATATTGCACCATACAGACCCAGCAAAACGTGTATCTGTTCCGCTACAGTCTTTGCTGTATTACTTCATCGCTAAGAATACGAGAATACGAGTGCACTCGGGAAGACAACTTCCTTCACAATACGATGCTAGAGTTACCTGCCCTTAGCAATGTGTTCGAACGCGCACCTGTCACCTACAGAAATCCAACTTAATGAGTACTTTTTATTCTCTATGGACGTGGCATCGTTTTTAAAAGGGGAGCAGTCCGAGAAAAATATTTAACTTAACTGAAAAACTTGACGAGCCTCCCCAATAAGTGTAATAAAATAGTCGTCTTAGTTGTGCGTGTGTAAGGGGGGGGGGGGGGGGGCCCCTTGATGTCATGTAGATAACATATGACATTCATTGACTTGATTATTAAAATAATGCATTAAAAGGGAAAGCCATAAATATAGGTGCACAATATGACATGAATTTTTTATATATGGGATGTATTCTAAATCTATTTTCCTAGAAAAAAAAACGACGTTTCATATAATTGGGAGGACATTTTCCCCCACTTTTCCCCCAAAATAACCTTGTACTATTAACCCCCCCCCCCAAACACACTTTTAGTTGTAATCTATAATCCATTGGTTGTGTACAATGTATTAATAAAACTGGTTGTTGGAGAAAAAAAAGGAACCTGTCCTATTCATGAAATTAATTAGATTTTCGACATTGGATAATGGATAAATAATATTTTGTACAGATAACAAACTTTTTATCTATCCAAAATCTCATATTTTTTTATAACAATTGTAAATTTCATACCCTTGTGCTTAGATCAACACAAAGCTTAAGACTGTTCTCTTAATAAGATATCGAAAAAGAAAGATAGAATCCCTGTCAGGTCCGTGTAACACTTAACAATTCTAATTTATAGAATACGTTAATACACTATAGTTGAAATTTCTAATTTTCAAAAACTCATATTGATTTGGTATATTTGTATTTAATATTTTAGTTCAAAAATCTAAATTTTCAAATTGCCAAACAGGTTTTGGAATTTTAAGTTTTTAAATTTTTACCTTAAATATTCAACATTCAAATTCCAAAAACAAATTTTATATTTTAAACTTTTGATTTTTAATCTACCGATAGTTCAGAAAGTTTACGCTTAACATTCTAAAGTTCAGTACAGTTTTACGACTTTTGATATTTTCAAAATTTACGAATGTATTAACATTCTAAAACTCTAAATCATAATAGAAATTTGAATTGTTAAGTGTTACACGGACATTGAAGCTAATTTTAAATACTAGTAATAAAAGACAAAAAATATTACTGTACTATAAATTGTTAAGTGTAAATTTTCTGAGCAAACGGTAGACTAAAACCTCAAAAGTTTTAAATCCAAAAATCGTTTTTGGAAATTTGAATTTTGAAAAATAAACCCCTTCCATGGCAAAGATTTTAAGCATTTCTAGACAAATTGATATTAGATTTCGATGCATTTTTTTCCGGGTATTTCTTGTAATTTTTTAATATACCAATGTATGTATATTCTGAACGCTGGTATTGTGTAGTTTCTGAAAATGGTTATACAAATATCATTATCAGTTGCCATGGCATCGAAATACACCATAACCATGCTGGAATTCCCATTTTTTTTTTGCTTAGTTAAATATATTTATAAATATTTAATTGTTTTGTTGAAAATTATGGGCATGTTGTACATTTAACATTGGCGTCGAAAGCAAATTGAAAGTGGGGGGGCTAAGTGTAAAAAAAATTTTTGTACCTTCACAGAAAACCTGACAAGCAAAAAAAAGAAAAAAAAACCATGTCCCTTTCTCAACTCGAGCTTCAGTACCAAAATTTTTTTCTCCAAACACCACCACTTTCCCAATTTTTAACCTATACTAAGACGTATCTGTGGAAAGTGGGGGGGCTAAACCTACGAAGATACGTTCAATGTCTATACTAAGTATATATTTGGAAAAAAAGTGGGGGGGCTAAACCCCCCCTAGCCCCCCCGGTTCCGACGCCTATGTTTAAAAAACCAATTTTGAATATTTTGGCAGGATGGGGTGGGGTGGGGTGGAAGGTTATTCCACCGGAATTTAGCAGCATTTTTACCTTTTACCACCGCATTGATTTCGATAATGGCAAAATCGCTGAAACAGTGTCCAAAGTTTAACTCAAGCTAGTTTAAAACTGGTACAACCAATAAAAAAAAATTCTGTTTAATATTTTATCATAATTATTTTCTCTTTCCAACGGTGCAAGAATTATTGTGATATATGCAGCATTAGCGAAGTTATGAATGTTTGTTCACACTATACTCGATGTTCAAGTCAGATGCGTACAAATGTGTATATGCAATGTTACACCGCACTTTGAAAAATTACGCACTTTGAAAAAATTTTCAAAGTGCGTTAAATTTGGGACCAAATCAACGCACTTTGAAAAAATAAAATTTCTTTTCGAAGTGCGTTAATATCGACCATATTAACGCACTTTGAAAAAATATGTATGGCTTGGTCAATATTCTTGCAAATCTTGGGTATGATAAATAATTGAAACTGTTTGATAACTCTTTGGTGATGAGGTCACTTCAGGATGTGAAAGTGAGCGATTTTGATTTTTCCATACTTAAAACTGAAAATTCTATCGCTCTTAAATGTTTTACTTAAGTTTGCAGTTTGCATGCATTTTATATGTAAACTAAAATTTATTGAAAGATTTCAACGTCATACCAGTTATGCAAATACATATATTTGCTGTATATGCATTGAAAATCGGGGCTTGCTTTAGAGGGGGTGTCCACTTTCAATTTGCTACCGACGACTGTGTACAATGTATATATTTAAAAAAGAGTTGGGCTGAGAGACCTTCTACTCGCCTTCTCCTTGTTCCCAATGAGGTTAAATGAATACATGTAAATTAAAATGTTTTTCGAAAGATATAATTAATAAAAGTTGATTCTCTCAATTATTAAAATCTAAGTATAAGGTTTTTGTTTTATACATATATTTTTTTCAAAGTGCGTTACATGTCCCAAGGTAAAACTGTTTATGTACACTCTTAACGCACTTTGAAATAATTTTTCAAAGTGCGTTGATTTTCTCCCAATTTTAACGCACTTTGAAACAAATTTTCAAAGTGCGTTGAAAAATCTAAAATCTTTAAAAAATTATAAAACCTGTTTGGAAATTTGAAAATTTAGATTTTTGAACTAAAATATTAAATTTCTATATATCAAATCAGTTTGAGTTTTTGAAATTTAGAAATTTGAACTAATATATATATACATTCTAAAACTCTAAATCATTTTAGAAATTTGAATTGTTAAGTGTTACACGGACCAGGTCAACTCTAGGTAAAAAAAAAATAAAAATAAAAAAAATGGCAAGACCATGAAGATGAGATGTTGAATTTACTAGTATGCAAGAAATATCCAAACAGACTGCTTTAAGGCAGCTTGAAAGTAGACATGGTGAAAATAATCAAAATATGCCCATTTGGAGAGTTTAAGGAAAAAGGGACATATATTATATGCATAATATTTTACGTTTGCCCCCGCAATGCCAAATTTAGTTTTAAATTTTTGTATTCGAACTCGACCTGTGTTTTCTGGTAAAATTCCTGCATATGCAATTTCAACCTAACAGCATACATACATCCCTACAAATGTTAGCAGAAACTGAAAATTTATTTTTGTTTCAAGTTCAAGAGGCACAACTCTGCTAAATATTACCTAACTAAATTCAAACTTGACCTGCATCTTCCAATGACTTGTCAATATGTCAAGTTTGAGTTGAATGTGTGCAAATGTTGAAGAGATGAAGAATTGAAAGTGAAGATGACAGAATGATAGAACAAGGTAACATTATACATGTGTTATAGTCCCAGCCATTGTATATCAAGGGCATAAAAAGTTATTTAAGACTTCAAAATCACATCCACATATCCAGAGATATTTCGAGATACTAGTGTATGAGATACAGATGTTCAACTAATACTATAGTCTGAGAACAAAAAATTGTGACTTCAACTAAATCAGCTAGACCTGATAGTGAGCGAATAGAAAGAAGATCTTAAGAATTTAAAGAAATCTTTTCAAACATTTCATAAAATCATTTATTACAATGATACATGCTAATTACACTTGAATTAAAATCACACCACTGCAATCATGCAAAGGTGAAACAAAGTAAACAAAAGTTTAAAATACTTTTATCCAAGTTTCCTTTGTAAATACAAGTGAAATTGTTTTACACTGTCTAATTTTCAATATCAAATAAAATATATGAACAAGATTCAAAATTTGTACTATTTTACTTATACATGTACAAGGCAAAAAAACCCTCTGCCATTTTAAAATAATCCTGAAACTTGCAATGTTTATATTGGACTTTTGCGAGAAGCACTGACTTTTACAGTTGATGCTTTACACTGGCATTTAAACCTTTATCATATGTACAAAGTACAGAATTAATAATAGATAAGAAAACCTTTCTAGTGGTCATAGGTATGGTTTTAGGTGCACAAACACGTAAAAGCCGGTAGTTGAGGGTAGGGTGGTTGTCGTTGTCTTCAAGAGCAACAAATTTTTTGCTTTTAAATAGCCCGTTATTTTCATTTAATTAAATGTTGAGCTAAATACATATTTATATCATAAAAGAGCATCCGTACAATGTCCTAGTGTAAATGTAAGCAGTCAACTGTAAAAGTCAGCGCTCCTCGCAGAAGTCCACTAGCACACAAATGAGACTGTTCACAGCCATAATTGAAATTATTATTTCATATTAATTATAAATCTTACAAGTCATCAATTGCACATCTTTACATGTCTGGATGTTTTATATAATTTACATCTCAAAAATTTATTTAATAATGACATATATGGTACAATGTTTGTAATGCTTCAATACATGTTCAAGGAATACTATTTTGAAGCAGTTAACTTCTGAAAATTAAACCAAAATGCAAAAATTGCACCATAAATACACAAAAATCTCAGTTTTTCCTTCTATGATTTATAGTAACAGCATGGAATCACATGATGAATGATTCTGAAAGGCCGATAACTACAGGGGCATTTTATCCACCCTGTTCTCTGTTACTCATATAAAATTATATTGGCAATTGAGAACAGAGTGGATAGGATGCCCTTGTGGTCTCCCTACACTCTATAGTAACAACAGGTGCCGAAGTCACAATTGACCAAAATTGCTACTTCAAATGAGTGGAAAATGGTATAATCAATAAGCACTGCAATGACGTCAGGAATGGCACAAGTAATTGAATAAAAAATTGAGAGCAAGTGATCACACACGTAAATAATAAGTACAACCAAGAAAATAAAACGATCGAATCTGTCAGTGGGTGGTTCACCAAATAATATGATAATTTGTAGCTTTGAAAAAAAAAATCGATCTGAATTATCTGCTATAGTGAAATCTTAAAAGGTACAATATTAGAATGTACTGATTGGCTTGACCAAACAGTAAGATGAAATGTTAAAAAATCAACTATATTTGCAAGAAAATTAAAAATCCTATGTGGAATCATCATTAGAGAAAACATTACATGCATTATCAGTGTCCAAACAGCAAGATAAATGATCTATTATTTGTAAGATAATTTCAACATCTTATGTCTCGATTATCATCATTAGAGAAAAAATTACATGCAAATTGAAAATTTAACAGCATGACTGCTGATAATTGAATGTTTTATATAATTTCCACAAAATCTTTGTCATACATATCTCAGAAAAAATGTGTGACAGTCATATGTTCCAATACTATTTCCAAAGAAACCATCACAAAAATAAAGGAACGAGATGGCAAACACCAATGGCAATAATTGTTAATTTTACCACAAAATTAAATATATACTGGTACCGTAATAAAAATCAATGTGATCAAATGTTGGCTTTAAAATGTAAATGTATATTGACCAACATTTTATGATTGACAAAATGCTGGAAAAAATGTTTTTAGATAAAAATAATATGATAACATTTTATATACCTTGGATTATGTGACAAAACACTGGCTTGAACATTGAATAAAAGTCTGTCTTCTTCTTTAGAAAAAACGCTGCCAACATTTTATACTGTATCTACATGGGTTCAAGATAATGATCAAGGATAAAATACATACCTAGACAAGAAGTCGTTTATATTTACAGTTGATATATATATATATCCATGGTATTCGATATAGATGATACCAAAGTTCACTGTATATTATATTCCTTAGAGTTGTTCCATTATTCTCACATTTTACTAAAGCCTTTTTCAGAGAAAATGTTACAAGAGTTCATTTCACACATCCACATGGACTAGTCATAAAAAATGGTGTTTAAAACATCTGTGTTTATGATTTGGCAGCAACAATAATTAATACAAGTCAACCATCTACCCTGGATCACCTGAATCTAACAATCACCCATATAAGGAAAAAGACAAATAGACAAAATGTAAACATATAACACCAGAGCTTTGGTCCCCCGGCTTTTGTGATGGCTTTTAATCGACCCATAGAGAACTGAAGAAGGTTTCCTGATTTGTCGTAATCCTCATCCTGTATTACAGAAAAAAATATTAAAGTTCATGAAATTCTTTTTTTTTTTTTATTATCATGTATATAATTTTAACCATACTGTGTTGTTTATTTCTTTCTGTTGAGTAATTACATCATCAGTAAATAAATTCATATTCATTATGAAAATACACATATAGTATTATTGGTATATGATTGAACTGAAATACACAGAAGACATACCATTTCTTTCAAGAATTTATTTTGCTCTCGGACTTCATTCCCAATGTCAATTGTCAACTGCAAAAGATATATTATTACATTTATCAGTCAATGTTAAGGTTCTGTACATGTTAGTTAAATTTCTTTACATGTACATTTAGTACACATTACATCCATATCTGTATTTGTATCTTGGAAAAATATCTAAATTTCAAAAGAGAGAATTTAAAACGCAATAAAAAATAGTCTTCTCTATCTCTACATCTGCATGAAATCTTACTGTTTTCACATAAGTTTTAACTGTAAATAATAAAATTTTTCATAATTAAGAATGTATTGAATGGCAATGCATGACATTACCGATTTTAGGGCTGAGACTTTGCTAGACAACTCCTGCTCTTGGCGATCATTTTCTGACTCCAGCATTTGAGCTGTCGGTTGGTAATATCCTCCTTCATTGTCTAAAAATAATGTATTTGATGTATTATTTTGTTTTCAATGATAAAAATACATGTACTAAACTAGGCCTAAAAGTGTATCATTCAGTTATGCTTTGGACTAATTAGCTGGGTTCACACCAGTGGACTTATGGGATTGACCATGCCAACTACTGAGAAAAAAAGTACCAGCCTTTAAAAACTTTTCTGAATCTAGAAAACTTGATGTTGTTGAACATGATGAGTATTTTTCCCATTCATTTATTTTCCGTCTGTCACAAGACCGGTGACATTCAGATTCGTGTTCGTAGATCTATTTAGGCCATAACAAGTATATAAATTGAATTAAAAATGTACAAAAGTAAAAATTGGTGAGTTTCGCCATTCATACTTGCGTGAGCTCTTCTCATTTTCTATTTTTCCAGTAAACTGAAAGTTAAAACAGTGCCAGGCTGTCAAAGACTTGCAACTTCCTGTGTAATACGTCACGAAATACGTATAGCTTTGACTTAGTCACCTCAGCGCTTAATATTAAAAATACCTCGAACGGATAAAAACGGAAAAAGGTGTTGAATGCAAATTATCGGCGTTTATGCAATTTATCACGCATGCCAATCGATTGACCATATCATGAAACAAAAAATTAGTTATTCCTTAATCACACCAGGAAAAAAAACACATAAGACATATAAAAGGCGTAAAAATAAAATATATATATATTTTGGTATGAATAAAGTCGTTACATATGTAATTATATGAACTATGAAAATAATCAAATCAAATAATAATAATTACCAAGATTATGTAAAAATTAGCAATTCCACACAAAAATACCCCACTATACTTTATATGCGTAGTTGACATACCCCCCCCCCCCCCCCCCCTCGCTTGAGTTTTTTTTTCTTTTGTTAATTTCTTATATTAATTATTTTCTGACCAACAAAGGTAAACATTGTCATTATTTTTAATTTTTGAACTTCAAGTTTGTTTATTTGGCTGTATATTATTTCCAAAATTAAAAGAAGATCTAAGTATTTCATTTCAGACATTTTATAGCTTCATTTCCGACACTTTAAAGTTTTAATCTCCGACATTTATCATAAAGTACTTTTTTGACAATGAAAACATAATTCATGCAAAATGTCTCCACCATTATTCTTTTATATTTCAAAATTTACATCCCAGAAAAAAGTCACATAATCTGACAAATCAGAATCCATAAACACCACTATAATACTGTGAATTTTCGTGGGAGTTTAATTTTTCTGTTTTTAATGTATTAAGCAACCCACAAATTTATGTTTACCATGAAATGCAATTTTTCACATATATAATAACTGAACAATTCTTCAACCACAATATCAAATCCCCATGAACCAAATAATATATTTTCCTAAAACCATTAAAATTCGACAGCTTGAAAATATGATTTCACAGTTTCTCAAAATCAAATCACAAAATAATCGCCATAATATCTCAAAAATTGATATAATCTCCATAATCTCAAAATCAATACAATTTCTAACAAGTCATTCTGTAATAAATGCATCAAAATATGTATTTAAAATTTTTTTCTTTGTTAATTGAGAAAATTCAAACCCTCGATCGTCAGTTCTGCAAAATGGTTGAGTACTATAACAGATAAATAAGTTTTTCTAACACGAAGCCAAACACCATCCCTGTCATCTCCTTACCTACTATTTGTCCAAGATTTCCCAAGAGACTGCCACAATTCCAGTTCCTTAGAGGTCAAACAGTTCAGTAACAATTGCTTAGCATCCTGTGTAATGGCTGGCCTGGTGGCACTCTCAGCAAGGTCACGACCCCCATGCACGGGGTCACGACTTGCCTCGTATATTAAGCTCAATGGTGTGAATAAAAAGTGAACAAGCTCTGGGGCATTGGGATCATGTATGTGAGCCTTTAGTTTAGCCAATAAGTTAAATGCGAATTTGAATTTTTCAAAAATGTCAATAAAGTCATCTGCTGGTGGTGGTTTTGCTCTCATATTTAGCATGCCATCTGTAAACAAAAGTTTATTAATATTTATTTCATGTTTTGATAAGTCACATAAAAGAAGGACTTAAAATATCAATTCTATCTATCTCTAATTAATTTTTGAATTCTCAGATCAGCTACATATTAACATAATGTTCAAATATTTTAATTAATGTAAATCATTACAATTGATCAGCATTTGTGTTTAATACAATTTAACAGAATTACATGTACTTCAAAATAAAATACTTAGGCTACTAACCCCCAGATTGCCTGCTGGTTTTGGACTTTTTGTTGTTGCGATCTTTCCTTCGTCGTTCCAATTCTTTGTATGCCTCCGCGGCTTGCTGTAGCCTGGATACAAACTTCTCTATGTCATCAAAGCAGGCATTCAACAGTTGCTAGAGAGAGAAAAACACAAAGTTCAAAATACATCATGATCAACGCTTTGTCGATATCCCATTTTTTCTACCAATAGGCAATGGTACCGATACATGTACAGATTCAATAAGGGAAAACATATGTGTCAAATAGCGATTTTTCTATCATTTTAACTTATGACATTTAAATAAGCAAATATTCCACAATGTACAGCAAGAATAACTTTACTAAATTATGAACAACAAGAATTAATGGTTCAACTAATTAACATCTCTAGCCATTTATGCCCGACTCTAGCAGTGACTCTAGCACCACATGAGTTATACCCCAAAATTTATCAAAATAAGTTTAGTTTGTCAGGCTTCGTAACTTACCACATCCCTCTCGAGAATTTCATTCTGACCACTATCCATATCTGTGGGCATGTAGGAGGCTCGGTTACTCTGTCCAAACCCACCCCCTGCTCTAGTCTGTCTGTAGTCTAAAAATAGAATCAAAACCCTTGGTCTCAGTAACTGTAAAAGCACAACAGCTGGTACCTTGTAAATTAATCATAATTCAATAATTATCGGTCACTTAACTAATACAGGTTAATAAATACGTACAATCCTAGTGAATATAATCAATTACAACAGTGACTCCAGATAACTTGCTGAAAAAGATCTAAATGGAGTAAAATTCTGAGCAACAATAATCCACCATTGACTGGTCAACAGTGACCACTAGGGCCTAGGCAGCTTCTACACTCTCTATACTCCAGCAGTTTTGGCCTGAAGTGATTTGGTGAGTCTGATCTCCCGATATCTGATCAAGTGACACATTCTTTATAGTTTCATTTCCGACACTTTAAAGTTTTAATCTCCGACATTTATCATAAGGTATAAATCGACATAAAAAAAGTGCAATTATTACTGTAATTTTTTTTTGATTCGGAAAATATAGTTTGTAATAAATACTATTGTATAATGCTGTGATGCGAAAGGCAATTCAAATTCCTTGAATGAAAAGCAGCTGCGGTTTATTTGCTGTCGTTGCATATATGTCGTACCAAAGTTGGATCGATATAAAATATAATCATTGTTGGTATATCCACTGTATATCCACTGTACCAATATTGGACCGAAGAGCCTTTGTTTATAATTGTTCAAATATTATAAATTTGATACATATTTGAGATATATAATTCAATCAGACTTATAATTATATTTACGAAATGTTTATCATTTATTATTATGTGAAGATTATTATGCGAAGATTGGGGGTGTATAGTTTTTAATCGAAGTTTCTGGGGTATATAGTTTTTGTCCTGTCCGTCCGTCTGTCTATCAACAAAATCTTTAATCTTGTCAATAACGTTTGAGTGGGTTGGTCTATGGCTTTCATATTTCACATGTTTACTTTTTTTTTTTTACAAGACCTTTCTTTTGGTAACACCGAATTTGATCTCGTGACCTTGACCTTGGAATTTTCGAACATTAACCATAGCCATGCATTGAATAGTTGACATAACTGACATGTGTATTCAATGTGACAAGACCTTTCATTGGGTATAAAAATATTCGACCTTTTGACCTTGACCCTAGAGTCTGGTCCACTTTTAACAAACTTTAACATTGACCATAACTGTTTACCGTTAGAGCTAGGGCTTTCATATTTCTATAATGATATGGGCCGTGCATGGATATCGGATAGTACAGTTAGTAGAGCACCTGATTGGAGATTCAGGGGTCCCGGGATCCATTCCCTGTCCAGCCATACACTTTCTCCTTTCCTGTTATATATCACAGATTCGGTGCAGTTGACCACCCCTTGAACTGCAGGTGAAAGTCCTGTCAGGGGGTAATAAGAACTTTGGTTGTGTCTTTGAGGGCGAAGACCATTTAATGAGGGAGGAATGTAATGGTTTGGGCGGTAGATATACGCCTGCATAGCTCTGTTGGTAGAGCACCTGACTGGAGATGCAGAGGTCCCGGGTTCGATTCCCGGTCCAGCCATAAACCTTCTCCCTTCCGGTTACATTTCAAATGTGTCAGTATTCCTTGTTACCTTCCCCTTGGTTTACTAACTATTTTGACCTTGACCTTGGAGTTACCTTGCATATGAGAAATTTCAACCCTCGCTGTAAGTTGTCATGCATGGGGGACATCAGTGTTTCACAAACACATCTTGTTTGTATGCATGCATGTATGTGGTAGGAACATATATATGTCAGTCAAAACACGACCAAACAAAATTTTGTATTTACAACGTACAATGGTATTAGAACGACCGTAAAATTTACGAAAAGCTGTCTTTAACAGTTTTAACGGGATTAAATGAAGTCCTTGTTACATCAACTTATTTGTCAGAGTATTGTCTCGGTTTAGGAATTGCTATCTGTTATGAGGCACACTATATCTATATTTATAAGTAGTTGATGTCGGAATATTTAAACATAAATTAGGATAGTTAACGATGAAAAAGCAGCTTGAAGTTATCCCCTTTGTAACACAGGTCTTAGTTGAAAGTTGTATTTATTATCAAATCAGTAAAATATCACAATATTATATGAAACTCAAAGAGATGCGTCGCTGTCCTGTAGGCCATATAGGCCATGTATATATAGTGTCTTTTTAAAAATTATTAATTTCTTATTAAAGCTTAATTATTGACAAAATCTAGTATTTCCTTGCCCCGTCAAAGGGGGAATGAATGAATAATCATGTGATCACAGGTAACAACTTTTTTGGCTGTTCCAGTTGGGATAGTTTACATGCACAGGTGTGAAAACAACAAACAAAATTTAATTAAAGTGATTTCCATGACAATTCTTGTAGTAAAAAAATTAGCTTCCCTTAAAAGTAAAGCGGATATTATAAAAATCGTTATCAAAACTAAAGTACTGTCCCGCGATATCGATAAATAACCTTTCCAAGGTGAGAGGAGGGTGTGAAATCGTAGATTGGAACAGCGTAAAACAAGCCTCGCCCAAAGCACATTGATCTAACGTTATATTTCGCCGAGTGCCGAATCTTGTGTGAAAACTTTTATTACTTTTCTGAAGTTCATTGATAAAGAGGAAATAACGGGTAAGTTAGGAGGAAATAGGAAAAAGAAGCCCAAATGTTGTGATTCACTTTCGTTTTCGAACCTCGCCCAGGTGCATGATTTGTTTTGGTGTTGGCAAATGGCGCCATGATTCATGTTTCTTGTTGATATGTGAGTTCTGCAATCGAACTGACGGCGAATTGTTTTGGTCTGTGACATTGTTAATTGCATATTTTTATCACTGAGGTAATATATTTATAAAAACATGGCCATGTTGTACATGTTCTAGAATTTCAGTCGTCCTGTCAACTTTGTCACACATGGGACAGAAAGAAACTTGCAGACTTTAGCTACCCGACATGACGAGTTTCATATAAATGAATAGAAAATATTGGAACAATTATTATAACTGTTAGTAATAGTCTGTCAGATGAAGCACTGCATTTCACTTGCAGTTCTTTACTGGCTATTTTTGAAATTGTGTGAACAATACTTCATAAAGTCTCACTAATCTGTCAGACTAATATATAAAAAGTTGTAACAGGAAAGGAGAAGTGTATGGCAGGAGCGAGAATCGAAC
Organism: Saccostrea glomerata; assembly: GCA_003671525.1. NCBI lineage: Eukaryota > Metazoa > Mollusca > Bivalvia > Ostreida > Ostreidae > Saccostrea > Saccostrea glomerata. Next base: position 422,736 of record PRKT01000278.1, read on the forward strand.
CTGGGACCCCTGCTTTAGTCAGGTACGTGCTCTACTGACTAAGCTTTCCAGGCAGACATCCACATTCCAACCATGCATATTAGCTAATGCATATAATACATTCTTGATGTCCGCTCCTTAAATTGTCTTCGATGGCGAAGACGTCACATAACCGAAGTACTCATTTGCTTCCGGAAGGATGACTCAGCTGCAAGTCTAAGTTGGTCAAATCTGTAACAGGAAAGAAACTCGATGGCAGATCTGGGATTCAAACCCGGGACCTCGCCTATAATGATTCTATCCCCTGGTTACTCTAGCTGGTATTTCCCCTCAACCCTATTTTAGGGGAGGATCCCCTGTCCCCTTAATTGATTTGAAAAGTTATGTGACATTCCTATCATTTTTGATGAAAGAATTAAGATACAAGTGCATATCCTATTCATTTTCAGTAATAAGTTATTGTCATTGACTTGTCAGTATAGACTTTGTGTCATTCTTCTACTCTCTATCAGTAACATTTTAATTTAAAGTGATTGTATTTAGCAGTGTTTGTTGATATATCTTTAGTTTCCTCCATTCGTAGCCGTTTTCCTCTGTTGTAACGGATAGTGGTGTTAAATATCCGGACAACTTGTATAGCTTCAGTATCCTAAATATTTTAGGGAAAGGTCTATCCATAATATACACAATACCTGAACCATAAGGGCCTCTTTTATTTTTACACATTGCTTAATTAATAAACACCAAACATGATAGAAATTTAACTAACGGGGTATTTTGTATTAAAGGGTTTAGGTCAAAAATAATATTTCTATACCCAACTGTAAAGAGTTACTTTATCATGTTTATGGATGCATGTTTATAATATTTTTGTGTCATATATTAACACAGACAACAGATTGCGCAGTGTGTAAAATCACTTTTTTTTTTAATTGTATTGATTTGATTTGAATTGAACCAAACACCTTCCTGGTTGAGCCTTAATGTTATCTTATGAATAGTTCAAGATATATACATTGATTTATAGATAAGGTACACAATCAGACATATTGCGCAATGATTTACTGATATATAATAAAAAAGAAAAGGCGTGTCAAAGTGAGAATTTTAGGAACATTGTAGCTTGTTCAATAAACTCAATTTATGCTATATATATAAAGTAAAGTGAATTTTTGGGCCCAAGGGGAAGGGTGGGGCAGCAAAGTTTAAACATTAGAATATATACAAGAAATTCATAATAGAAAAATGTAGGAACAAGGTAGTGAAACCACACGTAGTCATATAACCCAAACATTCTCAAGTGTGTGGAATTTAAGCTCTTTTGACATGTTTAAATTATATTTAAACTTTGGGGTTAACTTTAAGGGTGTAGTGAAAATTGAGGATGATAAGTATACAGGAAAGGAAAATCTCACTGAAATCATATTCAGATATGCAAGGTCATGTTACAAGTGTTATTGATATCGTCAAACATCCCAATGTTGTGTGGATTCAGGTAGTATTGTCACGACTCCTTAATGCAAGTGGGGCCACAATATGGCTCAAATAAGAAGGAAGAGAGAAAGAAATTTTTTTTTTGAATTATGATGTACAGCAGGGCCAATATTCGGGTGAGCATAGTGGCCCCTGGGTCTTTTTTTTTTAGGGGAGTTAGGACAGCAAATCAAGTCTTTTGTCAAGAATTGCTTATGTAACTGCTAATGTACCGGTGATGAACCAAAGTATAAAAAAAAATTAAGTACCAGTAATAAAATATGAGACTGTGAATTGAGAGAAAACCTGAGATGTTGCAATAGCCAGCAGCATTCTTGATTTACTTGGGCTAATCATGTGTATGTAAGCAAAACAAACATTTGTGATGAGCAATTTTTGTGTTTCTAGAAAAATTGCTTGCAATGTAGGGTGTTTTGACTTTTGCGTGTTATTTAAACATGACCCTTTGACATTGTATGCACTGCAAGAAGAATTTCCAGTATTGTTCAGTACTGTTGTTTGCTGTAAACTTTGTGTGAGGAATTTGATATTAAATAACCTTGATTGTGATTTGGATGAAAAACTTTCTGCTTATTAAAATATTGTAACCTGCATGAAAACTTGCATGGTTAAAAGGATAATAACATTCCATAAATGATGTCTGCAATAATTAAATGTGAGTTTTCGAGGGGTTTTAATTTTTTTTACTTTTAAAGAACGAATTGCCCATTAATTCTAAAACAGGTAAATATATATCAACAAAACATAAATTTATATGTACATAGATAAATTTTGTCATGTGATTTTTGTGTGTTGCAGGTGTGGGGTATGCAGTGACGTAGTGTTAGACGTGTGGAAATGAACGGCTACGATCACTACGGACGGAACGGATTTCATCCTACAAAGTTAGTCTATATTTATAGAAAATAGGTCAGCCTTATGCATATATACCAGATCGAGATGTTTAACACATGCTGCTTCTTCAACACTTTGGAAACTATTTGCTGAGTTGTAAAGGATATATCATATATGGCAAAAGAATATGGGCGTATAAGGCGGGCTGAATGCCTATAGCGCGACAGATAAGAAGTGAAAAAAATTAATCTCAATTATATCCAAATTTTATGTCATATCTCATCTAGTATTAAAGTATACTTAATTTAAAATCTCTATAATTTACAAAAATCTCACAAAAACTGAAAATATTTGCCTATGAAAAAGCAAACACAGACTTAAAAGAACAAAAACGATCATTTTTTCATACTTTAACAAAATTTTTCAATGTGAGTGGGTCTTCGCTCCATTTTTTTGAAAGATAATCCTAAAAGTTTGCGATAAAATACATATTATTTGGTTTACAAAAAAATGGAGGGAAGACCCACTATACCTTAAAAATACACTTTTATGACAAAATATTCGCATCTTTCCGAGAAATACTTCAAGTCCATTAAGTCAAGGGTCATATCACAAACATGATTTAAATGCCACTACAACACATAAGCTATGTAGCATAGTGGTTAGCGCGCTAGTCTCAAAGCAGTCTGACACATCGGTATTTTATTGCTGGGGTTCGAATCCCACGAATAACATGGAATATTTTTATGAATGAAATTTTTTAAAGAAATTTATTTTCTCTCAGAAAAAGTTTTTTTCCTCATAATTTTATAAATTTCATTACTGAGATGTAAATTTAAATTCTCAACTTACATATCAAATGTGATTTCTTAATATCTGACGCTATAGGCATTCTGCCCGCCTTATCCGCCCATCTTCTTTATAAAGTGCCCATTAGGGTTTTGTGCTTCAGAAGTTTTCTATAGGGGGTATATTGACGATGTCATTCCATTTTATTGCCAAGAAGATAACCAATTGTTTTTGTTCTAGATCTACTTTTACTAGTTTAATGCATTGTGACATTTCTCATTCCTGTAGTAACCTACTTTTACATTCATTGTGCAGGAAAATATATACAAAATTCAAGACTGTTAAATAACCAATTCAGGCTCAGTGAAGGGAATTTTCTATATTATAAACATTATGCAGAAGGTGGTTGTATTAAATTTCAGTCCTCAGATAGAAACCTGTATTAGTGTACGTCTTCTCTGTTGAAGGCCTCCTACTGGTACATGTACCAGTTTTCAGGAATGTTATTTACATAACAGTTGACTTAAATTTGACACCAAGTATGCATTATAAATTTATACCTAGGTAATTGTATTTAACATTTATTGTCAGACTTTCTGTTCTGTGAATTAGTTTTGTAAATCCATGGTCTTTTCTGATTGGTTCACGAAGAGAATAGTGTCAAATGTGTAGTCTTTGTAGTACAATATTGTTAAAGATGTAAATTACTGTTTTCCCCATGTATTTAAGGGTGTTTTTTTTCCGTGTCAAGATTTTCTGTCCAGTTGATAGCAATTATATGGCGATTGGTGATTGATAATCACGTACAGTATCTCTTAATAGACAATAGCAGTTTTTATGCAGTCTCTGCAGTGCTTTAAGTAACTTTATACGATCAATTTGATATCTCTAAGATTTAATTAGTTACTTTGTTTTTTCCCCAGTGTACATGTTTATTTTATTTTGCAATGAGCACAGTTTTGTTAACGTATAAGTTAAACAACGCAATATTCATTTCTTATTATTATCGTTAAAGAATATGAACCTATTTGAAGAACAAGTATAGTTATAGGAAAAAAAATTTCTCAACTGTCCTAGCTCTAGTTGAGATATCTTTTAACCCCAATGCTTATAAATAGGGCTAATCTGTGGTTCGTGATAGGGTTAACTCCCTTGATATTTAAAGAATGGCAGAATTAAATAGACATGATTTGTTAAACGTCTAATTCATAGTTTATTCTTCATTTTGACATTTATTACTCTTAATATGAAAGATTAACCATGTATGAAATTTTAACGCATCATTATTATCATAAACATTGGAAAAAACATCTTTAACTTAGAAATGCAAATGTTATTGCGTAATAAGAATTTATCGTTAGGGTAATGGACATTCCTTTTATTGTTACCATATGAATAGTTGTAATATGAAAGTTAAGTTTTTTGTGTTTGTTTGTGTATTCATTACATCAGTATGTAGTTAATATGGAAGGTGTTTCCGAAATGGTTCAACTTAAAACTAGTTTGGTCAGACACGCATGATTTGCCAAGGGTGACACTTCAAGAAGCATGAATGGTTGGTTTAGTGGGATTTAAAGAATGCCAGGTCTCCGGTTGTAAACGGAACAGAGTCTTGGATCATACACTCTGCAAGTGTGAATCTCCTCAAAGACATTACAGCTTGGTGCATAAAGTTGAATTTGTGACTTATGATTTAATTTGTTTTGATTTTTGATCAGTGAAAGGATTATTTAGAAACAAATGAAGGATGAAGTTTTACACAGGTGCAGGGCGGTACGTATACATATGTATTAATGCTACGTTCTATTGACCTAAATTCTTCCTCTCAAAGTGTTGCCAGCTAAGAAAGGTGACATAGGGTGATTGTTGAATGTCTAAATGTCCAAATTTTTGTAAACTTTAATCTTTGGTCAGTTTAAAGGCATGTTGAAGGAAAAACACAGGTGAAGAAATTCTAGAGAAAAGAAACGAGAGATAAGACTAGACGTTGTTTTAGAATGTGCATCCACCTTAAGGTTAACTTGGCCATTCATTTCTAATCCCCTAGGATAGGGGGACTATAGTCACTATACATGTATGTAAAGCTCTTGATGAAGATTAATGGATCATTATCCAAGCATTGGGTCAGCACCTAGCAATCTTCATGCTGGCCCTAGAAATTTTTACACCTAAACGGACAATCTGAATCTAGGGTGTTATTGTAAATGTTTTGACCCTCGTGGAAAAAAAAGACAACAATAAATACCTGGGTTTTTTATATTCCTTTCAGTGTTGTTACTTCTTTAAAGGATTTAGATATTTAAAGATTTTTAAATGAATTAAAGGATTTCATAACCTAAGGTGACTGACTGTAAACAAGTGTATAGTGGTCGAGAATAAAAGGTGTCAAAGTGACAGTGATACATTTAAGTTCTATATTGATCTAGAGGAACGATTAAATAATGATTGGTGTAAATTAATCAAGAACCATTTAAAGTCCTAGTACCATATTTGAAAAATTAACATAGGACATAAAAACGGAAAAAATACATTTCCTACAATTAAATTCATCTTTTTTTTATGTCACCTTAATTAATATAACCATTGCAGCTGCAAATGTTAGTATTTGCATATTACAAGGAGGAGAAAGGTATTTTTCATTATTATATTAATTAGGACGGCCTGTAGCCACTGGCATGGGTGGGGGATGATGATCCAAATACACAAATATTGCTAAATAAAGGTAATCCCATATGGTTATAGCTTGTACTATATTTAGGAAAACTCTCCAATTGAAAATAACTCTATTTGCAACTTGCTATTTGCAAGACCTCCCAAAAAAAGTAAGGTAAAACTTGACAGGGACGTCTTATAAAATGAAAAGTCAATATTTTCCGTAAATCTCTGACGTTCACGTCCCCTTTATAGACTGTGGATACAGACTTTATTCACACAGGTTATCTAAATATTAAACATCTCACAAGGTAGTCGTATTATCGTGATTATGCAGAATTATGCTTGTTCATGATAACCGTTTGTTTGTATAAGGGAGGGATCATATGGCTATAGATCACCTTGTTGATTCTGTAATTGGCCAGATAAATGAAGAATTCATATTATTAGCTTCATATTGATCATAAAAACGGTTTAAATGGCTTAGAAGTGGCCACTGAAAATCTAACTATAGATGTAGAAGGAATTATGAAAGCAATGTTCAACATTGCTTAAATCATTTAATATTTAAGCTGCTAGAACTACTTATTTGATTCATTATAGTCAAACCTCATTATCCCAAATTGAAAGGGGTTAAGATAACACTGATATCTGAGCTAGGATTTGAGATTCCAAGCTTAAAAAAATATTAAGCAGGATTTTCTCCCCAAACTGGCTTTAAGCCAAATTAACTCTGATATCTAGATATCAACATTTGAGCAAGTACTGTACAAATTTAAATGCTGGGGTAAATTTGTACATCCGAGATATTTCAGATATAGCTGCAGAGGGGGCATGGGCATTTTGCTCATTTTGAATTCCCCTTGATTCTTTTAGCTCTGTCAATTGGATGTGGGCTACAACTTTTAGGCTTACTCGTACTAACCAATGTTGAGAATTACCTTTGTTATGGAAGTTTACCTTTAATCAGCCCTTACATTAAGTTCCTGATTTTATGGTCATTCTTTCTCCATGGGAGACCCAAGTATACCATGGTATACCCCAAACATTGTTGAATGGAAATCAAATTGCAATTTAAAAAAATTAAATGAGATCTTGTGATTTATTTAAATAAAAATACATGTGCAGAAAATCAATCCTTCTCATTTTATACTGTAGAAATAGGTGTAGAAATCAGTGGCTAATTTCTGTAATTATGTTGGCTTAAGATGCATGGTCAAACAATTTAAAAAGAGGCTTACTCCCTGAACATTCATTTGTTTGAATTAACTTTCTACTTATGACACGGGCGGTACCTAATTCCTGAAGGAACCATTTTTCTATGGGATTAGTATGTAGACTTTGATGTCAAGGATTAGCAATTTATGCTTAAAATTTTAAAAAAAGCTATTAACTTGATAAAGTAATTGGAGACAAAAGCTGGCAAAACTATTGAGCAGATTATATATTAATGTCAAAGATGATAGGGGATTATTTATGAGGTCTATTGCTAGGAAGCGGTGTGCAGTGATAGGAATTTTTATGAGGAAGTTTTACCAAAATGTAAAGGTATTGGTCCAGGAGATATTATAAGTTTTTATGGAATTCTGTGCTTTTGAATCATTTGCAAACTGTATAGGATTCATATTGGTCTTTTGAGATCACTCCTTGAGATTTTTTTGTGATAGTTTGTTTTGTGTTTGTATGGAAGGATATGAAATAGTTGAAGACAACGAATAGTACGTGATCTAAAAAAAAAAAAAAATTTAATACTGTGATTTCCTGGACGTAAAAGACAGAACTTTGGAAATTCCAGAGGTTTGGATACATTTTGGATACGTTAAAAACATTTCTGAGTCAAAGTGACAGGGCAGATAACATTTTCAATTGCATGCACTTGGGTATTTTTTAAAAAAAATAATGACATTGTTATGAAACCTTGGTAATTATCTTGTAATAATAGGATATAGGGAAATGATTAAGAGTTTCTATCTTCTCCAGTAGCTCTTGATCCATGTATGCATATCTTTACGAAAGTGAAAAGCTTAAAATATATCTTTGCCTGCTTGCTTTCATGTATAACCAGAATTTATTATATTTCTGTTCTACTTTCAGTTCTGGAGATCCCTTTAACCACAGGTAAGAATTCTCCTGGCACCAGAACATGGTGGTATTGAAGAATAACAGATGGGGGTATTCTGCATGTTAACCTTTAATGGTTAGGGATGTCCTGGACTGCATGCTTAATGAGTTGAATTTATGTTTAAAAATGTACATATATCTGTATTATAAATATGTATGGCTATGAAATGGGGAAAATAACACTTTCAAGCCGATGCAGACATTTTGTCCACCTGTAAATATTAATACTAGCATAAACTACAGTGAAATATCAGTATCTCGAAGTTGAGGGGACCTGGACACGACTTCGAGATATCCGGGGGTTCGAGATATCCGAAGTTATCTTCCAAAGTCGAATCAATAATTTCCCGTTTTTTCTTTTGCATCTTCATGCATAAAAATAACCTGTATTACCAATTTTGATGCATTACGCACTGCAACTAAACTGTATAAGTTTATCTTGAAAATCTTTTGTTTTTTATGAATTTACGATTTTAATTATACAGATTAAATGCAATAACGGTAATACTTTCTGTATTCAATTTCTGAAGTGCTGCAAGTGGTTTTATCGGTCGAAGACTACACCAACACCCAAGCTGTCATACCAGTTACCGTGTCACAGATACCCAACATGAGCTTGGGATTAATTAAGATTCCCCCGGTTTGTAGGTGTTAATTAATAGCCACTGGCGAGAAAGTGTGAAGTCACGACGCCAGGTGTGTTCAGTAGACCGAAAAATTCACTGTACTTCGAGATAAGCCAGGTAAAAGTAGGGCTTGGGACTTTGAATATACTTCGACATAAGCGGGGTATTCGAGATTACCGTGTTCGAGATATCAGGTGTTTTTCAAATCATATATATAGAGAATACGGCCGGGACCGGCGATTGACTTCGACATAAGCGGGGTATTCGAGATATCCCATGTTCGAGATACTGATATTTACCTGTATAAGCATTTGGTATATAAGAATTTGGCATGCTTTTCTGCTTTTGCAGTTTTTTAATAAATGTAGCACAAATGGTCAAAATCTGTATTAAAGTGATAACATCTAAAATACAAGGCAAAAAAATATGACTTAGCTAAATTCTAAAAATCAATTGCTGTAAAACTTTACGCAGTCGCAGGGAAATGGACTTGAACAGTCCTCGACGTTCAATTTACGAGGGCTCGGTGTTTGGCATACCTAACTTGTCAACAGCCAGGTAAGGGGGGTGTGGTCGATAACTGGTGAAGGACTCCTCAGAAGTGTCATTGTCACAGCTGACTGTGAAATGGATTGCCTGTTTAGGGCTCGGGATTGAAGCTATTTCTATTACTTTTCTGGCTGTTTTATTTCATGTGTTGATACTTCAGTTGTACGTTGAACTCTGGGAATTCTTTTATACTAGAGAGAATTAGGCCACATTTGATCTATCAGTATCACATTTACATATATTTCATGTCCTGTTGAGCACTATATCATATAATTATATTTCTTACTACTAAAAATGTTAATTTGACAAGGGTTTTATTTGATACTGTGTGGTGACTGACTTTTTTCTCTTCACATGAAAAATAATAATATTTTCAAACAAATATATACTTGATTTGCACATTATGGTAACTTCTTGGTCACTGCAAATGTTTAAAATCATTAATTAAGCATTTTTTGAAGTTTTAACAAGAAAGATCATAAGAAAATAATGTGTAGAATGCAGTGATTTTTATCCTGATTTTTGATATGATTATTATTCTTGTAGAGATGACCCCTATGATAGGAATGAATTTGGAAGATCTCACAGAAATGGATATGGTCCTGATATAGGTAAGCCATTTCACAACAAGGAAACAACAGTGTAAATAACAAATTGAAAGGAGAAGTGTTGATGAAGACCACAAGTGATGTGCCTCAAAGAAAATGGTTGTAAGGGCATACAGTAAAACTCAGTTAGTACGAACACAGATATTGCGAATTTATCTTGGATCCCCAGTTATATAAATTTAATGAAAATCTTATTCTGATGTAAGGAATTACAGATATAATGAAGAAATTTCATAGGTCCCAATGACTTCGTTATAACCGAGTTTTTCTGTACAATCCTCACAATGTCAAGGGTTTGTGATATCAGAACTCCACCTAAATCATAAACCCCTTGACATTGTGAGGATGAGAGGCTTACTTGTGTTTTTTTCTTTGTCATTGGCTGGCACAATCTCATTAAATTACTTTATTATTACATCTCAAGATTTATGGAGTTTTTGGAGAAAAAGAACTGTTACAGTAGGGTTTTATCAGGTTTTCACTGAAAGGTGTTCTAGAATGGAATTCTGTCCATATTCAGGCTGGTATAGATAACATTAAGACATGTTTGAAGGAACAGATAAAGAGATTGCTTTGAAAGTGAGGAAAATGTGTATAAATAGGGAGATATCTGCAAAAATATCAAAGAATCTAAGATTGATTTACCCTTCAAACCAAAAGAATTTGAAACAGATAATCCCCAAATTTAGGTGCAGGGCAAGTAATACCTACTCAAAGTTGACACGGTGACACCAGATCTTTGTTGGAGATAGAAATGTACATAATACGAAATAATAGCTGAAAAACATGACAAATCATAAAAAATTACTCCCAGCATAACAGTTTATGAGTCCAATGATCTACTGTTGCCAATAAAATTATTTCAACATGTAGCTTAATACACATATTTTTGTTTTTGCCTAGTACATGTATTTTATAAGTGGTATCCAAATTTTAAAGTTGAAATATTAGAAACAATGAATACAAGTAGCATAAATATACTCATAATAATAGAAGAGTGTTGGGCTGTTCCTTATATATATATAAATATATATAATGCCCTGACACTCTGACATAAAGAGAGAACACGAGAGCCTCTAATTGATTTCTATTTTTACAAGCCTTTTTTACTTTGATGGACACTGTCCACTGGGCTCTCTAAAGACACCTGTAGGCCCTGATTTTGTAAGGATAATGATCTGTTTACAAGCCATATTGAACCACGGACCCATCAACAAGAGGTCTTAATGTTCCGGCCAGTCTATTAATTTATTTAGGCCACTTTTGGTGTATCTCAATATATTCAGGGGATGGGAGATTTTTTTTCTACACATTTTTTGTGACATGTAACAGGTTTAAAAGGTAAGCCAGGATTTATCAGGGTTTTGTTATGTGAAACAAGTGGTTTTAGATGTGTTAATTTCAGGGCCTTCGGCTATATGTCTCCACCTGTGTGCATGTTGTAAAACACCTTTTTGAGACAATTCGTAATAATTCAAATTTTTGAGGCATCAAAAATTCAAAAACATGGAATGTGAATGAAATTTATTGTCATGTTATTTTGAGAATGACATCATACTGAACTTTAATTTAAGTCCTAAAAATTTCTCCCAAGTTTCGTACTATATGTAACATTTGTTTTTATCAGAAGTACGGTGACCTAATTATTTGTTGTTTTTTTTTTTAACGCTACATCATATTGATTTGGAGGTGTAAATTTTTCCTTAAAGAATTAAATGTTTATATTTCCTGGATATACTGAGCAGAGAACCCACTCTACTGGACCAGAATTTAAATGTCTGGTCGCAGGATTCGGGTCAATGGAGAATTATCTCTGGTTAAGTTCACTGATCTAAAGCTCAAGGGAACAGATTCTATTGTGGGGAATGTTGTAATATTTACGTAGCTTGAGAAATAACAAAACAGAACATATAAAACTTAAGGTGTGTCCAGGTAGACTCCTTCTATTGATGGAGATCAATCATGAATTGTGAATTATTGCAGTGAGTAACCTTCCCTTTGCCATACCACTTGCCTATTTCTATTGGTTCCACCCTCCCACTTAAAATGTACGTCAAGATATTAAAAAAAGTAGTAAATCAATGATTGCATGGTCAAATTATGGGAGTTTTGTGGTTGTATATCTTTTTTCTCTGTTCGAACTACAATGTATTTTGAAACAGCTTGGATTATCTTCAACATAGTGTTTATGAAAGACCTTCATTGATTAAACTGCAATAAATTTTTTACACGAGTTTTTGTGCATATTTAGAATTTTTTTAAAATAAATGCAGTCATTTTTGTCTGTGATGTATTAAGGGAGTGTAAAGTGGGGGTAAGTTTTGTGATTTTAATCAAGATATGTCACACTTGAGTAATTTTAAGGAATGGTAAATATTAATTGTCATCAGTCAGTGATAAAATTTCATCAATACTTCATCCTATCTAAAGAATAATCAGAAGTGAAATATTACAATTTATTTCAAATTCAAAGTTGATTATTAGGTGAGGGCTTACAAGTAAATCGCATCATCTCTAAGCATGTATTAATTAAAATAAAAAGTAACAATAACTACAGCTAATCAAGTGTTGTGTCTTTTTCAGTAGACAGATCGAGCTTTGACGGTCGATTTGACCCGCGAGACATGAGGGAGAATGAGTTTGAGCTGGACCATCTGGCCACCTTCTCCTCCAGAACTGGTAAAACCTTAATCAACTATATATCAATAGATTAAAGGGGGTAGGAGCCAATATAACCTTACTTTAAAATTGTAGGAATTGAACACAGCATAGATGCACTGTTAGCAGATCTTAAAAAATGTGGTATCAAAATACATAACACTTAATTCTGTATTTTAAAAAATGTAAATACTCATGAGATTTTGTCAGAAAAGTTCATTTTGATTCTTCCTTGAAAAAAAGAAGTCTTTTAGACTGCTATAGAATCTTGCATGTCACTTATGAATGTATACATTTGCTTGTATGTTAGCTATTGATGTACAATTTTGCAGGTCCTATGTCTGCGGAAGATGGACTACGTAAGCTGCGACAAATGGAGAGCTCCACTGGAATCTGGACCATGAGATGTGTGATGATTGTGGACAAACAGACCAGCACACTCTTGATCATTGACAAGGGGAATGGGGTAAGTCTATTACAGATAAGCAAACCAGTAGATTGATGATCATTGACAAGGGGAATGGGGTAAGTCTATTACAGAACAAACCAGAGGCTCATGATCATTGACAAATGAAATCGATGAGTCTATTACAGAAAATGTCCCAGGTGTGTCATTGAAAAAAATTTTTGATGCTAACACAATAGATTTGGATAAAGAAATTGAAGTATCTCACAGAAAAGGCATGTCAAAGAATCAAAAAGTAATTTTACATAGAATGATAATTATGTAATTTTTTGAGTATGTATTTACACAAGTCATCCTAGAGATAAGAGCATTCAAATAGTATTAGAAATTTTGAAGTCATTTGCAAAAATTATTTTGTCATCAAACTTACAACACTTTTGTTTCCTAATTTAGGAGGAACTAGAAAGATTTCCCATTGAGGGTGTTCATGAACCTACAGCCATATTCAAGGATGACAAAAGGGAAATCTACACCAACCTGATCCTATTTACAGTTGTTGATGATTTCCGCAGGAGAAACGGTCCTGCTGATATGCACATTTTCCAGAGTATTATTTCACCAGTAAGTTTAATAAATTCATGTACAGGTTAATATTAGTATCTCGAACGTGGGATATCTCGAATACCCCACTTATGTCGAAGTCGATCGCCGGTCCCGGCCGTTTTCTCTCTATATATGATTTAAATAACACCTGATCTTGAACACGGTAATCTCGAATACCCCGCTTATGTCGAAGTATATTCAAAGTCCCAAGCCCTTTTTTACCTGGCTTATCTCGAAGTGCAGTGAATTTTTCGGTCTACTGAACACACCTAGCGTCGTGACTTCACACACTCTTGCCAGTGGCTATTAATTAACACCTTCAAACTTGGGGAATCTTAATTAATCCCAAACTCATGTTGATGTCGGGTATCTGTGACAGGTTAATTGTTTTGACAGCTTGGGTGTTTGGTGTAGTCAACGACCGATAAAACAAACCACTTCACAGCAACTCAGAAATTAAATTACCGATATTGCATTTAATAATATGCTCTGTATAATTAAATTCCTAAATTTATAAAAAAAAAAATATATTTCACATTAAACTTAAACAGTTACGTTGCACTGCATAATGCACAGTGATTGATTACATTCATGTTTATCTGCGTATAAATAGATAACCTTGACCGCCATTTGCATTGTTAGTTTCGTAAACTATGTGTTCCTTAGTAGTATTTCGTAATGTTAAACATGTAAGCTTTTAATATCAAGTACACAGTTTGAATACTGATTATTTTTTTATAAACATTTTGCACTAAATTTCATCAAATTATGTTTTTAAAAAAATTGTCTTTTTCTTTTCTTACGGAGAAGGTTCTTCAACCATAACGCTAATGATACATCCCGTTTGACCACGTAAGCATGGCCTGGAAAATGTTAATTCGCTGAATATGCAATAAGGCATGCATATTAAATTGTTTTACAATTATACACAATAAAGAAAACAACAGCATTGTTTTTCTTAATATTTATTGCGAATATGCCTGAGACTTTACCATAAAGACTGCATGTTTTGTAATACAGGATAGTGTTACTCATGAAGATATACGAAAAAACAGGACATCGTTGATTCGACTTTGGAAGATAACTTTGGATATCTCAAACCCCCAGATATCTCGAAGTCGTGTCCGGGTCCCCTCAACTTCGAGATACTGATATTTCACTGTAAATAGGAAAAGTACTTTAATTTATAAACAGTGCATATGAAATATTTCAATATTTATTTTTTTCAGTTATATCAAATCTGATGTTTAAAAATTTATCTTTTATAATTTCAAAATTAGACTCTTCGCACAATGTGAAGCATAGGCTATTGCAATTCTTTCTTTATTTTCCATGTCATATTATAAAACCTGTAGTTTATTCCAAGTCTCTATCCTGGTTATAATTTCCACCTTCAAAACACTTTTTGTTCACCTGAGCTGAGGGCTTGTGTGAGCTTTTCTGATCGAAATTTGTATGTTGTTGCCATTGTCGTAAACTTTTCACATATAATTAGCACATTAGATAAAGGGTTTAAATTGGAAATCTTGGAAAGCACAGATGAGACTTTTTTGTGTGTGTTTACTTCCTCTGATTCTGTAACACAGTTAAAGGATTAAATATTTTTTCAGGCACAGGAGATTGTAGATGAGATACAGGCATCAAAAGATGGAAGACCTTCAAGTTCATTTGGGTGAGTATACAGAGGATTACAGTAAAACTTGCCTAAAGAAAAGAGCCAGGGACAAACTATATTGATTTGTAATAAAAGTATCTTTTTTTTATCTATTTTGTTCTTGACAATTTTTTGAAATGTCTAAATGAAAATAACTGTGCTCTAAGCATGAATTTATTGTGTGTTTGCCATTCCAATATTTTACATGTAATGTATTTTCATCAGTCGAAAATAGAAATAGAATTTTAAAAAATAGGGTATATTTATATGTATTATTAACAAAATGATCACTTGAAAATGACATTTGAATTTATCACATGTTCATTACAGGCAGAAAATCCCTCCCCCACCTATGGGCCCTGCCCCCAACCCACCCAGATTTGGAGAAGGTAAGCAGTGTAATTCCTGTACTATCTTAAATAGTTTGATTCTTATGAAATATTTATACTGCCTCATGATAAGGAAAGTCAGGAAGGAATTATTTTTTGATGTGTAAATTTTAATGTCTTTTCACCACTGTCTCAAGTTTCTGGTCTTCATACGACAGTAAGTTGTGAACAGTGGACATTTGATTATCTAGCCTGATCAGTATTTGATACAGTACTGTAAATCTCTTTTTATTCGCGAGAACTTTATTTTCGCGTAATTACGCGAGACCGTGAGCACGCGAAAATTTCATTCTCGCATATAATAGTATTTTTTAAGTTTATAAAGAGAAATATTAACAATTCGTGAAAATTATGTCTCGCTTATAAAGAGTCAAGGACTATCTCGCGAAAATAAGGTGTCGCGAAAATTTAGTGATCTACAGTAACATAGGATTTTTTAGTTATGTACATGTAGGAGCAAGTAAAATAATAGTACATAGGCGTCAGCAATATTTTATGTTTTAAAGATGAAACGGACAGCAAGCAAAATATAGAAACACATTTTAAACATTTGGACATTCAGGATGAAGGTAATTAAGAGTAACCTCCCTTAGAATTTGTAACTGGGGTATGGAAAAGTTAATCTATGCAAGTTGAATTCCATAAAAATTAATTTCATGAATACCTTTAACAACAATGCATGAATCTGGGATGAGATAGGAAATTTTCAGGTCAGAATGTTGCACATGAAGAATGACATTTGAATATTTTCTTTAAATCGTGTAGTTCGATTTTTATAATTGATGTTAAGCATGATAAAGATACTGCATGTACAATGTGATATGTATGTTTCACATAACTCAAGAATAATATGTTTGGGTGTACAAAGTGTGATAGTGTAAGATTCAATATCTAAACATTGTTGCATACAATTCAATTCGGACTTGAGAGCTCATTGTTTGTAATACTGCATGGTTTTATAGAATATTTCGTAAAAATTTATTTAATGAAGTCAGTAAAAAAAATTGTAAATACCAGTGTTGGTAGGAAGATTTCTCAAAATTTGGTCCAAAAACATAACATTGTAAGGTACACCTTTGTGACAAGATTTTTTTTCTAATGGCTGTAGCTGGTCATTGGGTCATTGGGAGACCCACTGTAACACGCAGGCAGTTTTCGGCCAGTTCTGCTGATTTTAATCAGGAATTTATCAAATCCAGCCAGAACTACCAAAGTAAGTCAGGTCACAACTGTGTATGTCTGGCTGCCATGTCACGCGTCTGTCCTGAAACTATAAGCTGGAGAGAAGAGGGGCTCCGAATGTACATGTATATATATCACACTTAGTAAAAGGGAGAGGGATTCTGAATGCCTTCTGTATATCTATATGATATATGTATGATATATTATACAGACGAAAACCAAATAATGGGAAGGGATATGTTATATATATGAAATATATTCCATATTTTATGAATGGGTATAGTATATAGATCTATATGGTTTAGGTATGCAATAAAAATATCAAGTAATCTAAAACAGAACCACATGTTTTTTTTCTGTTTCCTTTAAATGCTCTGAAAGAATGTGAAGTGAATTTTCCATCATAATTTTTTTTTTTTTAATTCTTTCTTAATATTACCTTCCAAAGTTTGCTAATGATATTTTGCATTAAAAAAATTACTTAAACATTTGATCCCTCCAGAGATGAAAAGTCCAACTCCTTCCGAAAATGCTTATATGACTTTCCTAAATTGTGGTAAGGCCCTTTCCATCCTTGTATACCAGTCCTATTATACCTAGTAGTGAGTGATTTCTGAATCATGCATGCAAGGGCAAGATAGAATTTTACTGTGATCAGTACCATATACACAAAGTCAGTATATTGTGTATTGGAATGTTTCCTTTAGTATAAAAGAATTGGAATTTAGTTCAAACGTATTTCTAAGAGGACTGAATGAAATGGGGAATGCATGGATTTATATTGTACATAAATTATGATAATGCTTGTGTTTGGTTGGTTTTCCCATGTGAAAATTGGAATTATGTTTGAAAAAATCCACTGTTATGGAATGGTAACTTCTGTTCTGTACATTTAACAAGTATGTAGTGGTACCAGAAAGGAATAGCTATTTACCTTATATCACCTTTTTTCCCTTTGATTTTACAGTCTAGATATTAGAAAAAATAATTTTAAAAATATAGTATATACGGTATATGTGTCTCATAAAGTTGCACATTTTAAATTGCATCTTAGTTATTTGGGTTGAAGGATTTAGTACTGGTCAATATATAGCATGTATTGTAATAGAGTCTTCAGATATAATTTTATGAATTTATATATATACACTTGATGTACAATTTGATACACTATTAAATGTATATTTTTAATTGAACATGTTTATGTATGCAGTGTTGATGTATTTTTTAACTTGAGTGCACATCAGTAACTTTTACTTTCAGTCTCAGGATAAGAAATATCTATTAAAGCAGATCAAGGACCACATTTTTAGCAAGTTTTTGAACAAACTGGGAATTTTGTTTTCTAGAAACTTACTTGAAAGAGAATGCAGGGCTTGGTCGAAGTGATTTCTATTCACAACAAGGCGGTAGAGACAACCAAGCCAATAATTTCGTAGATGATGAAATTAGTGAGTTTTCCTCCAGCTTGATGCATGTCATTGCAAAATTAGCCTTTTTTTTACTGCAGTAATTTAGGAATTAACAAAATCGCATGTTATGTTAGAAAAAAAGAAGGACTGTAGGAAAAATTTTCAGAAACTTGCACATCTAATGATAATAAGCATGTGTCATGTGCAGATTGAAGAATATTTCTTTTCATTAGAAATTTGTAAATGTTGAAATATAGAATTTTTTTTAACGTTAAAAGCTTATGCCAACTAACAGAGCTTGAGTGGTTTTTAAGGGGGTATGGGGGTTCTTGTGAAGCACTGGTTTTGTGTGTTGGATGAGAAGGGAGAAGATTTACTAATTTGGATGAAGATGAAGATCTTCTCTGCTGTTTACTAACCAGTCTTTATAATCCCCTTGCAACAGAGTTGGAGGAGATATAATGTTACATACGTGTGTTTGTGTGTGTGTTAGTTTGTACTGTGTGGAATGGATGTGATGTTATTAGCACCGGGATCAAAGTTGAGTGCTGCCTTGAATTATAGATTTTTTGTGAAGCGATGCTCTGCTTTGCTGTGCCCTTGTTGAGATTAATCATTGTATATAAATTTACATTAAGTATAATGTCAAACAACATTCAGGGAAAAATAACATTCAGAGAAAACTTTTATTATTATGAGGAGGAATTTTGAAAGGGGGGGGTGTTGAAAAGCTTTCTCAATGCCTAGGCTAACACATTCTTGCTGATTTGAAATTGAATTTAATTTTAGCAATTTAAGCATTTTGACATTTTCTTCATCACTATCGATTATGCACCTGTTTTCTTTATTATGACAAATTCATTATACTAAATAGAATTTTTTCTTATATTTTCAACTTCTTTTTAAATAACATTTTAATTGCAATCAAACTTTATTTTTTTTTTTTAAATATCTTACCATTTTAAGGATTTTAATTTCAAGGTAGATTCATGATGCAAGGTGTATAAATACTAATCATACTAAATAAGGATTTTAAAAGGGTTTGATTCATAGCCTTGAAAAGAGAATGCATCTTAGAGGTATTTTTATCTTAGTGTTGTGTATGTACATGTAACTAATGTAGTAGAATATGAAGATAACACAATATTCATGAATTTATAAAGAGGCGATAAGTGAATTATAGCCCTAGTAATGTGTCACTTGATCAGATATCGGGAGATCAGACTCACCAAATCACTTCAGGCCAAAACTGCTGGAGTATAGAGAGTGTAGAAGCTGCCTAGGCCCTAGTGGTCACTGTTGACCAGTCAATGGTGGATTATTGTTGCTCAGAATTTTACTCCATTTAGATCTTTTTCAGCAAGTTATCTGGAGTCACTGTTGTAATTGATTATATTCACTAGGATTGTACGTATTTATTAACCTGTATTAGTTAAGTGACCGATAATTATTGAATTATGATTAATTTACAAGGTACCAGCTGTTGTGCTTTTACAGTTACTGAGACCAAGGGTTTTGATTCTATTTTTAGACTACAGACAGACTAGAGCAGGGGGTGGGTTTGGACAGAGTAACCGAGCCTCCTACATGCCCACAGATATGGATAGTGGTCAGAATGAAATTCTCGAGAGGGATGTGGTAAGTTACGAAGCCTGACAAACTAAACTTATTTTGATAAATTTTGGGGTATAACTCATGTGGTGCTAGAGTCACTGCTAGAGTCGGGCATAAATGGCTAGAGATGTTAATTAGTTGAACCATTAATTCTTGTTGTTCATAATTTAGTAAAGTTATTCTTGCTGTACATTGTGGAATATTTGCTTATTTAAATGTCATAAGTTAAAATGATAGAAAAATCGCTATTTGACACATATGTTTTCCCTTATTGAATCTGTACATGTATCGGTACCATTGCCTATTGGTAGAAAAAATGGGATATCGACAAAGCGTTGATCATGATGTATTTTGAACTTTGTGTTTTTCTCTCTCTAGCAACTGTTGAATGCCTGCTTTGATGACATAGAGAAGTTTGTATCCAGGCTACAGCAAGCCGCGGAGGCATACAAAGAATTGGAACGACGAAGGAAAGATCGCAACAACAAAAAGTCCAAAACCAGCAGGCAATCTGGGGGTTAGTAGCCTAAGTATTTTATTTTGAAGTACATGTAATTCTGTTAAATTGTATTAAACACAAATGCTGATCAATTGTAATGATTTACATTAATTAAAATATTTGAACATTATGTTAATATGTAGCTGATCTGAGAATTCAAAAATTAATTAGAGATAGATAGAATTGATATTTTAAGTCCTTCTTTTATGTGACTTATCAAAACATGAAATAAATATTAATAAACTTTTGTTTACAGATGGCATGCTAAATATGAGAGCAAAACCACCACCAGCAGATGACTTTATTGACATTTTTGAAAAATTCAAATTCGCATTTAACTTATTGGCTAAACTAAAGGCTCACATACATGATCCCAATGCCCCAGAGCTTGTTCACTTTTTATTCACACCATTGAGCTTAATATACGAGGCAAGTCGTGACCCCGTGCATGGGGGTCGTGACCTTGCTGAGAGTGCCACCAGGCCAGCCATTACACAGGATGCTAAGCAATTGTTACTGAACTGTTTGACCTCTAAGGAACTGGAATTGTGGCAGTCTCTTGGGAAATCTTGGACAAATAGTAGGTAAGGAGATGACAGGGGTGGTGTTTGGCTTCGTGTTAGAAAAACTGATTTATCTGTTATAGTACTCAACCATTTTGCAGAACTGACGATCGAGGGTTTGAATTTTCTCAATTAACAAAGAAAAAAATTTTAAATACATATTTTGATGCATTTATTACAGAATGACTTGTTAGAAATTGTATTGATTTTGAGATTATGGAGATTATATCAATTTTTGAGATATTATGGAGATTATTTTGTGATTTGATTTTGAGAAACTGTGAAATCATATTTTCAAGCTGTCGAATTTTAATGGTTTTAGGAAAATATATTATTTGGTTCATGGGGATTTGATATTGTGGTTGAAGAATTGTTCAGTTATTATATATGTGAAAAATTGCATTTCATGGTAAACATAAATTTGTGGGTTGCTTAATACATTAAAAACAGAAAAATTAAACTCCCACGAAAATTCACAGTATTATAGTGGTGTTTATAGATTCTGATTTGTCAGATTATGTGATTTTTTTCTGGGATGTAAATTTTGAAATATAAAAGAATAATGGTGGAGACATTTTATCGATTCTGTGATATTATAGGGATAATTATGGAGACACCTACATGCCTCGTTTTTACAATGGTTGGGCCCCGGCGATGTCTGCCCCAGTAGACAGGCTGGACAGAAGTCGGATGGAGGACGCATTAATGAACCATGAGAGACAGATCCGAGACCGTGACATTGAGGACAGAGTCAGGAGAGAGGTACAGTATTATAGGACTTCTGTACACTTAATGCCAAGTCTTTCAATATTGCTCAGTGCCATTGTGTTTTAATACCATTGAGTATGTTTAAACTTCATGATACATATTATATGTTAAGCTTTTGATATGGGATGCTCCTTTAATGAGTTTGAAAGTAAAACAAAGATTAGGTTAGAATCTGTTGCAAATATAACAACAATTTGAAGGCCCATGCAAGCTCCAAATTAAAATTGACTCCCAAAGAT
Source organism: Saccostrea glomerata (assembly GCA_003671525.1). Lineage (NCBI taxonomy): Eukaryota > Metazoa > Mollusca > Bivalvia > Ostreida > Ostreidae > Saccostrea > Saccostrea glomerata. The sequence goes on from PRKT01000278.1 coordinate 444,372, forward strand.
GTGCTGCAGGGGTACTTTTTTGGTGTGAGATTAATTTTCATTACTAGGTATGTACACAGTCACAGACTGTCTAAGGAAATGTATTGCAGTTTATGTGAAATGTATTTATAGGTAACTATGACAATGTGGGAAAAAAGTATTTTGTGTGAATAGAAGGTACATTTTATTAATTGAATAAATTTTTGTAGGGAGGTGAATTGGTGATGCCCTTCCCACCAACTCGTGATGAGGATAGGAATTACATTGGACGATCAACTCGTTATGATCAGTACAGTCGACCCCCTGAGGACAACTACGCAAGGTCAACCAAGCGTCCATCCACCCCCCCTGCTGGGGTCCCCTTTACTAACCCTAATGTTGCACGGTACCAGGAGCATGTTGAGCAACACATTAATAGGTCTGTCTCACAGACACTCTCTTATATACAAACATTCAGCAAACAAAAAAAGTAGATTTTGAATTTATTTCAAGGGAGCAAAGTTTTTTGTGGAAAAATGTTTAAATAGTATTTCTTTGGTCAATTTCTCTGAATGTTTGGAAAGCTAGTTGTTACATACATGTATGCTTTAGAAAAAAAAAAGGAGAAAAAATTTTTTGAGGTGCAGCTTCAATTGATGTCAGTTATTTCAGTCTTAGAAAAATTGCTTTACATGTACATGTATGTAACAACATATTTACTGCTGGTATATTAGTTGACGTCGCTATATTTGTATTTTTTCTGTTGTTTATGTAATTATACTGGTAAGTCTACACTCTGATATAAAAGGTGAAAGGTTCAAGTCCCATATCTCCTCAAGTAAAATAAATTAACTAATATGTCTGATTACCTCTAACACATTGTCTTACTATACCTGCAATCACAGAACTGTCTGACTGGATGGTGTTTATCACTCAGTTACAAGTATACATGTACTTGTTTGTCTGATTATAGTCTCTGTAAATATGTGTACCTTGTAACACACTCTAGTCTGAATTTCCTCTGTAATAAGCATGTTCTACTGACTTACTGAAATGTTCAGTCTTTGTTCTGGAATTTCTCATGCACGCAATGACTTCTGGAATTCTTTTCTGTTTTCCTTTCTTAAAAATGAAAAGATAATAAATAAATTGAAAGCTTATTAAACCAAACCAGTTTTCAGACTTCTGACTACTGTCGAAAAAAAAAAACCCACATCATTTTGTTAATATCCAATATTACTTCAGCCAGCATGTTTAAATGATAAAAGTAAATGCTAATGTGTGTATAATTTGTACAGAAACAGGGAGGTACACGAGCCCAGAATGAGCGAGCCCCGCCCCATGTCTAGACAGGACAAGAACATACAGTTTGCACAGGACATCCTGAGATCCAATGGAAAGTAAGTGGATATTTCCTCATAGCTTTCCTTGAACGGGGATATACTGAAAGTTAACTTTTTCTGATGTTTGTCTGTTTAGGAATTCTTGCACATTTTCAAAACTGATCTAAGAGAATTTTTATTGTACAAGTTTTCATGAAAGATTCTGAAACTGTAATAGGTTTATGAAGCTGAAGAGGTGTAAGGTCATAAGTGAAAATTTTTGAGTTCTTTGAACTAATTTCAATGGCTTTCATCATTAAATTTTTACATTTACAAAAATTAAATAAATGATAATACTGCTCCGTAATTAAATAGTCATTCTATGGGGCTATTTCAGGGTTATGGAGGCAGTCCATGATCGTCAGGGAAGAAATAACAAAGAAATCACAGTAGAGAAGGGAGATTTATTGCAGGTAATATTTTAACCCCAGTAAACATAGGTTTGTTCAATTTTGTAAACTTTTGGATATGTTATTATATCCCTAAACAACAGGAGATATAATATTATATAAATTATATTGTACATGCAATACTTCAACTAAACAGAAATTTCAGTGCATTCTGTAAATTAAAAAAAATGCTCTGAGTTGAAAAAAAGGACTTTACATGCTTGTGTCTATCTATGCTTTAAAGTGAAATAAAATTTTAGGTCCTAGATGATTCCAGGAACTGGTGGAAGTTGAAGAACCACGAGGGCCACATTGGTTACGCCCCCTACACAATACTGAAGGAGTATGCAGTGTCAGATATGGAGATGGACAAGGTAGATAACTCCACCCAGCTAGCTCTCAGCACCTACTGCAGTAGTCATGTTATAATGTTTTAACAAAGTTCAATTTATTGTGGAATTAGGCGTAGTTCCAAACAGCTTATAAACCCCCAATTTACTCAGATTATTTTTATTTTTTGGACCAGAGGTATAATTATTTGCACTCTAACAGAATAGCAAAAATTAGATAGAAACCAAATATTATAATTGCCATTTCTGAGAAGTTCTTCAAAATGCTCACACAGCAGCATTTTTTAGGCAAGAAAACACTTGTACTGCGTAGTAGAAATAATTCAGTTCTGTCTACAACATTGTGTTTTTGAAAAAAAGATATTGAACAGATTAAGCTTCATATGGAATCAAATTCAACCTTAAGGACATACGCAACGTACCTAACCTACTGATAATTTTTCAACATATTCTAAATTTTAACTCACAATACCATTACATGTTCTCAGGCAAAAAATCAACTTGCGTTACCAGGGGTTTTGAAAAGTTATCAAATTATGAAATTTTTGCATTATTCGAAGAAAAATGTACAAAAAATACAAAACATAAATTCCTAATATTTTTTTCATCAAAGTTTGTTTTAGAAGAGGTGTACAAATCCATATCTAGACATTAATAGACTGCACACATGTCCTTCGTATAGTGTAACTCTTCAACTCCAGCGAAGAACCCAATAAAGTTCAAACTACGTTGCGTATGACCTTAATTAATGAATTTTTTAGGAAAGAAAATTATATAAGCCTCACAAAATGATAATCATTACTACATGTATAGCTAAGATTGCTTCAAAAAAGTTATTTTTGAAATTATTTGGAAAAAATATTGTGATAATGAAAGTATTTAGTTTGAAGTGAACAAAAATTTGAATTAGAATTTGCTTTCAAAATAATTTCTACTCTCATGAGAGACTCCCATGCTAATAGTTGCACTAATGATCACATTTTTTTCAAATAGAGGAAATTTTTACAATTGTCAAACAGTTTCTCATTATACAGAAAATAATGTAACATTCCATTGTATAAATGTTATGAATGCATTGATTGATTTGAAAGTTTGTGCTTCCATGCTGGAAAAAATATTTTTTTAAAAACATGTTGACAAGAACCACCAATCACTGATTTTTTTCCGCCAGGGTTTACGCTCTAGTAGACAGCATTAACTGGCCAGTATGGGAGAGTGTGTTTATACAACAGTAAGAACCTTGTAGTCTGTATCATCAAGAGAGTCGTATTAGTCAATGTAACACTCGGCTGTCAATATCTAGCTTGTCCCAATGGACCTCATAGTCAGCTGATGTCAGTTATATCATTAACATTTCATTTATTAATTAGAGTTGGTTTAATTAGCCGCTTCATTTATTTATTTTTTATGTCATATTTTTTTGTCCGCACATGTGATCAAGTAGACTAACATTAACACTTAGGAAATTTTTTTCATTATTGCACACAGTTACTAACTTCATTTTTTAAGGGATTGTTTATCAGAAACATGGGGAATCATTGTATCTTAAGAGCTTTCCTGTGTAAATTATTGTCAATGTGCTCTTGCCAACAAATGTTGAGGAAACTTATAATGCATTGGTCAGGGTGCAGAAATATGCCCACATTATGTGCTTTTGTTTGTCATTGAGGTTATGGAAAACAAAATGGCCACCAAGCTCAGTATTTAACAACAAGATGAATGTTTTTGGCATCTTTCCTGACTACCATTTCCAATCTATAAATATTAATTTTATGTGTATCTCCTTCTATGTCTTTAGTGAGCAGATCTAGAGCAAACTTGGAAAATCCAAATATGTAGATAATATTTAATGGATTAATCACCTGTTCTTTAATTGTCAGAGGGCCTGGGATCATTTGATGGTAATTATGACGTAGGACTCGTAATTCACTAGGGGCTCCTGTTATAACATCATTAGATGAGCTGTTTTAAGTGACATAGAGACCCTAACTATAGATTTATAGACGGTGTTGTGACTAGATTTCAGTTGTGTTTCTTAGTTGCTATGTTGTATTGTTTAAATTTCAAATTGTGTGTCTGTCTAGTTAAATCCATTGACACCAGTAGATTTCCTGAAATAAAAACTTAACACATGCTCTTATTTCATGTTTATAGTAACATTTTTTCCATGAAAATTAAACCTCTTATTTCCATTTCAATTTTCATATTCTAATTCATTTGTTTGCATCTCATTAATTTTTCTTTTTAATCTTAATGTTAACATTTTTCTGAAGTACGGGAAGACGGGTAGTAAGAAAATCTTGTTTTTTGGTCAAAAGCAAAAACAAAGAAACAAGAAACAAACAAAACAAAACAAAAATCAAACAAACAAAAAACAAACAAACAAATAAGAAAGAAATGAATAAAAAATTGCTTGATGGGATGAACTTTTTGGCAATTCTTTTGATTTGAAAAATTGAATTAAAAAAGAAGTATTTATTAATCAGAAGAAAATCAGCAACAAAATCATCAATTTGCATGGAAAATGTAGATTGGACATTATGTGTAACAAATAGAATTGTGGTTTTTTTCTTCCAGTATTTGTTACCTGTAACACTCGAGGTCCCTCCGAATTGAAATAGGTCAAGGTGTGACAAAAACTGCATAAAACAATATTCCATGTACACATTATATTCTGGTAGATATTATAGGGCTCTATATAATTTGGGGTTTCTATAGATACATCGTAGATACATATTCCTGTCTATATGTCTTAAAATAGTACATGTATGTTTGTAGTGATATATAGGTATGATATCAAAAAGTGAACTTTTGGAGATGGTCTCTTGAAAAGTCTTGCATGAAAAAAAAAATAGCTAAAATATATGTTTAAAAATGTGCAAGATCAAACAACTTTCAAGGTTTTCTTTGGGCATGCCCAAAGTTTTCAATCCCAATATAACTTGTATACATCTACTTGTATTACATACCGTTGTACTTTATTCATATCAGCTGTTACTAAAATGGTCCAAGGTAAAGAATGAGAAAAACTACAACTTTTCATTTTGTCTGCTAATTATCTTAGGTATTGGAAAGATGGCCGAACAAATCCCAAATTATTGGTGTGCATGGGGATATGCTTATACTTGTATTAAAAAAAAAAGAAAATCGTGTTAAGTGGAGAGGTTGTTTAAGTTTATTAAATTTTAACTTTATACTTGTATTAATGGTGTGGATTTAACCGGCATGATTATTAATTTATTGCTTTACAGTAAGGTTTGCTGTGTAATTTTTTTTTTATACCAATATTTCTTGTGTGAATTATTTTATTTTGTAAAGTTTTTGACGTTTGTTTCTGGAAGTCATTAATGCCAAGCAAAAGCTACAAAAAATATCCTCGCATTGTGTGTTCCGAATTTATTTTGTGGTTTTACTCATTCTGTTTTTTTTTCTTCCATTTTTCAGACAAGGGGTAGAAGATCAAGTGGAGAATATAACAGCCACATTCAGACAAATGGGGCCCCCGCCCCTCCTGCACCCCCACCCCCACCCAGTGGGAGTCGTCGCCAAGGTGATTTTAGATACTTTTAATTCATTGACCTCCCCCATCTTTCACTCGCTAAAGGACATATCATTTTTTGTACAGAGACATTATAACACAAAGATAGCAATATTATTGAGTATTTTTTGATAGGTTGCTATGGTATATCACATTCCATTAACCTTACCCACTGCTGACAATGATGTTATTTGTGTATAGTTTAGCTACTTTATTTTTCATATGAAAGGAATCAAAGTGCTATATATTAGATGGTAGCTTGTTTTATAGAGAAAAACAATAAAAAGAAATTGAGATTTACAGAAATATTGAATTTCTGAAATTTTTTTTAAATTATTGATTCTTTGGTTGTTGATTCAAAGTTTATCTGTGATAAAATTTTTCATTGTTGACCTTTTTCTTAATGTGGCTTTTGAAGTAGCTTTTTTGAATTTTTTCTGCTGGTCTTCATATCGTACTCATGAGTACTCATCGTAGGTCTTTCACCTTCAAAGAGTATCGTTTATATTCATTATTAAAACGTCTCATCATCATTTTAGATTCCCGTCAATCTAATTCACATCTAAATTAGAATTGTCTTGATGCGTTTATTATCAGAGGTATATATATGAATATAGAATTTATTTACTTGTATATATATAAAAAAAGTGAGTGCATAATCATATCCAAATACATGCATGATGAATTTGAAATCAAAGTCTGAAGTGACAATTTTTTTTCTTCATGTTTACAACTGATTTGTCATATTTTTTTTCACCTGCAGACAGTTGACATAAAGAATTTTATAGATATTATAAGAGTTTATAAATAGACATTTTATTATTTTATGTATCAATTGAATTGTATATCTTCATTTATAGATATTCATATATCATATTGAGTTCAAAAGTTCATGATATATATCATATTGAATATTCAGACTTGTGTTTGGGGTATAGAAAGGACATTTGAAACCTTTTTCAATATGCACAAAATATTTACAGTGTATATTCCTAAAACCTTATATCTTATATATTTATGATTTTATAGGCCTTAACAAATGAGAGAGTTTATTTGTTTAATTACATATTCAATGGAGTGGGTGTTGATTCTATGCAGTTTCTTTAAATTTTACATTTTGAAATATGTTTCTGAGATAATTCAATTGAAAATATTTTATTTTTCTGAACGACCTAATTTCCATAATTAGTCATGAGTAACATTTATCAAAACCCATCAAGTAGTTTATGTCTAGCAGCAATGAAGAAATATGTGTAAAATATCAATGTACAAAAGTTAGGTACACAGGAACGGAAATTGGAATTTCCCAAAGACAACGCTGTACTGTTTTAATTTATGGGCCAGTTGACGAGGCTTGGGGTTTAATCAGGGCTAAACTTTGTGTTGCTTTAACTTTTGAGAGTTTCCCTCTGTGTTGTATAATCGCACCTGTAGAAGTCTGTGTTACTAGTAGTCCAAATCTAGTCTATGCACCACCCAGGAGACAAAAAACACTCAATTGACTCTGATGTTTGAAATATACATCTGGAATTTTTACCCTCTGTATCTTAATCTACTAATGACATGCACTGAATTCAGATATTAGTTTATTAGTGTTTGATTATTAACTATTTGCACGAATTAATTTTACATAGGTTGAAAGAAGTTTGCATGATTTTTAAATGCAAATATAACCAAATTATATCTGACATGGAATTTTCAAATATTAACACACATTTACAGCAATATTTGTCACCTTTTCTGTAGAAATGTAGAATGTTTTCCTTGCACTATACTAACCAATTGCATGCGTTACTTTTCATATTTAACCTTAATTACATGTAGCTTTGAGTTTTCACTGCACTGTAGACCAAAGATTTGCACCAAAAATTGCATGATGTTTTCAGAAGTAGTTTTGCAAAATTACTGCAAACCAGCTTTTATTCATGTTTTGTATTCCTTAAACATGAAAACATTTCCATTGCTTCTGCAACTGTGTTTTGCATGTGCCTTAATTAGAAGATTGGTTTTTTTTACACCAATGGATTTATTTACCAAACCAGTAAAAAAGTTTCCTATCTGAATAAAAGCTGATTAAATGTAATTTACAAAGTAGAGTTTGGTTTTTTCCTTTGTGTTTGGTGATGGGATTTGCAGTGTGCACTATATTTATATTTTATTAACAACTATTAAACTCTTTATGCCTCATTTTGGAAATAAAAAAAAAAACAAACCACAGAATGGGTAGGATATGTATTTTATTTTACTATCAAAGATGAAAATCAGGAGGATAAAATAACCAGGCAGCGATTTTCACGTAAGTTTGCATGCTGATGCCAAATCGAATATCTCTAAGCCAGCTTTAATTTAGCGCTAGCGTAAAATTCTAGGTTCCATATTCCTTTCCTGTGCACCTTTCTTTTATCACAAAGTTTAAAATTGCTGTAAATGGTTGTGAGGTACATTTTGTACCAAAAATGTATGAAATATACCATGTTTATGTTTATATAATCTAACATGACAATAAAGATACCTATACAAAAAACGTAGTTTTCTATGTGATTTTTATGTGCATGATCATTGGTTGAACTAATATATTGAAAAATGGTGTCTTTTTGAATGTAAAAAAAATTGATGAATTAAACAGAAATTTAGTCTTAAAATAATGAAGACACATGGAACAGATTTCTTTATCTGAAAGAGGCAATGTCAAATCTTCGAAAATGCAATAAGTAAGTTTCTACTATATATTTTGAGGAAAAGGAGTGCATTTTTTACAGGTACTCTATACAAGCAAATTGAAAGAATTGTGGTCCCCTGTTTTGTGTCTATGTGGTTGAGATGTCATTATTTATGGCATATTGTGTCAGATATGAATGCCCTAGCATATGTCCTTCTCATTCAGATGTTATCACCAAGGTTGAATATTTTGGAAATTTGGTCAGTGGTCAAGGTCAAGGGGTCGAAAATCATAGCATGTTCTAAAAAATCTTTTTACAGGTAATGGCTGCACATGTCAAATATGAAAGCCTTATCTCTTCTCGATCAAATGTTTTAAGGAAATTTAACATTTTTGAAAAATAGGTCAACTTCAAGGTCAAAATCACAAGATTAAAAATCAGCGTATTCACAAAGTCTTGTCACAGGCAGCACACAGGTTTAATATGAAAGCCATATCTCTTCTTAATCAAAAGTCATGAACAAAGTAGTTTTTGAAAAGTACGTCAAACTTCAAGGTCATGAGGTCAAAAATCATAGTGTATTTAGAAACTTGTCTCAGTTTATACTTGTTTGATATAAAAGCCCTATCTCTTCTGATTCAAAAGTTTTGGTCAATTTAAAGTAATTTTAAATCTTTTAAAAGTAGGTCAAACTTCAACGTCACCGGGTCAAAAATCACATTGTATTTAAAGAGGTCTTGTCACAAGCAATACGCATCTTTCATATGAAAGACCTATTTCTTCTCATTCAAAAGTCATGACCAAGTTTAAAGTTTTTGAAAAGTAGGTCAAACTTTAAGGTAAAGGTCACGAATTCTAATTGTATTTAAAGGTCTTTTAGAGGTTATATCTAGAATATGAAAGCCCTATCTCTTCTCATTCGAAAGTTGTGACAATTTCAATCTAATGTTTAAATTTTTCAGAAGTACGTCAAACTTCAAGGTAATGGGGTTAATTTGTTTAAAAAAATTTAGAAAGGTCTTGCAATACACATGTCAAGGATGAAAGCCCTATCTCTTCTCATTTAAAACATATGACCAAGGTTAAGGTTTTTGTGACAGACAGACAGACAAATGAGATTTAATGTTCCCTTGCTTTCGCGAAAGCGGGGGACAGAATATATATGAAAAGGGGACCAACTGGAGTTCCCATTGCCTAACACTTCGCGCATGAAAGTAAAATAAGGCTTATTTAATTTTGAAGCCAGTTTTTCACCAAATTAATGAAATCAAACAACAAAAAGAGATTACAGGTTAAACACCTAATGACAATTTTATACAACTTATTTTTAAATCGATTTTTCAATAAATAGATACAGTGTGTAGATTGACGTAATAATATGCTTGGACATAGGATAAACTGAAGTTCTCTAAGAGGAGGTCATAAAAATGCCCCCCCCCCCAAAAAAAAACACCAAAAGTTTACAATTAAAGCTCTTGAAATTAGAAATTTGAGAGTCCCACAATTATTTTTGAAATTCTTTGTATAATTCCTTTATATCTGTCATATTTTGTAATACCCAGGAAAATTTCATTAATTTTGACTTTTTGAGATGCCCCTCAGGAAACAAGATGGTAGAATTTCGTGTTTCTTGCTTATAAAATACTACATATAGTATTACTTATCACATAGTATATTTTGAGCCAAAATGTCTATCGTAGTTTTTGTCAAATTTGCTTTGGAGAGCGAAACATTTGTATATTCCCATATAATCCTACAGTAATTGTACCTGTGTTTTGAGACAGTACCTTAGATGGTAGTTTTTGTCCCTCGCTTTCGCGTTAAATCTCATTCGTCTTTCTGTCTGTTACAAAACTTTAACCTTAGTCATATCTTTTGAAAGAGAAGATATGATGCTTTCATATTTCACATGTGCATTATTTGCGACAAGATCTTTTCTAATATGTTATGATTTTTGGCCCCGTGACCTTGACCTTGAAGTTTGGCCTACTTTTCAAAAATGTTTTTTCCAATAACTTTTGATTGAGAAGGGGTAGGGCTTTCATATTTGACGTGCATTACCTGAGACAAGATGTTTAGATCACACAATATGCCATAAATAATAGCATCTCTGACACCAACTCAGACAGTAGACACCGAAAGCGGGGGGACCACAATTCTTTGAATTTGCTTGTTTCCTTTACCTGGCATGTACACTGAAATTAATGTAAATTGCAAATGATATAAGATTAAAGAGTTTCTTTATATAAGTTTTCATATAATAAAACTCCTGTCAAAACCCTTAAGTAAATAGAGTAAGTACCACTCGACTTAGCTTGATAAACTCAGGTGACCATCAAGACCTATAGGCCTCTTATATTCCATAATCTGTGGATCATTTACCCTAATTATGGTTCTATAAGAGGAAAATTTCAATGATTGAAATAAATTTTAAAAAGAGGGAGTTGCTGTTTAACTTCAACTTTATTGTTCTATGCTTTCACTGTTATTGAGGATAAATGAGGAACATTGACAGGGGTCTGTCTGTCCATCTTTCATTCTGTCTGTATGTGAAACACTCGTTTCTAGATATCTCAAGAATCCTTTGAGCTCTTGTCATAAAATTTCATACCAACTTCTTATGACCTTGAGAAGACCCTTGATGACTTTTAAATCAAAAGGTTAAAGGTCAGTGTAATAAAGTACAGCTACCTATGACGTAAAGAAGACATCAATTTTGAGGTCAAACGGTCATATTTCAAGCTACTCATATTAAGGCGATAAAAAGTCTTTGAGATTTTGAAGTACCTTTTGTATATTTTGAAGAAGAGTATCTTTGCTGAAAATATAATCTATATAAGTATAAATTTACAATAAACTGTTGTTTTGCAATATTATGTGCAGACGACATTGACGACAAAAAGCAACGTAAAAACAGCAACAGGCGACAACGTCACAGCGAAGACTACAGCAGCGGAAGTGCGAGTGATGACGAACGACGATCACGTGGGTAAGTCTCCCACGAACACACATAAGAATTCGAAAACATCCCACATGTAAATTATCTTTGAGCAAAAAACTTTTGAAAACTATTGTAGATTACCGGGGTCATTAAAGAAGTAATGAATTGATATGGAGATGATGAACAGTAAATAAATTCAAAAGTTCATTGAGACCGTTGATATCCTGGTTTCATCAACTTGTTTGTCAATAGTTTACCCCTTTAAAGTCGTTTTAGAAATTGTTCGTATCATCTGGAAGACATAAATCACATGTATGCAAGCGATAAGGATAAAGTTTTGTAAAAAAAAAAAAAAAAAAAAAAAATCTAAATCTTTGACTTTTACACTGTTTTATTTTAAATTTTGCAGTGATTACAGTTGGTGAATGAAAAGAAAAAGATATAATCTAGTCTTTCTCTCTCTCAAGAGACAACTATTCTGATAGCTGCAGAACTGTAGCGTTATGGACTTACGGTTTTTCATATTAGTCTTTGGCCATAACGCTACGCTATAACGTAATGCAAAAAATGTACATTATACGGCGCAAGATTTTTTATGCACTGGGAGAATTTGTCTAATTTCTAACATTGGTAAATCATCTACCTTTCCCTCCAAATTCTATATACTTCTTTAAATAAACCTCCCAACCCTTTAAAACCGCCCCTACAAGAGATAAAATCGCTTGAATTAGAATTTACTGCAATCCCTCAGAGAATTCAAATCAAGCTAGTGTATTGCCTGTGGAGACGACTATAAAGGGTTGAGAGGAAGATAAAATATACAAATTGGTTTAAGAATGTGTCTGAAATAAGGGGATGAAAGGTGGATGATTAACCAAAATTGGAAAGTGGAGAAATTGTCCCAAACAGTGCGCAAAGAATATTACGCCGTAAATTGCACATTTTTTGCATTACGGAATCTGTAGCGTTATGGTCAAAGACAAAAGTATAAAACTATAACGCTACAGTTCTGCAGCTACTATACTGATAGACTAGAAAATGTTTAATTAAGACAATTCATGCTTTTCATAAATAAGACTGTTTTATAATAACGTTACATCTACCGCACCAGAAGGAGGAGTGATAGAGCTCACAGCTCACGTAGCCCACGTGACGACAGCGATGGATGGAGCCGAGATAGCAGCGACAGAGAGCAGACAAGTTACAGGTCTAACAGACAGAGCGACAAACGAAGGCAGCGGTCACCACCTTCAAAATACAGTGATCCGCCAACACCACGGTATGATGATCCGCCAAGACAATACAGAGATCCGTCACCAAGACGTAAAGATCCTCCCCCGCCACCAGCATCTAGACCCCCTCCTGCAAGAGGTCAAAGAAACACCAGTAAGTTTATCATTTTAAAATAAAGTATACTTGATTAGTATACTTGTACTTTGTACTTGCAATAATTTCGAAATCCATAAAATTACCTTCAATAGAGATTTCAGATCTGGGTTGGAATTTATCCTACTAAAAACCCTTAAATGGTTTTCGCAATGGGTAACAAATCGAATATAATTTTTATAGCTGATAAGAAAAGAGACGATCTTCATGATGAACTCCAGCAGCGAATGTCTCGAGGTCCAAAATCAGGTCAAGGTCCTAAGACTGCCCAGAAACCACAGCGAGAGCGACCCCAGGTCAAAAACATCACAGCAAGGTCGTCCGTGGAAGAAGTCGGCGATTGGCTAGATACAAAAGGATTTTCTGAAGAGTAATTAGCAGTGCAGTATTTTTTATCGGTTGATTTCTCCCAATTTGAAATTAGTAAATTATGTATGAGTAAACACTTTTACTTGACTTTTTACAGGTGCATCCATGTATTCCGAAGATATAATGGAGAAGACATGTTCCGATTAAAAAGGAAAGAGATGGACCGACTTATTGGCACTCAAGAGGCACAGCGACTGGAAAGTCAAATCCTCGTCCAGAAAAACAAAGAAGGGGTAGAGTATAACTTCTGAACAACAGAGCCTTTTTTTCTTCTATGGGAAGAGTATAGGAGAGAAAGGCTGTCGTAAGAAGAAATGTAATGTTGTGAGGTCGGGAAATATGGTAGAGACATGAATGACCGAGAAAAAGACCGTAAAAAGTTCTTACTATAGCAACTGATTCAGGATTGCTCTATGTTGATCTTTATAAATATTTGAAATGATGAAAGCTGACGTTAAGGTTAAAGGTAAAATATGTTCATTGCAGTATAAGACGGCACGTAGTGGCGGGAAAGAGTTGCAGGCGATTCTTCACAGGCGGAAGGAAATGGCGGACCGGAAGGGAGGCGATAATCCGGCATTCGCTCCGGAATCGCCCGACTATTCAGATTCGGAGAGTAAGTCCATCCAGCATACTCCCTGTAGGACGCACGCTTGTCTGCTTCTTAGCATTGACTCTGATTTTACGAGATTTAGTCTAGAAGATTAATTGCTAGACTGCTACTTTGGTTATAGATTTGTTCATTTTCTTTCGACGACTCCCTTCAGCATTAAATCTCAAACTGACACGAACATTTTGTTAGATAGGTTTCTCATTTTCTCAACAGTGAAATTGTAGGACATATTGTAAAAAAAAAACTTTGAAAATAAATTGTCATTTTTAGAAACGGTTACTTTGAGATGCGTTTGTAATGGAGTGGCTCATTGAAATTCTGCATATTTGGTTTGGATGAAAAATGTTTTGATTTATGAAAACATCAACTTCGAGATACTAAAATTAAAAAATAATTATTTAGACCAATATTTGCAAGCTTTCTTTGATTTTTTTTTTTTTACATCTATTGCTTCAAGGCAAATCTGCTTTTCCGAACGCCAGAATTACCCAATGCACCATATAAAGTAGAACAGGCACTTGACGATATTTTTTGTTCTTAACACAAAAATTAAAGAATAGATAGTAAAAAAAATCAAAAATTGACCCTTTTCATAAAAAAACATTTCTTTTGGAGTTTTTTTTTGTGTTAAAAAAGATATGACGTCATTTGCCTGTGAATGGTAGGTAATGGTTTTGATTGCAGTATTTTCTATACGTTATATAAATTTGATTCCTGTAATTTTTCCAGTGGTTCAAGAGATAACAGATGCCTTTAATGACATGTTGGAACCCTACGAATAAGGTGATACTTTCGGCCTTTATACATTAATATTTGCCGGGTTTTCTGTATAGATACTTTTTTATTAGACTGTATTTCAGATTAATCATTGATATACGAGTACAGTCAAACTTCGTTTTCTCGAACTCGATATGGGACCAAAAAAATCTTAGATATCCGAAGATTCAAGATTACGACTAGAGGTTAAAATACACAAAGAAAGAGAAGCTTGTAATTCTTAACGACTTCGACATATCACTGATTTTCGCGTTATCCGTGTTCGAGTTAACGATGTTCGACTGCTTTTTTCTAGTAATCACACAATCTAGTATAAAATTTAGAACCAAAAACCACGCAAAAATGGATAAGGGCTTCAACTAACAAGACATCTTTATGCAGCTAACCACACGTTTCAAAGATTCTTTATTTCTTTACTTTATTTGCTTTGCTTTTTTTTTCGTATACAGCGCGGTGACTGGATGTTTTCTGGCTATACGGTATCTCAAATGAAATACATTTATGATACTTTACTGCACAACTTCTCATATTTCCAGTATAGTCAGAATTTTTTTAATTTTAAAATCAGTTTTCATATTTGTCTTGCCGATACTAGTGATTCGACTTTCTTTTTGCAAAATATATAAACATAACAATTTGCTTTTCTCAATATTTAGTTCTTTATTCCTGTAGAAATAATTTTTAAGAGTTTCGACATCATTTCAAGCATGGGGACTTTAAATTAATTTGAAAATTAATTCATTTATGTTTATTTTATTATTTCAGGTGACGCCTCCGACAACATGGAGAACGTTGGTCTAACGTTGAGAGCGATGTTACGTCATCAGCGTAAACGGATTTCTAACAGCGTGTATCATGATTAGAATATCATGTCCAGAAATTGTGATATAATCATCTTTGCTTTGAACTTTTTATTAATATTCTTAAATAACTAATTACTTGCATATTCTTTTATAACTTACTTGAAATCCATTTATATTTCCAACAGAACTACGATTTAAAACGTTACACGTTAACACGTTTTCATCCAATATAATTGTTCGACTATAAGAAGAAAATATTTGCATATATTTACATATCATTATGACGTATGTAAACAGGGAACATACTTACATCTGTGATTTTAACATTTATAAACAGATGTTCAAATATTAGATAGATGTTTTATTATAAACTTGTAATTTTATGTTTTACTGCAAATAAGCAGAATTTTAACTGCTTAAAATTGTAAAATATAACTGTTTTCAATTAGATTTTTTTGTAGCAATTATCTGGTGACTTTACTCTCAGAAAGAAAACCTAACTGAGTGATATATATATATATTTGTTGAGTATTTTGATTGATCCAGTTATTTGAGTAGATATACATATATTTATAGTTTATCATATTTTGTTTTACATGCTTTCAAAATAGTGCCATGTAGTTTTTTTGACAATGTTTAATCATCTGTTACAGTATTCTAGATAGTACTTAATTTTGTCCACTTATTTTTACACCAGTAAAACACAATAGTACTGTAGTACTAAGATTTCTTGCCAACCAAATTAAAAGAAATCAATAATTCATGAATGTATTCAATGTGCCAGATCTTGCCTCCCTTTTAGTGAACAAAGCTTAGGAAACTTGTAGTATACAATGTGTATGTACATGATGTTTAAAAAATGTACTATTAGTACTGAATATAATACCATTAATATACTATTTCCAATTTACACTATTGCCATAAAAAACATGCACACATATATGCACAAATTTAAATATTAAAATATCATCTAGGTCTTGTTCAGAATGCACTTTTTAAGATTGTTGAATTGATTAGATTATACATGTAAATTTTACTTCAACATTTTATAGGGAGAAACATGCATTAGAGATTATGCAAAAATCAAACTCATTTCCTTCTATTGCAATTTTGAGTGCCAATATATACATGATATGCATCATATTACTAGTAATTAGAATCGTATACAAGAAGTGAATGTCACTTTACATATGTATATTTACCACAACTTGAACTGTCAATTGATCCATCATATTATGTAACTCATACCATACATATGTTTGTTACAATAAAATGAATAATTTATTTGAAGTGTTCTTTGATTTAAAATTTGCCAAGTACATGAACAATGTTTTTATAAGCACAGGTTTGATTTTTCTCACTTAACAATATATGATATCATCTTTATTTCTTTGTTAGAACAGGAATTAAAGTTGCAGCTATTGCAAAAAAAAAAATCCAAAATGCAATAGCTGCAATATTAATGCCCATCGTAACAACCTAAGAGGGCATTTCATTGTTTAAGAATACTGTTGGTTTCTTAAAGCCTTGAGCCCCTAGGTAAGGGAAAAAACTCTGTCGATCCTGTAGTAAATATTCAATTATAATAGTTAAAAAAAATGATGAAATATCTTAAGACTAATTTAAATATGTTGGAATGTCATAACTTGCTGGCAGAAGGCTGGCAAATTAAACATGCATTTGACACTTATGGCCAGTCAGCATTTTTTTTCATTGCCAAATTATGCTGCATCACACATTGTAATATCAATTATAAGTATAGTTTCATTCAAAATGACTCTAAAAAAACTTGTTAAACAGGTAATTTTTCAACAGGAAGTACATTTGTATTTCATTAATTTAAGTGAAAATTCAAGGATCAAATGACATGTCCTCATTATGAAACAGAATGCAAATCTTAACTTCAAATTACTGGGTACATTCCATAAGCCCAAAGACAAAGTTCATTTCCTACAAAAATTAAATGAAAAAAAAAATTATTTGTGCAAATCCTTTGCTTTCCTGTGAAAAGAAATAATAACCTTTTTTCTTATTCCCTTACGTTGTTCGTCAATCTATATACTGTAGACGTACTTCTTTTCCACGTGGTCATAATTCCGCGGAAACTCAATTTCTGTTAAATCCACGGGTAGAAAATTACGCGGATTTCCAGAATGTCACTATTTGCCTTACATTTATATTAAGTACGCTTGGACAAATTTCCGCAGAATTATAGCGTGAATTAATACCATGCGGAAAAAAGTACTTATACAGTAATTTCAGTTAAATAAAGTATCATTCCATCTGACACAGAAATCAACTTCTGTAAGCAAGCAAAACTAAAGTTTTGTTTTCAAATTGGTTTTATTAATAAATCTAGAATGTATAAAGGTTATTTTTTAGGCGTTTATTCATTCAAGCATATGTCAATAACAGCAATAATTAGACAAGATAAAAAATAAATTTTCTGTTGATGGTGAAATGTTTCTATATTAATGATACAAAATGATTACAGGCATATGTTCAAACCATTCAAAGTGATCACACTTATATAAATAAGGTTCTCCTTTAACAGAGTTTTCAACAAATGTTCCAATAAGAACTTTTAACAGTCAAAAAAATGACATTTTCTGACCTAAATAAGATTTCAAAATCTCTCACTGGAATGTAACACTGAAGCATTTTTATCCAGCACTAAATTGTTTTCTTGTCCTAATTATCCACCATGTTTTTTCATCAGATCTGAACTTTGACTAACACTACTGGTTACATGACTTAATAACTAGACTCTACAGAGACAGGTTTATGCATCACTTTCAGTTTTTTATTATATATGATTGTTTAATGTCATGATAGTTCAAAAGTAATATAAAAAAATCACAGATAATATGGTGAACAAATATACAGGAAGTGTATACTTTCATATTGTTCATAAAATAAATATGAAAACAAAAAAAAATTACTTTCCAAAAATTAGAAAAATAAAATTATGAAACTTTTCTACTGACTATACATCTGAAAAATGTATAGGAAGTGGTCCCATTGCATAGTATTGGAACATTTTGGTCCACCTTTTCAAAATTTCCCGTAAACAGGAAATTTTATACGCCCAACAATTAAGTACATGAGCATATGTTTAGTTTATTGCTAAGACAATGTTTGCATACATTGGAAGAAACATAGGAATAAAATTTCTTATTTTCAAAACCTTGAAAGTTTTTGTCTTCAAACATAATACTGCAAAAATCATCCATGATTTTTCACTTTTCCATCTTCTTGCCCAATTTAATTATCTATCCATTCGTTCTATACCTTTCTAGCAGTTCCATATAATATATTGAAACTAAGTGAATAAAGAAAAAAATATTTGAAGCAATTTTTTGACTTGTTGTTGCACAAACAGAAAATGCAAGCTGATACTGATTATGAAGGTCCTCTACGATGTTTCTCCATTTTGTTGGCTTCTCATGTCTCTTGCCATAAGACAGGCAAAAATGGTCATAATCATTTTTTGTTTAACGTCCACAATGTCCTCAGGTAAAGCGTACACCTTAGCTCCGGCTTTCCTTGCCATGGAAATGGCATATTTAGCATTGGACATCTTGTCCTGTTAAATAAAGTAAAGAAGAGTTAATTTTAAAAAAATACAGTATACAGGGAAATTTTGACCCCAATTTTATTTTCACCCCTTTTGCTCACTGAGAGCAAACCTAGAATTGAGCCTCTTCAAAGAACACAGTATAATTTCTTAAACAGAACTGTGACTGGGCGAATTTAAAATGGAGCAAAATTTGTATGGAAGCATGAAAATAATATGTGGGAAAATAACCCAGTATACAGTAACAAAATTCAGCTTGCATGTTTGTATATTATGTTTCAGTGAAAATAGGGAGTATTTTAAACAAAACATACCCCACAACCCTTCATTAAAATTACCAGAACTCCAGAGCACTGTAGAGAAAAAACTACTTTACCTCTTCTGAGTGTCCGTCCTTTACTAAGTCGTAGTTAATCATTCCTCTCCTGATGCTGTCAATGAGGTCGATGATCGTTTTGCCGTCTGACAAAGTGGAATCATTGAACCCTGTGAAGCTGCTCTTCTTACCTCCCTCTCGCAACTAAAAAATCAAGAAAACTTTAATTTTTTGCATACTTTAACAGCAATTGTACTGTAACCAGGCAGAAAGTTGATGACAGATTAAAAAAAAAATCATTAAGAGTAGCTTCCCTTAGAACAGGTTTACTGCTAAAATTTTTCATGCTTATTTTTCATCAACAACTTTTTATCCATAGTTCCACGATTGTGTGCTATGTTAATTTTTAGTTTGTTCCCAACCAAAAAAAAAGAGGTTTAATATCCTGTGAAGAAACAAAGAGAATGTTCAAAAGACTAATACTTGTATAAACATATGTATGTGGCACATACAGCCCACCTACCTTGGCATTAGCCCACTCTATGATGGCTGCGTCATTGATAAGAGAGTCCCCTCCAGCCAGCTGTCTGAGGATACTTAGTGTGTACGCCCTCATCAACTGCCACACAAGACCTACAAGGGTACAACCAGGGTCAATGTTTGTAGAATCATACATAGCATTTAATGTCAAATATTTTTCAAGAGCAGCAAAATACTGTAGACATACTTTTTTCCACGGGGTCATATTTCTGCGGAATCTCAATTTCTGTTTAATCCACGGGTGGAAAATTACGCGGATTTCTTATACTGTCAACATAAGTCTTACATTAATATTAAGTACGCTTGGACTAATTTCCGCGGAAAATTTTTGACCGCGTACATAGCGTAAATTAATACCACGCGGAAAAAAGTACTTCTACAGTATTTCAAATACAGTGACATTACTTACAAAGGGTAAGTTTCTTATTTTGTGGCTTACAATATTTCAAGAGGCCATACAAAGAAAATATTTCATTTCAAAAAAAAAAAGAAACAAAAAAACTTAACGTTCCTTGACTCTCTGATAAGAAAGATTACTCATATTGAGATAAAAGACTGTTATTCCTTTTTTTAAGGACTAAACAGAGGAATGATGCACCTTAAGATGGAATACATACCAAGTGTCAGTGTGGGGTTTCCTTCATTAATATCTGCTCCACTGATGCCCACCAAGGAAAACTTACATTCTTTTCCTAGTTCTACTACATAGTTACAATTTTCTGAAAAAAAACAAGAAAAATTATAAAAATCTCAATTCTATCATATATTAATAATATCTTGTATGAACAAACAACAAATTACAAAATATGCATACAATGAATGATGTATACCTAATTTTTCAAAGTTAATTTTTAATTTGTTGAACTTCATAATGACTTTCTTCCAGTTCACGACCCCCGGTCTGATAATGTCATATAATTTGAAATACACAAGACCGTCCTGGAGGTCGGAGTAAAGATAATGTACGTAGGGCTGCACTCCCAGACTGTTCATCCAGTTTCTGTATGCTGAAAGTTACAAGTAAAATCAAGTCAACATAGCCTTTACATGTGATGCCAAAAAAATACATTCTTAATATCTGAAGAAAAAAATCTCACTTATTTCTTAAGAAATTCTAATTGCTTGATTTGAACATGTTGAAATAAGATTGTGAAATGAATGAATTTTTCTTTTACTGTAGATACCTTATTTAATGTGAGTACTTAGTGTCATTAAAAAGATATTTGCTACCAAATCCCAAGAACAATAATTTGAAAGTGGTCAGTTAATCAAGAGATTTTGCATCAGCTTCATGCTTCTTGCAAAATTATAAGATTTATTTATTCCTGGTGTATACAGTGGACCTTCAGATATCCGGACGCTTCAGTATCCGGACGATTTTTCTTCAGAACAGAATTTTTTAAACATTTCTTTGTTTATTATATGATTGAATAATTTCCTTCTCTCTGATTGGCTGAGATCCAACTATGTTATAAAAATACTACGTTATATTGACCTGCAAGTGATGTTCCAGGTCAATACAAGGAATTATTGCAGGTCAATATAAGGATTTATTGACCTGTTCCATTTTTTTCTGTTACAATGTGTTCTTGTTGAAATTTCTTGTTAAAACTTTCAATTAAAGCAGAAAACAGTCTTGTAGGAGTTGCTATCATTTAATCATATAATAAAACAGTTATTGCTGTTTTCTGCGGTCTAGCCACCTTCGAAGTACAATATTCACTTCGCCTTTCGGGCTCAGTGAATATTGTACTCCTCAGGTGTCTAAGTCATCGTATTGACCTAAAATAATTGTATATCAATTGTAATTCAGATATCCCAATGCTTCACATATCAGAACAAATTGACTAGAAACCAAAGTGTCTGGATAAATGAGGTTCCACTGTATGTAGAAATCTATAGTAATTACTTTCTATAACCATGATCTTTTCTGCCAAATACAGTGTTTTATACAAGTAATCCTCTTACTCTTTTCCTCCCTGGTTTCTTCTACAACGTCCATCTCCATATCCTCTGGGGGTTCCAGGGCTGGGTATTGGTTAAACAGGTTAGCCACAAAGGCCATGTTCAGCTTATAGTTACCCGACGTCACGTCTTTAGGCGACACGAAGCTGCGGCAGCCGATCTTGTCGGCCTCCTGTAACATGAGCTCAGCTCTCTGCTCCAGATTATGTTCCTAAAATATGTGAGATTCAAACTTTAGTTTTTGACTCCAATGTAGGCAATATCTTGCATCAAATTTATGATAAATCACTCCATCATTCGAAAAGTCTGTTAGGTGTGTTTTAAATCAAACACACACTTCTTAGAGAGTGAGACTGCTGTTGTTCAATGGCATTATATATCTACTTACGGACATAGGAGGACCTGACATGACACCATTTTCTCTTGGTGCGATCTGCTCCAGTAAATAGCAGTAAGCCTCAGAGTCCTGTAAAGAACAGCAAAGGAAAATCCATATTAACTTACAGTTCTCAAAGCCAACCACATAGAATAATCATGCAGGAGAACAAAACTTTTCTATTCCACACCAATTTTCTGCTTTTTTTTTTTTTATTCTTTCCATTTTTTAAAGTAACAATTTCTGTACATGATATGTACTGTAAACAAGAGAACTAGAGAAATTTCAGTTTATGTATTTTTCTATTTTTTTTCTTGTCAATGACCATGCTTCAACTTTACCTTGATGTCGTTCTGGAAGTTATTGATCCTGCGGTCAATCCCGGCGTTCCTGAGGTGGTAGTTGACCCAGCGGATGAGGATTTGTTCTGGAGACAGTTTTTTAAGGTCCTCGGGGGTTTCCCCTTCTTCCAGGAGGTTCACTAGACCAGGGTGGTTAGCCAAGTTAATATCACTCAGCAGACCAATCTAAAATTGCAAACAATATAACTGTAAAATCTTTAGGGACTAAAGAAATGATAATACAATGTCTGCATCTTATTTTGGTTTATGCTCAGTGTCACATTTGGGCTAAAAATATAACAGGAGCCTACACATATTGGTCATTTTTTATATAAGTAAGATATTGATATATATATATTTTTTTTCTACAATTTTAATGTACTATGTTCAGGTATCTACTGTTAAACTGCAATTAAATTTTATGATTTTCATCAAAGCAACAGGTATAAAACATTTATTCAATAACTGTCGCACTTGGTCCTTAATGAGAAATAAGTCTCGTGGGTAAAATGTATTAACAAGTATCATGCTAGCTCTCTAAGTGTTTAATTCTCATTTCATCACAATAAATCAAACATTGCCATGATCAATATTACAAAACTTCTACACAATTTAAAAATTTGGCTGTAACTGCCAGGACACCTACCCTGATGACTTGCCACAAGAGACCGAGGACGAGATGAGGTTTACACTTCTCTAAATCATCGTCTCCGATATTGACGATGTTACAGCCGATAGACTGGGCCGACATCAGGGCCAAATTGTGGTTCTCGGCCCTGCGGTAAATGCTGAGGTTTGTTTTGTTGATGGCACGTTCATCGATGGTGTCTGGTACAGATTTGTTGATAAGTTTACTACAACATAGAAAACAAAATGTTTTCATACGTTAAATTAAAATAACATTTTATGGCAGAGTAAGAATATACATTCATATGTACTACATGTATACTGATTACTGTAAATGTATTCAATTGGCGTGTACGACATTTGGCGGAAATTTAGTTTTCAGCAAGTTAGCGTAGATTTGATTTTGCGCTGTTTGAATGTGCTAGTTATAAAAGTTAATATACAAGACATTTAGCGATGTACTTGAATTAGTGGACTCTGCTTTCCGCCAAAATCGCTAAATAGGATACACTGCTTAATGTAATACATTTACAGTATTTTCTTATGATGCACATCCTTGATTATTGCTAAGTAAATCATTAAAATTGGAAGGGGTACATGTATTAGAAAACTGAAGAGATATACATAAGTAGTGACCTATATTGTCAAGGGAACTTTAACTTCAAATATGTATTGATGAAATTGCCAAATCATTCGTTAGTTAATAGTTTCTCAAATACTTTGTATCATTTTTCATGGAGCAATGGTTTTTCCATATTTATTTAATTAAAGTTGAAAGAAGTGACTGTAACAAAACCAACCTGTACTAAAAAATAAATTTTGGGATGAAAATGAAATAAACCCTCACGTGTAACAATTCTAGCTGAATGGCTTAACAGCTTAATAATCACAAAAAGTCTCCTGTAATGGCAAATATAATATGCATGAAAATTTTTTTTTGATATCGTCAAAAAAGAAGACAATGCTACGTTTTAACAACTGAAATACAGTTCAATGAGTTTATTTGGGAAAAAAAATATGTTGCTTTAAATTTATCCAATGTTGTCCATCCTATCACATAGTGACCCTAGTAGCTTTTGTTCAACCAAAACAGGTCAATAGATTTTGACTCAAGTTTCTGTTTGTAGCATTAGCTCTAAATAGTAGGGATCAATTCCTAAACAGCTGATTGTACAAGTGTGGAGGGTAACATATGGCCAGACAACAAGGAAATTTTGTTGTGATGCACTCTTGCTGGGGTTACATAATGCACTGACGTACTACGAAGAGACAGTGGGGAAATCAGCCATGCTTAGTTAATTCTTTGACACACCTTTAATTCCGCTAATTATTCTGTGAACTGCATAACCTGCATTTTCTCTTATAATGTATTTCACAATCACTTGTTTTATATTTCACAAGCATCTGGTTATTTTTTTTCTGTTCAACTGTATAAAATTATAACAGAGTACATATGCAGGCCACTAACCATGCACGTTAAATTTATTGAAAAAGTTTAAGTAGGGTGTTGAGCTATTATATATACCATACATAAGGAAAAAAATGTAAACGTTGCCATATAAGGGATGCAAAATCATCTACTATTATTCATATATATTATATATTAGTTTTACTGGAAAGTTGTTCAAATATTACTTAAAAAACATCCTTAGACAAAGATTTCAATTGCATTATACATATATATTTGAATATACACTTGAACTTTTATATACATGACATATATGTGTATTGTCTGATAAGGAAGTTTACCTACGAGAGACCAAAATAACTTAATTGGAAATTAAAGATCAATCTATTTCCCATTGCCCTCTACAGGTCAGAAGGTTAAGTTTACAAGAGGCGATAAATTGCCCATGTACTGCTTTATAAATAATGTGAAACTGAAGATGTATACATTTGAATACATTGGTAAGGCTGTTCCTAAAAATTGGAAAAGCAGGGACATTGAAATTGTAGACAGAGGTCTGAGGTTCCCCCCCTGAATGGAAGTTGAGGGAGTAACACAGAATAGCCACACGATAGTCATTATAGGCGGAGATTTATGCCAGGGAAACTTCCCGGCCCCCATGTCTTAGGTACAACTTTCCCTCAGGGTTAACATCTCCTTTTATATAGGTGTTTGCTGCTCTAAAAATGTTTGGCCTTCTCCTTTGCAAGTATGCATACTAGCTTTTAATTGTCATAAAGAATGAGAACAGAGTAAATTCAGGATGTGGTGACACAGCCCCTATTGCTCCTCACCACAGAAGGATACCTTATGATAACGGAGCGAATTCTGGTTAAGGTGACATGCCCCCTATTGGGATACCATATGACAACAGAGTTATTTCAGGTTGAGGTGACACACCCCCTTTTGCTACTCACCACAGAAGGATACCATCCTGGGTCTTCTTGTACAGATCCTCACCTGTGGAGGACAGAGGGAGGTACTTGGCACAGTCTGGGTCATCAGCCAAAGCCCTGTCCATAAAAAGTCAACAGAACTTAAAATTTTGTTATATACATAATACATGTAATACAATTTATACTTCATATAAAATATGGTAAAATAAGTGATACAAATACATGTGTATCAAATGAAATTAAAAGTTTTCAAATATAAGAAGTGAATAAAAATTTGTTAAAATTTTGAAATTTAAAAATGAATCATAAATCAATAAGAAATTAAAACAAGAGACCTATGAGCCACAAGGCTCTCCCAAGTAATCAGCAGACATCTTATCCTATGTGAAACTTAGATAAGTTTTTATGATCCGACCCGAATCTGGGGCATGACTTGAACAAAATTAAATCTACACTACCTGAAGATGTTCCACATCCATATGACTAATCATTGCTTTGCTTCTTTTGAGAAGAAGAAATTTAGATTTTCCATAAAGATTCACAAGTGTAACTTTGATTCCCCATTGAGACCCAATCCTTACCCTCCTAGGGTCCATAACAATCCTTTCTAGACAGGTGGTTCTTCAGAAGATTTTTTAAGACATCACCCTATTCCACCCTCCCTTTTTTAAAATCATCTCCCCTTGACAGAAAATGTGGCCTTTTAATTGAACAAATCTTAACCCCTTTAAACCTAAAGATGCCTTATGATAACATTCAAATTGGTTGAAATTGGTCCAACAGTTTTGGAGAAGATGTCAAAAATGTGAAAAAGTTAAAAGATGGACAAATAAACCGACAGACTGTCAACATGTGATTAGTAAATCTTATTTGATCCTGCAGTTCAGGTGAGCTAAGTAACAATGCCTATCAGTAGCTTTCAAGTGCATTTAATTTATCAGCAAAAGAAATCCTGTTTTGTCCTTGAGTAAATACTTGCAGCCTACATCTGACATGATTACGGGATAATCGCTGTCAAATTCTCTAACATCTACAATTTCTAGCCATTTCATTTGACAAACTATACTAGCTTTTTACAACAGTAAACATGGCTTACGTCTTAATTTCAAGGTTGTCAATTGCAAAAGGGAATTACTTTGAATGCACCAAATAATTCCTATACTTTGTACAACTTTAATGACATTCGTCTAGTCAGGACAGTTCAAAAGGTAAAATATTTACCACCGTACTAGAATCTTAAGTCATTAATTTAGTGCTATTACATCTTAAACATCTAGAAAATTAATTATAGTCTAATGAAATGAAAATGTAACAATTTGCGGGACATTAAGACAAAACAAGCCAACAAAAAAATTCTGAAATTACTAAAACTAAGAGCACACTAGTTAGTCTTGTGTTGATTTTAACGCTTGTTGGAAAACATCAAAAATCAAGGTGCAAGATAAAAACAAATATTAAAAAGAGGAAATAACGTGTTCATCAAAATTTAAATGTGAAAAAACAGTAGCAAGCTGGTTATATGTCACACATGATCTCTATTATTTGTTGCGGAGCACACTCAGCACAGCACACCAGCACACTAGTGTGCTACCTATTAATCCAGTCAGAAAACGCTTTCTCATCCTCTTTTTTGACACTATGTGTGGTGCCCTCTACGGAAGCTTGTGACAGTCCACCTAGTGATTCCACGTTTTTCCGTGACTTGATCACGGTTTTCCAGTGAACACTTTGATCGTTTTTGCTCTTCAGGTCGGCATAGATCTGTAAAAATGGTCGAGGATTATTAGACAATGTGATATGGCCCCCCTACCTGTTGATCCAGTCTGCGAAGGCTTTCTGTTCCTCATTCCTCACGGTGTGGGTAGTACCCTCCACTGAGGCCTGGGAACTCCCTCCCATGGTCTCCACATCTTTACGAGTTTGGACTTGCTTTTTAAACGTTATTCCAATATCTTTTTCCGCTTTCAAGTCAGCATACATCTATTGTTATTGTCACACAGCAAAAAAATTGTCAACATGTTAGTAATGGGCTCACTCAGAGACAAAATGATCATGCAATATCAATGTCATTAAGGATCATAAACTAAAGAAAAATTAAAATTTTACAGTTGATTTACTTTTTTTTTTTTTTAGAATCCCATGGCCACCACTACTGTTTCACGAAATTTAAGAAATTTTAAAGTTGATTCAGTACTAAGTGATCTTATTCTTTCTAATGAAAAAGTACAACTTGAACACTAATATGTCAAATACAAGGAGTAAGTCAAGGTATGTTGGTGGCCATGACCCCTTGATGAACTTTGACCTTTAACCTAAATATCTTAACCAATCAGATCTTTCTTTCAAGAGTTGTAATGACCAAGATATCAAGGTCTAAATGTGCCTCTATTCTGTCATCTTCAGTAAATGTTTCACATGTGTTGTTTGTAAAACTTGTTTGTCTTTATCTACTTGCAAACATAAATATGCACTTAATTCGTCTGAATTATCAACTTTATCTCAAGACTATCTGCAAAGTTGTCAGCACAATGGAAGTGGTTTAAATTCCTTCCAGTCTGGCATATTAAATGCCATGTTTCACTATTGTTACATGTGAAGGTGCATGAATTTATCCATTTTTTATTGCAATAAAGGTGTGAAAGCCTTAATGTCAATAATCATGTTCATTTCAAGTTAAATGCATTCTAATGCCTGTGAAAATTAAATTAAAACTCTATTTGAAATATTACAACAAACTGTGTACAAAATAAATTGCATGTGATGACTGCACACAGAGATAATAAAAACTTGTAATATTTATCAGTTATCAACAGAAAATCTACTTCAGTTAAACTTATCAAAATGCAAATATCTAAAAGGAAAAACATAAGTCATTACAAAGTCCACCAGGCATTAGACATACAAAGTACCCCTGGCTCTCTGTACCTGTTTGAATTCGTCGATGTCGATTTTCCCATCCTTGACCTTTGTGTCGTATTTGGCTATAAGGTCGCGGACCTGGTAGCTGGGGATTTTCATTCCACACAGTTCTAGAGCATGTTGTAATTCAGACACTTCTATAGAGCCACTGCCATCTTTGTCAATCTGTCAAAATTAGGTCAAATATTAGTTACTGACCATATTAATACATATTTTTGAATACTGTAGAAGCACAAATTTTCGTGGGCAAAAAATTTCATTGTTTTGTCATCAAAGATAATTTCATGTGCTTTTAATTTCGTTGTTTTAAAACTAACCCTATTCAATACATATATATATAGTCAGATAAAATTTCATGTGGGATTAAATTTCGTTGAATTTTGTTAACAACGAAATAAACGAAATTTTATCCCCCAGGAATATTTGTGCTTTTACAGTATAAATACAAATATTCACTGTGAGTTTATGCTTATTATAAAAGTGTACTTTTTCACAGTGTACTTGTTAATTGTGAATAATTGACCAGATATGGTATAACAAGTTAAAAAGTTAAAAATGTACTGCCCTGGTGTAAAATATAATTTTTATTCATCCTTTGGATATTCCTTTTACTCTGTTTCATTGTATTCAACATGTTCAGTACGCATAATAACAAAATAAGGTGCATATAAATGAGAGATTGTCTTTAAAATTCAAAATGCTAATATACTAATGTATTTTTCAGTCCCTTAATAAAAGTTATTTTTATCCATAATTATGTAAATTTAAGTACAGAGTGTACAATCTTTCTCTTTGTTTATGTGAAAAAGTGAATATTTTGTCTTTCAAAATGGTTTACTTTAATTTACTAATTTGTTTCAACACAATCAGGATCTATGCAGCCCCCCGGAAAAATTAATGTTAAATCTGTTGAGAGCATATAGTACGGAAACTTCCTTTAGTCTATTATAATACAATAGATCTGTACATTGTGGAGGGGCAAAATGTGTGTTAAATGTGTGGTCATGTAATATTTGTCTCTAGAATAAGTTTACACCATGAGGAAGTTTTCAAAGTTTAACCATGGCAAGTTTTACTAGGGAAACACTACTTGAAAACCAAATTTATTAACAAGGAAACTGAACAAGGGTATATTGTATCATCACAAAGCACTATCCCATCAGAAATATAAACAATAATCATATTTCTCTTCAAAAAGTTATTTTAAATAAAAATATTATAATCAAAACATTATGACTAACAAAGAAATATCTTCCTTCAATCCTTGCTCCCTTTTGCAGGGTTGTCCCTTAAATCCATGCAGGGGCAGGAAATTGAGGACAAAATGCCCCTAGCTGATATTCTAGTATTTCCCATCAACCCCTTTTTAGCCAGTTTCCCTATTTCAATTCTTTTAAGAGGACAACTCTGCTTTTGAATTCCATTGAAACCAAAGAGAGAGAAATTTCTCTGGGTTTTTCTTGTAAAACTTTTTCCTCGATAGCTACATTCTTTCCTTATCAGACCTACACCACCTGACGGAGATTTCTGATAAAGCTGTCAGTGAAAGTCAGAAAAATAAAATCTGAGATGACTCAGCATCCAGCCTCAGGATCTCTTCATAAGACATGAGTTTTATTATTAACTTCCCTTGTTACTCAAATCTCTTTGAATGGGATATTGAAGTTTAATGACAAACAAGAAAACCACAGCATCTGGATATTTCATCTTTAAGCCTTCTCTGCTCAATAGCTAAAGCATTTACTCTAAACGTTCACTAAAAGATTTAGGCAAACAGAATATTGTTTCAATTTTATACTTAATATATTGTTTTTCTATTGAAGCACCATAGACAATATTTATTTTTCAAAATAAAACCAGATCTGCACCTTCTAATTTTATTAAAGACATGTAAAACTTCATAGAGTCAAAATGTTAAGTATTTTACAAACTTCAGTTTTTAGAACAAAAATAAAGATGTTTTTATAAAATGTTTATTTGAAAAAAATTTCAAGCACCTAAGGCACTTATTATAGTAATCTTTTTTCAACTATCTGTTCTCAGTCCACTTTTAACTTTATTAAGAAGATCCTATTGTAGACGACAACAATGAGCCCCGCTACTTAGGATCCTCTTACAAGTGAGTCAAATAGATTACTCAGAAGTTGAATCCTTGCCACATGTTAAAACCTCTACACACTCCCTGACCGCAAGATCAAACCGATGACCAAATAATTGACAGACGGAGCACATAACCCCAGGTTTAAAAACACCAATGACCAAACAGTTGAAGGACAGGGCACATAACCCCAGGTTTATAAACACCGCAGATGTACGACAAATGCCTTAAACTATTGCACGTAAATTATATTTATAACCATAATACCAATTAGTACACACTATATAAACTCTTGAAGATAAAGTATATATATGTCCCTTGGGCCATAGACCTGTGTGTGTTTTGTTTATATGTTGATGACACCGAAAAAAAGGTCGATAAAACGTCTTTATGACTTCATGAATAATAAAGCAGCCATATCTGAATGGTACATAAAACATCTGAAGCAAGACCTGGTTGCTGGAATGTGGAGCCATTATGTTTAATGACCATCATTTTTTAACTTTGCCTTGTCACTTTTAAGTGATGGTTACATGTACAAGTATATTTTTACTTAAGAACCTGCAGTAAGAATTTTTAGCACTTGTGAAATAAAAAATGGCAAATGCCTTGTTTGTTGGTTAAACATATGATTTCTATGGTTAATCTTTGATGTTGGTGGTAATTTCATCTGCTTGGTGTTGACTGATTAAATGGTTACTGGCCAACACAAGGGCCATTCTTTCTGAGTATTTACACAACTAATTCTTCCATGAATAGAGAGATTAAATGCAGCAGTCTTCCCAACTGTCAACAGCTCCATGATAGATTGGGTTGATCTATTCTACAAAGTAAACAAGTCTCTCCAAAAATAAACAACACATACCCAGTCACCCACTAACATGGTCATGACATTCTTTGCAAAAATCTGTCCTTTGAGACCCTAAAACTCTCTGATTGTACAAGACTACCTCTCCACTCCAAGAGGTGCAGGTAATTTTCAGAATGGTTAGCATGTTGTTGGAAAAAAAAGCTTCACATTATCATGTATACGGATAGTAAGTTTTACACCTATCTTACAATCTGACCTTGGCATGCCGACTATGTGATTTACTGTACAGTGCTATATGCCTATGTCTGCTGACTTTGCTGTATTTAAAAATGCACAGCTGGCAGTAATTTTCCACCTGTACTTAAGAGTCTGTTCTGCACTTACTGCTTATATAGACAAATTTCTTTTTTCACCCCTCAATATGTATCACCTACATTTGATTATGGACTCCCTTAGTCAAGACAACCCTTCAATGCATTCATTTACACCAACAAGGTTAAGTTTCAGGGCTGGTAACCTAATATGATTCTTAGATGCTCGTGTCAAATATTCATGAACCTTAATCTAACACGAATACACAACAGATTGCAACCTATTCACATTAGGGAAATCTTTAATTTTGCAAATTCGGGCCTGCTCCACACATGCATGGTTTTCATATCAATCAATGGCTCAATGTTTTAAGTGCTCCGGACCTTTAATGATTGAAATCAATAAGGAGATTTATCAGTTATCTAGAGTGTGTTAACTTATTTACGGTGTATATGTTGACACATTATCATATGTCCTCTGTATTATCCCAAACAGACCTCATCTCACAATGGAGTGTTAACCCAAATCGGGGTTATGCATGCAATCTTACATTATGTGTCCTACTTCTTAGACCGAGAGGCAAAATCAAAACCTGTTTGACAACTTTAAAAGCCTTTCATCACCTACGACTGCCATTAGACATAACACACCTTTTCTGCAAAAATATTTTCACAGCTTAGACGGTTTATAGTACTACAGTTTGTACACAGGTTGTAACGTTTCTGACCTCATAACTGAATTAAGGGAATGACGGGATGTTTTAAATGGTGTTTCACATTGTCAGGAGACTTATTCGACAACTTTTATTACTAACAGTGTTTGTTCAGGAATTTTTATAAGCTCTTTTACTGCGGGCAGCACCTCTTTTCACAAACAGCATTTCAATGAATAAATGATATGCCAATCACACCTCTAACACATGAATGAGCAGGATTACAATCTTGTAGTAGTATATATATATACTATGGTGCGGGGTTTATAGCGTAAATGTTCAATCTCCTAAGACACTACAATAAATCACGAAAAAAATGAAGGTGGGGCCCAAAGAAGCAATAAATGAAGATAAACTTCTATCTCTTACATATAAAAAATTGAATTAAATTTTGTCGCAAGACTTCCAGATTAGGTTATTTAAAATTCCAAGACGATCGATCATATCCCATGTGCCATTCATCAAAGCTTGCACACACCTAACGTAAGGTATTGGAACATGCAATTTTTTTATGTCACAAATGCCATCTTCACCATGAGTTCATACAAACATGAACCCTTCCAACGCCCAAAATCGAACATCTTGCCCCCTCCTTGAAATCCAAATTCTTTTTTAACTATTGGCCCACACAAAATTTACCTCCAAATCTTTGCTCCCTGTGGAAAAATTCCAATACAAACATTTAATATAAGCTGATAAGACAAATTTCGTACACTCTCTTGAGTTTGCCTTCCAGTGGATTATCACACTTTAAGCAAGTACAGTTTTAAGGTGATGATTCTTTTACTTTCTTAATTGGTTTATTCTCAACAATATTGTTATATGCAAGTGAAAGTGTACTCTATAACTTTAATATATGTACTATAATGTCCACATAAAAGAATAAGATTTGAAAACAATCCCAAACAATGTATTAGCTTCTATTTACATTGCATAAACTTTATTTCTTTATTATGTTTCTAGCCTGCAATATGACAGGAAGTTTTATAACAGAGGGTGAAGACAAGGAAAAAATCACACACTTGACAACGAGAGAACAACTCAGACCCTTGACCCATCTATAAGACACAATATGCGCATCTTCCCAATCCAATCCACTTGACCAGAGTAGCGTCAGCGAGGAAACGGAAAACCACTGACACTACATCTTCCTGTATCCTGTCTCCGTGTTTATATACATCTTCCTCTCGCAAACAGTAAAACTACAGTATACACCATAAAAACCTGCTCATCCTTTACGACTTTTTATTAATATAGCTGTCAACTCTTGCTAATGACTAAACTTTCACTCTTGTGTGTATGGGGACAATTGTAGATTTAACACATTAATATGACCACAAATATTCTGTCATTAAGCGCAGTGGTTCATTAATTTTGTAAAAGAGTGAATATATCTACTTCTCTATACTGATTCTACAAGCCAAGATCTGATTAAATCTTCACAACCTGTTTAACATGTCCATATTCTTAACTTTTCTTTCCACACCTACTTAACAGGTAAAGCTATCATCACTATACCCTCTCCTACACATAGGAATTCACCGACTTTCCACTGACAAACTCGACAAACATACGACTTCTTAATGGCAGGCAAACCAAACAGACAAACCTCCCGGAATAAGTTTGTTCCTCCCAGAGTTTACGATTGCCGATTTCGATACAAGGTGATGGTCTACCTGTCATTCGTCTGACGGTGGTCGTCTTACGATCCATGCTAACCTTGTGTCAATGTTTTTTACTACTGTGAGACCCTTCTGTTTGTCCGCTGTCATCTTCCTTCCAAGTACAGCAATACAACCACTCCAAGAGTGAATGTCTGGGCAATTTATTGCATTCGCTCCCTGGACAAACTCTATCTCTCTCATGTCATGATGATTTACTGAATTTGTTTCCATCGGGTGTTAAAAGGACAAATAAAGTTTCATGTGTTATTTGTTTACCCGTACTTTTAATGAAATTATTACAAGCTTTTGAACGAAAGCTAATATCATAAATATAGGTGCCAGAGGAGAACTTTCGTACACATCGCAACAAAAAGTTTGATTTACTTGGTAAATTTATAGAAAAACATGCTTCAATGGGAAAGATACGTTCATAATAGAATTAATCTATAAATTATAATGCAGGATGTAATTATCATGTAGAACCATACAATATGGAAATCAATACAATTTTGTTTATAATATAACTAATTATAAAGACAAGTACTACAAATAACTTGAGGAAGAAATCAGGATGCAGACAAAGAACCAATGTATCTATGCATCAAAAACACCTAGCTATTTTGAGTTCAAATATCCCCCTCTGATACTTAAGGAGAGTTCTTCCTTAAACTCATTTGACAATATCCCCCTCCCTCCTTCCTACTGCCTCAAAATCGTATGGAATTTTCCTGCAGAGGATGCTCACTCCTCAATGGCACCTGATCCAACCTCTGATGTTTTGGAGCCAGGAGGTCCGTGTTTGCTCCGCTCTTATTTTGTTATGTTAAATGGACTTTTGAGCTAGAATACGGTTCATTATCTCCACATATTTCATTTGTTTCTGTTTCCAATTTTAGAAGTTTAAAATGATGCATAGAAAACATCTTGTTTTTCCTTGTCACAAAAAATATTTCCTTGAAGATTATTAACTTATTATTCAGTGGGGAAAAATAATTACGTAAAGCTATCTTCCCTCTCTCAGCCTGCTAACTTCACACAAATAAGAAGCTTAGTGTGTCATTTCCTTGTGGACTTATAAAGCTAATTAAAATACAATACAGAATGTGGGAAAGGGAAATAACTACAGGGAAATGGTGTTTATCCACCAAGTCAGTAAACATTGAGGTTCAATATAGTTTTTACAACAATTTCTCTTATCCAATAGTGCAAGTATACTAATGTACATGTAGATGTGCAATACACATATGCAAATCAATGTAACTGCCTCCAACTAAAAAGATCACTTGTTGATAAACAAAAATTGTTTTATTTGCCTTGATCAGATTTTTAATGTACATGTTTAGCCCTGGTGTAGACAGTACATCTGTTTTCTCAGAAGATATATATGCATGGGTCACCTTTACACCTTGTTACTGACAAAAAAGCATCCATCATTATTGACAGGTATAGACTTTACATTTATCTGTATACACATATTTAGCCCAACATCAATGATCCATGAAGATTCTTTTTCATAAATCTATTATTATTGAATTATTTAAAGAGATACTGGGTTTTACATTACATTCAGTTATGCAATGTTTTAGTGATTATGAGGACAAAGTTAAAATATGTAGAAATCATGGACATTTAAAGGATTAGCATTATGTAACAAATCTTACAAATATGTTTTTTGTTACTAGTCTAATTGAGATAACTAACACCATTTTCAAATAGAAATGAATGGCAATTAAGGATATAGGACTTTAAAATTCATAAAGGGGTATACAATGTTCTTTTTCTCAGAAATCACCTGTACATATTCATTGTCATGCCTCTTTCTTGACATGCATGTGTGTTACTGCAAATGATAGATCTGATATGATATCAAAACCAGATGACTGAAACCCCAAACACTTTGGAAAAGCAGAAATATATGTCTGCAAATGTTCACAGCAAGTGTGCAACAAAAGACCAACTGCATGCTTTATTCATTAATAAAATCCAGACTTCAAACATTGTACTTTCAAATTACAATTTTGCATTACCCGGTGCCATGGCATGAGTTGTGATTACGGTTTCTTTGAGTTTTATACAGTTTGATGTAAACACACAACTTCTAGCCATCTCGAATTTCCAACGTTTACGTTTGACATCACAAGAATGACAACAAAAAATATGGCTACCCCCTTTCACCGGCCTGGAGCAGGGGAACTCCAAATACACAGTCATGGCCGCTACGAAGGCTATCTGGTGACAATCAAAATAAATGGGTTACTTACCGTGTTAAATGTTTCCATTAACTCGACCAGTTGATCATCTGTAATTGTTAAAGTTTGTCGGATCGACATCTTGAAAGTTTTAGGACTGTCTCAGTCTGTGCTCTAGTAGTAAGGGTGGGACTGTGATGTCACGTGATAACAAGCGGAAGAAGTCAGGGAGGTCCTAAAAGGGGAAGAAGAGCTCTCAAAAGCCGTTTTAATATTTCTTACCTTATACGGAAACTCTTTCTCCTTTTTTTTTAAAAAAAAGTATTTGTGTAAATTTTATTTTTAATTGACACAAAATCAGAAGATATATATTAAATTTTATCTACATTTTTTTGTTTTAAATATAGTTGATGACCAAATAAGGTAATCTTGGCAAAACATGAATCACTCACGGTACAAAAGTTCTCATTAGACATGTATACATTAAGACAACAAATACTGCGAAATACTGAAAACCAAAAACCACACGTCTTTATCTTATTGTTTTATAAGGTGAAATTTTCAGAAACTTAACGAATATATCTTAATTACAAAGTTAACATAAAAAATTCAAAAGCGTTTTCCGA
Organism: Saccostrea glomerata; assembly: GCA_003671525.1. NCBI lineage: Eukaryota > Metazoa > Mollusca > Bivalvia > Ostreida > Ostreidae > Saccostrea > Saccostrea glomerata. The sequence continues at coordinate 480,954 of PRKT01000278.1, forward strand.
AAGATCTCTAGAAGTCTGATATATTTTTCATATTAAAATGATTAAAAACTTAAAACAATTACTAAATGTGAAAACCAAGTTGAGAGAAAAAAACTTACCGTATTTATACCGTATCTCTTAGATTGTAAATGCTTCTATTCTTTCAAGATTAACTTGCGAAAATGAGTCAGGCATATTCTAACTGAATCATACTATCTCTCTCTCATTCTCTCTCTCTCTCTCTCGTTTTTAATGCACACAACCTTATTTTATCTATTTCTTAGCGGTTTTCATTCATTTCTCTTTGATATTCCACGAAAATTTCGCTGCCCGATCGAGTGATGTTCAAGTAACAGGCTTATAATGGGTTTGATTTTTTTTTATTTATCATTCTTTCTTCATTTATATTTGTTTCAAAATTGCAATTCCAGGATACATGTAAATATTTGGTGGAAATAGCTTTTATCAAAGACATAACTACTTATAATTTTGTCTTTATTATGTTCGTTTCCTTTTTTTCCATGCGTACATGTATATGACAGAATTTACATCATGCTGGTTTCAAGCTTATATAAAGAGAAGCAACTCTTACCATACGTTTGGAGTGACACCTCTCCTAAATGCCTTCATGTACAAATAATCTATATCTCTTTAACGGAAAATTATTTCCTTCGAAAGTTTATGTAAAAAAAATCGAAGTATTTTCCTTTTAACAAAAATTCACAAGATTTTGTCTTACCCCTAGACTCAGTACTATTTCCTTGAAACGTACACAGAATCTTTATTACATAGTGCCAGTGTGCATCTTCTATTTTACATTTTGATGAAAAATATTAGTACATGTATTATATTTGGTGTTTCCAACAACAAAATTGGACCCTGTACCATTCTTTCTTAATAGGACGATTTTACCCTTTCTTTGGACTTTCAGTAGGGCGTGACTATCTCGGCTCTACGTAATGGCGAATACTAGTAGATTCTCATTGGTTACGAAATTAATAACATCAGGAACTTAAAATTGTTGTTGATAAGATGAGACGACTTATGTCCCACCTCTGTGCCGTGAGAGAACTTTTAATTGGCTATTCACTACACCAGTTGACATTCGGCCGCATTTCTATCATATGTATATTTCAACAGTGAAGGGAAGCTGTGTAAATTTCAGAAGCTAATTAGGTAACGTCGAGAATGCCACGCCTTATTGAAAGTCCAAACTAAGCGTGCAATTCTTCTATTCTGACGGGTATCCATCTCTTTATATCAAGTCTTTCTTTATCATTAAATTAAAGTTACCGATACTTGTGCACCTCCTTTTC
>PRKT01000278.1:496845-508718 GCA_003671525.1 Saccostrea glomerata
GATTTCAATGTAAATCAGCTTGCACAAAATCTAGCTCCCTAGGTATGATCTATTAGTTTCGGATCTTGCAAATATCAATCGTTGTCAAAATGCAGCATACCTCGTTGTCTCTGATTTCCCATGGACATGCGTGTCTATATACAAGTTTATCTTTTAAAAAGATAGGTGAGCTAGCGCCGTAGCAATTTTTAAACACAGAAAGGAAGATCCGTGATCGAGTGATTTATTTTGCTGAATTCTTTCATTTTTATCGAGGCTGGAGAGTGATAAGGTTATTATTGTTTTGTGAAGCGTACCCATTTTATAGACACATAGGTAAAGAAACAAGGGGGGTGGATGGTCTATTGGAGTTTTGGAGCAACGGAACATATATGACCTTTACTGGAGAGGAGGGGGGGGGGGGCTCTATTTAATACGAAGAAGATGCCGATTGAGACATTGCATGTATGAACTGATTTAAGGCTAAAAGCCATACACATCAGAATTTTTTTAACACAAATAGTGAATTTATTCGTTATTTTTAGTGTAAATTCTTGCTTCTGTTTCTGGAATTTGTAAGATTAGCTAAATTGACCAATCAGAAATTACAATCTATCTTTGGTTGTGCTTGGATGTAAAAAAAAAAACAAAAAAACAAAACCCCTTGTCATTGTTTAGATTGATTGTATACTGTTTAACGTCCCTCTCCAGAATATTTCACTGATATGGAGACGTCACCATTGCCGGTGAAGGGCTGCAAATTTAGGCCTATGCTCGGCACTAACGGCCTTTGAGCAGGGAGGGATCTTTATCGTGCCACACCTGCTGTAACACGGGGCCTCTAGCAATAAACCTACTGTTTACGCACTTCCTTCATCAATTTTCATGAAAAAACCGAATTCTTAATTGCAGATATTGCTTAATTGTTTTGTTATTACAACGACTTCTATAGTAAAATTTTGTGAAAAGTATTTTTTTCATTACACTTCATGTGTTTCAAATCATTTATCATTTAATCATTTTGTGTTACACAAAAATCGGTGTTCATATAGCGTGTGTAATTTCAAGTTTCTATAGCATTCCAAAGTACTAGTAACTATAAGTTCTAGATGGTCGAATCTAGCGTAGTTGGTGGATTTAATGATGAGCATTAACAGAATAGTTTTAAAAGCTGGATCAATTTTCAGATAAATACTAGTAACTAGGTTGTCATGGTAATCAAGACACAAAGCGGCTTGATCCTACTTGAGATACTTTTCCGGTAGTACGTATATATGGCACGCCAAATTCACAAAAATGTGCTAATCATAGTTTCACAACCGATAAACTAGGTTTATCGGTTGTAAACTATAGTTTACGGATTCTAAACTATAGTTAACAACGTTAATCTATATTTTACACCTGTAAACCATAGTTAACGCGATAATCTATGTTTCACAACCGTAAACTATACTGAACACCGAAAACAATCATTTGCGATTGCAAAACATAGATTATCTGATAAATACAGTTTCACGATTTGTAAACTATAGTTTACAAACCGTTAACTATAGTTAACGATCTGATAAATATAGTTTCACGATTTGTGAAACTATGATTAACAAATCTTAAATATAGTTTACGATTGTAAACTATAGTTTACAAACGTGAATCTATGTTTATCAATAAAATCTATTGTTAACGCTTATTACAGACAGATAAACTTAGATTATCATTCGTAAACTATAGTTAACAACCGTTAAATATAGTTTTACAGATGAAAACTATACTTAACGAATCGTTAACTATAGTTTACGGTTTGTAAACTATAGTTTACAGTCAATAAACCTAGTTTATAATTGTGAAACTAGGTTTAGCTCATTTTTGTGAATTTGGCGTGCCATACGTATACGTAGTTTGAAGAAATTTTAGATTATCTCTGATCTTTAAACCTACCTGTATAATTTTTTCTCAATGTTGTCAAAATCCTTTAAATTCTGAAAAAACAGTAATCGAAAGTAGTGAAGGTCGCTGCAATTTTTCGCTGCGAATGTTCTGTTAGATGTTGTTCCACCAACAACTGAAAATGTACAAGAATTAATAACAGTACGACATTGTGGTATTTTCAGTCCCACCAACTATCCCACCATTCTCCCATGGGAGAAAAAATATCATGGGATATTTTCTTCCATTAGGATTTTTTCTCCCACAAAGTTGTTCAAATGAAATGAATCCCACGGATATTGACAATCAAACAATTTCTCCCATACATTGTGAAACATGGAATATATCCCTTAGATTATGACAGTGACAAATCTCTAATATAATATATAGAATACATTCCACTTATAACAATGTACTGGCGAAAATAATTTTATGTGAATATCCATGGGATTTATCCCATTTGAACAAATATGTGGGAGAAAAAATCCCCTCGGAGAAAATATCCCATCTGCATGACATTTTTTCTCCCATGGGAGAAAGGTGGGATAGTTGGTGGGACTGAAAATACCACCATTCTCCCATGGGATTCTGAGTTGTAGGACTTCATAATTTTAGAAGTGGAGATGTTTGTGAGTTCAACATGAGACACATAATTACTGCTAAGAAATCCCACCAAGTGATATAAAAATATTTTGGACATGACGATTAGAAATGGTAGTTTAAAGTCTGGACTATTTCGTGTCCAGAGTTAACTGTTGTACTGTTATATGCAGAAAATAATTTAGCTCAAAAGTCAATAAATTAGCTCAAAAGTCCACTGAAAACAATATGATTTTTAGTTAAGCGAACACGGATCTTCAAAAACATCAGAGATGGGATCAGGCTCCTTCGAGAATTAAGTATCTTCTTTTGACTGGTCACACGTACTCGCCATGTCGGACAAACGCAAAATTCAGATAATTCAGCGCAAAAATGAGGCCTAGCAATTAGTATGTCAAAGTAAGTTAATAATGGACGACTTAAGTCTTTCAAATCAGCAAATATTAAAAAAAATACATGTACTGTTTTATTTAATTTAGTATTTTCATTTATTTATTTTATAGAGATAAATTTAAAAAACAAGTAAAATTGATGCAAAGCATCAAATCGGCCGCAAACAAAATTCAGTATTCAAAAAATTATTTTACAATTTTATAAACGTCCATGCAAGGAAAGCATCAAGATTTTCAAAGGTGAAATAGTTGAATCATTTATTTCAGGCTGTCTTCAAAGCAAAATTAAATAATTCATAAGTATTAAAATAAACATTATACCGCATTTGCTCATAAATAGATTAATCAATAAAAAGAAACCATTGATGAATTAATAAGAAGTTATTGTCATCAAAATGAAGTAGTAGCAGTATCTTTATTGGCTTATACATTGCATATATTGCCAAACATAACATTACTTTACAACAAAAATGAAGATGTAGGCCTCTCAAGATGAACCACGTGCTGATACTCTGGTGGTTTCTGCAGAATATTAGGCTATATATGCTGCAAGCCGCGTGGTGCAAAATGTAGAATAAATATCTTTGTGTTATTTGCAGCTGTATGGAGCATATTCAAAAAAAATTTTACTAGTTGAAAAACTTTTCAATTTTGATTCACTATGCACTTAAACCACGTCATTATTATCCGGAAAATCATGACGATTTCCTTTCATATCTTACACACTCCCTGACTGGGGAGTATCTATTGTGAACTCTTTTTATATAACCAAAAATTATCACTTATCTGATGAGGAATGATAATGAAATTGAAATATAATAAAGCAATTAATACTAAATTTAAAGCAAGATATGAATTTTTAAATATTTTACTCATGATTTTTATTTGTTATCATTTAAGGACCCTCTCTACACAAGTGCAAAAAATTTTTTGGGACATTGAGAAAAATATATTGTATAAAGGAGTTAATATTGAGCTTATTTATTTAATTTTCAATGTAAGGTGCGTGGCATTTACCCCCGGGAAAAATGCTCAAAGACAACACAGTATCAGTGAATAGAAATCACTGTTAATTACTTCAATATAAAAAAATACATGTAAATAACACGTTCAGTTAATTTATTTTGGTCTTTTAAAATGTTGAGAATTCTTGAATTGATTACAAATTGATTACAAATTGAGTAATATTGTGTATTTCTATTTTTTAGCATTACGATATAAGGGCAGATCACTCTTACTCCAAAAAATACCATAGAATTAAAAGTCTTTGGTGTGCAGTGTACAGAGGGTTCTTAAGAATTACAAGTATTTTATTTAACTAAATAAAAAATAACGTCTCATTTCCCCGTGTGCACTTTCAAACACAATCACAAATTAAATAGATCGGTCGCTGCTGCGGCTGATAATAAAACAACATTCTTTTATAACTTGCTGATTTGAAAGATTTCTTTATCTAATAGAAATGGAAACTTAATTCAAATGGCTAATATATCGTCCATTGTTAACTAACTTCTTTTATGCAGTTAGAGTGATATGCCTTAGAAGTAAGATTAGTTTTTACAGTTAATTACACGATTTTTAATAGATTAAAATATTTTAGCATTATATGACAGACACCTTTTGAAAAGTTGACAAGCAAAAAAAAAAAAACAACAACAGAAAATTGCCCAAACTCGAAAATCCTATTTCGTTGGGGGAGGGGGAGTAGTGGCCAACTTTTTCCAATGCCAACTTTCTTTTATTTCCAATTCTTTTTGCATACAATACTACATTTCCTTGATATCGCTTTCCTGTGGTAGGAAGTGTGGGGAGGGGGGGGGGGCAACCAACCTTTCAATAAACATTTTCAATAGTAAAGGTAATGTTGGGAAAGAAAGATATTCCTGTTGCTACATGCCTGTATGAGACCAAGAATAAGTTATTGAATTCATTTTTTTTCATTAATTTTCCCATTTTAATTCACATCAGTGATTTCTGCTCACAAAAAATAATCCATTGTCTTTAAACATCTTTCCTGCGGTAAAAAGGCAGGTACCCTATGTTATAAATGATTGAAAACGTCTCAATATGCACACCTTTATATATCCCTCTGTTCCACATTTTACCATTTTTTTTAAATTCCAAACATTGATTTTCATCAACAACAATAGCATCTATTGTGCGCACGGACCAGTCTGACGTTAAGCTAATGAAGGAATAACTGTCTTATTTTTCGATTTCATGATGTGATCAATCGATTGGGTGATATAATTTGCATAAACGCCGAAGGCGTTTATGCATTTAATTATCACGCAAGCCAATCGATTGATCATCGTCATGAAATTGAAAAATCTTAGTTATTCCTTACTTTACATGCTTTGATTCATTTAATCCACGTGCTCCAAGCCCTGCTTGTACCGCCCTGCACGTGGTTATTTTGGAAACGCGCCAATACATTGATTGGGAAATAAAGTTCATTTACAATTTGTAATTTTATCTCGGTCAAAGACATTAAAAAATGTAAATATTTCATTATAAAGTCAAACATTTGGATTTTGACTTTAAGTATAGATTTTAATTCATTTAATTTTTAAAATTCAAAACAATGCACAAAAATTTACGAGCGTCATCTATATAAACAGTATGTAAACACAAACTGCACATCCCAATCCGACGCTGTGCTAGATTTATAACAACTTCATGTATAGAAATTTCAATTTTCAGTAAATTACACGTGTTTTTCAATTCTAGTAGTGTCTTCGAACTTGTACCAATCTCAAATCGATACATTAATATACACGTATTTCAATAATTTTGAGTTGTTTTAACAAATATTATGTCCCTTACATCGTTTCAACCGTATTAGACGTTAAACATGTACTGTAAACCAACTTTTTATCGCTTCGACTTTATTTCGCGATTTACCGGGGCAAACTATTTCGCGACGATTAATTTTTGCGATCAAGCTTTTAATGCATCTTTTGTTAATAGACACAGAGACTTTAAGGATCGGTTCGCGGTGAGAATGTTTGCGATGAGAAGGCTTTCGCGAAACTTGCGAAAATTTCTTGCACACGAACAAAAGTTGGTTTACAGTATTTTTGATCGGACGCTGCCCCGTTCGGACGGCCAACGTCGCATTCTCTGTCGAGTTTTGACACGTATATGTGTTAGGGTTTTTGTTTAGCATTTGCATGTCTATATAGTAAGCGATACTTAAGATATCATAAAATGATTTTGCTTCTTTATTTGTGTTACATAAAATTTTTATTAATTTTTGACTTGTTTTATATAGAAAAGAATCGTTTTAATCCGAACACTTTATACCAGAGATCATGTCATTATATTTACATTTACTTTGTTTGACCCTAATAAAACGCATGATAAAATTACAGTGATAAATACACATAACACACAAGACCAAATTACCGAAGTCTGCCTGGCGTATGAATACAGGGACTACGTACGTCATTACAGTTTAAACAAAGCGAAAACTTTAGGTCTTTTACACCATTCATTTGTATTTCTCTGTTGCTAACGCGCGTTATTCAATTTGTTTGCACACACCATTGCAGTTATGAGACTGCATCTTTCAAAAAATGATAATTCATTGCTTAATTAACCTTGGTCCGTGCGCACAATCTGCGATCTTTAAAGACCCCGATTTTTACAAAAAAGAATTACGTTCCATCAAAAAAACTTATTTCATTCTGACTTGTTTTTCATAAAAAATATTTTGATATACAACAGATTTATATAGAACCATTTATTTTCACAAAAACGTCATTGTCCAAGAACTTTTTGGACAGCCCTCGTATATATTAAAAGAATATTTACTCCCATAACTCTCTCATTAGATAACATACATTAAATCAGAACATCAAATTGTTTTCTATGCTTTGAAAATAATACGCATCCATCAACAAGAGTTATCTTTCCATTTTCACCCTTGAAATATTTTAGTGAAACAAAATATTAATTAAATGTTTATAAACAATTATGCATCCGAAATTCTGTAACAATTAATTGACTTATACGTTAAGAGATAGAAAATATATCAATTTACAAATGTGCACCGTTTAAAGAAACTGGATATCAATGTTTTAGGTAAACAATTATAAATATTATACTTTCATGTAAATAAGTTGAATCTGATTGGTCGAGAAACATTTGTTAAAAAACACTGTTACCCGCTGAATAATGAAGCCGCGCCTTCCAGCGTAGCAACACTTAACCGTGCTTGACGACGGATGATATTCCAAAAAATAACGACTGCGCAGAATTTATGCGCGCACGGTTCACTGTTATATGTATTTGTATATAATATAATAAATATTGCATATAGTTGAGTGTAACATTGAAAATTGTCACCCCTCGAAAACCACTGTCAACCTCGGCTGCGCCTCCGTTGACAATGGTTTCCTTGGGGTGAAAATTTTCAATGTTACACTCAACTACATGCAATATTTATATAATAATTCATGAAAATGTTGGCAATAGAAACTAGAAATCAACAACTGTACAACAGAACAGATTCGATAGAGTCGACTATAAAATGGTCCTTAAAATGAAATCTGTGAAATCTGACATGACATTTCATTGAATGTTATTGAAAACTGTCTCCAGAAAGTTATCTCTCTTATTAGAGGGATATTTCACCTTAATTTGACAACGCAATGTTCCGTCTACTTGATCAATACAAAGAGCTTACGGAGGTTCTGAGCAGTCCACAGGGAAGCTTTCTCCCTTAGCCATCCGATCCAACCCCTGGATTTTCCGTGGATCCGTGTTTAAGCCCTTTGCATTGTTTGTTGTTTTCATTTTTAGATCAATTCCAATTACTGTTCCTAATCACCACCGTATTATATAAATTATAGAACTCACTATTTTGAAAAAAAAAATGCATCCACCCAAAAAGTTTTTTACTTCATTACAACAGAAACGTTGAAGCAACGATCGTCAAGAGAAGATTCAGCTTTTGAAAACAACTTTGTGTTGTAATGTATTTACTTGACTAGGTAAATAATTTTAAATTTGTAAAGGACTTCATCAGTATTCCATTTTACAACCATTCACTAATATCGTACTTAAGCACGTACTTACCAAATTCTTGTGATGGATATTGAAAGCCATCTGCTAGAACTGCCAAAACTAGTTTGGCAAGAAATAACTCCGGGGTATTCATTTGGTTAGATCAAGCTCCTTCCTTACAGTGCTGCATTTTTTTTATGATGTGTGCACTATATACTTTTATTTCAAAGTACTTCAGACTTGTGCAATAAACTCTCTCACGCATTAATCTTCTTATTTTAACAGCAATTTCGATAGAAGTCTCAAAAGAATTATGATCAGATAATACTTTTTCCAATATCTTTTAATGTTGTCTGTATTGTATTATTAATTAGTTCCGGTCTTCGATTATCACGTATCTGCTTTCAATATTTCTCATTAACATTAAGTTTTACAATTTCATATCGCTGGAGCAGGTCTATAAATCAAAGTTAGCTTTATTTGTTACATGATAAAATACTTCCTTTGTTGTTTTACACAGGACATTCATGACGGTTTTAATAAAACTTCAGGCGCGACTCTAACGCTGTCTCTTTTTTTGGCCAATTAATTAAGTAAATCTTGAATTTCCACCCTTGTATCTCATACCATGACACCTAATATGACTCTCAGCAGAAGTATTAAAAACAGACTTTGGTGACACAATTGGTCACTGGTAAATGTATCTTGATTCCCGTGCTGTACAAACCAATGCTACGAAAGTTCCTGGAAAGTAGAAGCCATCGTCTAGGGTTATAACTAGGCAGCTGCTCCATTGTCTTGAATATTTTCAACAAGGTGTAATATACAAAAAGAAACCGTAACTCTTTGAAGCACACGTTGGTAAGCCCTATGCCTTTTATTTCCCTGTCAAAGCACTTTTGTCTCAAGTCCATACAATTCTTCTTTCGCCTTTTGTTTTCTCTAACGTTCCCCCTTGTCATACAAAGTATCATCAAAATATTTTTGTTAAACACACACTTGACTGGGTTTTTCTAAAACTGAATTTCTTTTCTGAATAATTTTACATTCTTCGATACGTGTCTCTTGTCTTGATCTTTGCCCAAGCCAAAATAATATTATGATCTCAGCTTTCTTCAGTTTCTATTTCGATTCAATGACGGCCTTAAAATTGGTTCCCATACACCCCTGTCAACGCGCGATCGGCAACGCTGATGCGAAAGGCAACGTGGATAGTTAAATTCAACTACATGAGGAAGATGAGGTTAAATAGAACATCATTATACCCCCCGCTTGAAAAGTGGGGGTATATAGTAATCGGTATTTCCGTCCGTCCGTCCGTCTAGCTGTACGTTCGTCCGTCTGTCCGTCCGTCCGTCCGTCCGTCTGTTACGCTTTGGGGTACCCATCTCTTAACCGCAACTCCTCTCATACCACTGAATGAAATTTGATGAAACTTTCACAGAATCTTTATTACATGTTGCCATTGTGCACCTCCTATTTTACTTTTTGATCCGACCTATATTTTGGGTTTCCCGGCCACAGGAAAACATGGACTTTTTCACCAGTTATAACCATGTGGGAGGCGGGGGGTATCATTTAGTGAGCTCATCGCTCACAGTACCTCTAGTTTTTATATCCCCCGCTTGAAAAGCGGGAGGGTATATAGTAATCGTTAATTCCGTCCGTCTGTACGTCTGTCCGTCCGTCCGTCCGTCCGTCCGTCCGTCCGTCCGTCCGTCCGTCTGTTACGCTTTGGGGTACCCATCTCTTATCCGCAACTCCTCTCATACCACTGAATGAAATTTGATGAAACTTTCACAGAATCTTTATTACATATTGCCATTGTGCACCTCCTATTTTACTTTTTGATCCGACACATATTTTGGGTTTCCCGGCCACAGGAAAACATGGACTTTTTCACCAGTTATAACCATATGGGAGGCGGGGGGTATCATTTAGTGAGCTCATCGCTCACAGTACCTCTAGTTTTGTCCTATTTCCTCGCAATTTTCCTTCAACATTTTTGACATTTTAAATGCTACTAGACATGTTTAACACCATAAAAGTCCTCTACGCATTAAAAATCACCATATATTTATACCCCCCGCTTGAAAAGTGGGAGGGTATATAGTTATCGGTATTTCCGTCCGTCCGTCCGTCCGTCCGTCTGTCAGTCTGTCTGTTACGCTTTGGGGTACCCATCTCTTATCCGCAACTCCTCTCATACCACTGAAGGAAATTTAATGAAACTTTCACAGATTCTTAATTATATATTGCCATTGTGCACCTCCTATTTTACTTTTTGATCTGACATATAATTTTGATTTTCCAGAGCAAAACATGGACACTGCCATTATATTCATATGGGAGGCGGGGGGTATCATTTAGTGAGCTCATTGCTCACAGTACCTCTAGTTTATGTTAAAGTTATTTTTTCCATGAACATGACTGCCCTAACGTGACACATGAAGCTCGTTTAAGTGGTATTTCTTACCTTATTACGTATACCCGACAGTCCAAAAGGCACGTTTGCATTGTAAATAGGTAAATCATAAATTTTAAATCCGATTTGAAGTTCTTCATCAAATAGAGAGCGTTGAAATATAACGGTTTGAAGTGAACACATTCCAAAAGTTTTGGCGATCGGCAACGACCCTATATGAGATCATACAACAAAGAAAATATGATAAACATGCGATCGTGCAACTTGAAATTTATGAAATACTTTTAATGAAATAAAGTATAATAGATAGCCATGTGGTACGGGTGGAGAGTCTGTCGAAATAGAACGAGATACCGAGCATTTGAATTTCGAGAGGGAAAGAGTGAATTTAACTGACTTATTTGTATACTAGTTGAATAATGTCCGTATTTTAAGAGAACAAAATTTAAAAGTCCATGGAACCTTAAAACTTGATATTATTTGATTATTGTTTAAAACATATACCTATAGAGTGTTATAGGACCGAATTTTGGCAATATAGAAAAAAAGAAGGTTTTATTGTCTATGAAATGGCAGTTCAGTTACAGGAGTTGGCATACATATCAAAAACTGAATTTTTTCAGAAAATAAAAAAGATATGTATTAATACTATAAAAACTAGAGGTACTGTGAGCAATGAGCTCACTAAATGATACCCCCCGCCCCCAATATGAAAAAAATGGCAGTATCCATGTTTTGCTCTGGAAAATCAAAAGTATATGTCAGATCAAAAAGTAAAATAGGAGGTGCACAATGGCAGTATGTAATTAAGAATCTGTGAAATTTTCATTAAATTTCCTTCAGTGGTATGAGAGGAGTAGCGGATAAGAGATGGGTACCCCAAAGCGTAACAGACGGACGGACGGACATACCGATTACTATATACCCTCCCACTTTTCAAGCGGGGAGTATAATTACCAGCTGCCTTCCATGGATACTGCTATTTTATTCATATGGGAGGCGTGGGATATTATTTAGTAAGCTCATTGCTCACAGTACCTCTAGTTATACCCCCCGCTTGAAAAGCGGGAGGGTATATAGTAATCGTTAATTCCGTCCGTCTGTACGTCTTTCCATCCGTCCGTCCGTCCGTCTGTTACGCTTTGGGGTACCCATCTCTTATCCGCAACTCCTCTCATACCACTGAATGAAATTTGATGAAACTTTCACAGAATCTTTATTACATATTGCAATTGTGCACCTCCTATTTTACTTTTTGATCTGACACATATTTATGGTTTCCACAACAAAACATGGACACTTCCATTATAGTCTTATGGGAGGCGGGGGGTATCATTTAGTGAGCTCATTGCTCACAGTACCTCTAGTTTTTGGATTAAATTTGGTTGTTCAAGAACTTGAATCATAAAACCCCGTCCCTCCATCCCACACAACACATTCCCGAAATTAAATTTTGAGTTTAGAAAATGTTCCTATACTTACACTGTGCATGATAAACCATCTAAGATATTTAGGGTTTTTTTTTTGGGGGGGGGGGGGGGGAC
>PRKT01000278.1:508724-519937 GCA_003671525.1 Saccostrea glomerata
TTTTTTTTTTTGGGGGGGGGGGGGTGACACTGTTATGAAAATTGAGGAAAATTTTCTACTTTACATTTTTATTAGCCATCAAACTCTTTATCAATTGTATCTCTTTAATCTACATAGTTAATTCCAATTTTCTATATTAATGTAGGACAATTTTAAGAGGTAAAAAGGTATATAACAATGACTGATTGCCTAATTTAAATGTAAAATATCTATTGTACATCAAAATAAACTTTTTGACAACAAGATTCTCTGATTTGTGCTATTCTTATTTCGTGTGTTGTACGATCGCTTCATAAAAAGATACATGTCGTTGACGATCGCCTCGCAGTTGTCAAATTTTCCAGTTAACATTTGTTTTAAGATAATGTATGTATTTTAATTTTAAAATCATTTAGTTCATACTTCCAAGAACCGTTACATAATAAAAAACAGCAAATGCTCGTAGGTAATAACAACAATAAACTATTTCAAAGCATAAAAATTTGATATTTTGAACATTGTCGATTTGATCTGTAGCATTTGCACAGAAACTGTGAAACAAATTTACTCTCGGTAAATCCTAAACTGTAGATATTTATCTAAATTTTCAGCTGGTTACACTCCAGCACATACAAAACTATTTAAATTTACTCCCTACAATACTTTCTTCTTCAATGTGTTGATCTGCGTTGCCGATCGCGCGTTGACTGGGGTGCCATATTCCTTATACTAAGTAATTATAAATGCTCTGACGGGGGGTTGTCTCGCGTCTACTCGCATCCGTACGCGTGTATTTCTAAGCATCCAGCGATTTCAATATCACATATCCGCCAAGAACAAGATTTCTGAAACTGTATACATGTAGCATATTCCTACCTTCGGGGAGTTGATGTCTTATCTGCAGACTGTAAAAGTTTCTCATAAACATCTTCATGATCTTGAAGTTGGACGAAATGATGAGGCTTGCAATAAGACATTAGTCAGATCTAAACATATGACTGTTAGTTCTTTTTCTTCCTCTCTGATGAATTGTGCTTGAACACTGGTATATGCAGACTACCTAGCATTCTTCCTTTCTAAGCATCTCTGTGTATGTATTGGATAACATAATTCATAAGTTAAAAGGTTACACACAACGATTCACGAAGAGACGGGGATTTTGGCGATTGTAGGAAGTTAATTTAGTCAGACAAATCAAGCATATGTTTGATGAAACAGATCCAAACTTGTAAGAAGCTAAATATGTCATGAGGAAGGCTACAGAGCATTATTACAAAAATCAAATGAAATCTATGGCACGCCAAATTCACAAAAATGAGATAAACCTAGTTTCACAATTGATAAACTAGGTTTATCGACTGTAAACTATAGTTTACAAACCGTAAACTATAGTTAACGATTCGTTAAGTATAGTTTTCATCTGTAAAACTATATTTAACGGTTGTTAACTATAGTTTACGAATGATAATCTAAGTTTATCTGTCTTTAATAAGCGTTAACAATAGATTTTGTTGATAAACATAGATTCACGTCTGTAAACAATAGTTTACAATCGTAAACTATAGTTAAGAGTTGTTAATCATAGTTTCACAAATCGTGAAACTATATTTATCAGATTGTTAACTATAGTTAACGGTTTGTAAACTATAGTTTACAAATCGTGAAACTGTATTTATCAGATAATCTATGTTTCGCAATCGCAAATGATAGTTTTCGGTGTAAACTATAGTTTACGGTTGTGAAACATAGATTATCGCGTTAACTGTAGTTTACAGATGTAAAATATAGATTAACGTTGTTAACTATAGTTTACAGTCCGTAAACTGTAGTTTACAACCGATAAACCTAGTTTATCGATTGTGAAACTATGATTTGCTCATTTTTGTGAATTTGGCGTGCCATAGAAATCCCATGCATAGAGAGCATTCACGAACAGTGTAGACTGACAATGAAACACGTGAGAATCACGTGGAAAATATGAGACCAAGCCAAGGATTGCTTTATTGCAAAACATGAAATTTCAAAAAACACTCAGTGTTTCGTATCATACCTCTATTGAACATGAACGTACGGGAAGGTTTTTGCCAAACATTAGAATCGATTGGCATCAAACGTTGCATCAAGGTGCGCTTTATTCTCATTATACATTGTACACAGTCCTTTCCATGTCAGTCTTCTTGTTTTTTTCTTGCATGCCAATGGTGGTTTGAGAATGGTATCTACGTCTTTATAAAACGTTAATTTCCGGTTGCTCCGTTATAACTATGTGTCCACTTGATCTCAATAAAGAATGGCTTTCGTAACTGTCTAGACTCAAAACTTGCTGTTCTTCTAGTGTTGCTGCTCGATATGGCTGCCCCATCGTTGTCTGGTTGAAGTCATTTAATTATACCTCCTCTCGTCTTACCAGATCGTCAAGTCCTTGGTTCAGTCGCTTAATATGTGCGCATGCAACAATTTTCCCCATGTTTATCTTCAGCCCAAAGTCAGTCAAATTTACATTAAGTTAGCAGGTCTGGTGTTGCATACTTTAAGTCATCCAGAAAACCTTTGGGTATCGCTCTATGTAGCAATCTATAGCAGTTGTAAAGATTTTCCCCTCATCCGCTTCGGTCTAAACTTCTACACATTAAATTGACTTTAAAAAATTATCCACGTAAATTTTCATTGCTCTATTTACAGTCATCCCAAAAACCTGACTCCGTCAACATTTACGTCTTATCACCGATTCCACAAGCATCATTACGTACACTGGTTCATGTATGTCTTCCAACCTTCAACTTCGAAGGTTGTTTCGTCTACTGTAGCCTCCGGGGGTGTACCAACTGGGGCGGAGGTGTTGATTTAATAAATAAATAGATTTACTCCCCTAACTGATATTCTTTAATAAAGAACCTGGATCCGATTTACATAGGCCTATAGAGGACTGTTCTATGATTGAAAAATTAATTTGTTATATTAAAATTGAAATGTCTTGAAAATGCATTTTTTTTCTTTTAAACAATAAAAAGAAAAGACAGGAAAAGGGAAAAAAAGAAACATTATGACTTTTGAGTGTGGTTGGGGATCTTTAATTGTATTTACCAGGCACGTAGCATCGTTTTTGAAAGTGGGGGGGCCAACCTGAGAAAATTTTTTTATCTACCTAAAAAAAGTTGACAAGCAAAAACCCCATAAAATGGAGCTTCAATAAGTGCCGCATAAGGCATTTTACTGTTGCAATCATGACCACATGATCTACTAGGAGAAGTTAAGTTTTTAAAAATGGGTTCAAAATATTTTGTCAAAAGTTACATTAAGAATTTCGAAAAAGAGCATTTAAGCATTTAATTCTGTCTAAACGATTCCATTTGAATTATTGTAGTGGCCAACTTTTTTTCAAGTCGAACTTCCTTTCACTTCCAATTTTTTCCTATTTTCTTGCTTTGTATATACTGTGGTAAAAAGTGGGGGGGCCAACCATCTCTTCAATAGACATTTTCTATAGAAAAGGTAATGTTAGGGAAAAAAGTGGGGGGGCCAGGCCCCCCCTGGCCCCCCCGGATACTACGTGCCTGTTTACTACAAACTGGATAATAAGACAGATTCGCGTGCACTTCATGTACGAATAAGACGATGTATGGATTACCAAGAACTTTTGTAAAATGGCGCCAATATTCAAGGGTAATAATTTGTAAACATCGCCCGATGAGAACCCAACAAAAGTAAGAATCTGTCAAAATCTCAGCTTATCTGGTATCAACATGAATTGATGATGATGAAATTCATGAAGTACATGAAAATATACAGCATGCACACCACGAAGAGTATAAATTGAAAGTAGTTCTAACAAGACCAAGACCTAGGTGACGTTTACCACTACCAGCCAATTTCAGAGTTCATGTGTTTGACAAGAATGTTTAACTGGCAGAAGTAATCAAGTAATGAAATAGTTTGGAGTTTTCACCAATCACTTTCCAGTTATATGTGTAGCCATACATTGGAAATTCCGAATATGTACCTGCAGGGAGTGGACCTACATTCATCAGTTCAGTTCATATGCTGCTAAGCTCCCCGGATTAGACCCATAATTTTTATTGTATTAACGCTATACACTATTGAAAACCTTTCAATTTATGCTGTATTTTTAACATCAGGACAAAATAATGCCTATTTTGCTCAGGAGTATGATGACAAAGATAAATAACTCCTGCAATATTGTTCTGTTTCCTTATTTCATACCCACCCCCCTGAAAATTAAATATTTTATATCCAAACCACCCATGAAAATAAGCGATTTCACTACAGTGTAAACATACACCTACAGTTTGTATGACATTACTTTCTGCAAAATATTCACAGAATTTTAATCTCTACTGTAATGTTTAATTTTGCATGTATCCATTTTATTGTATTTATTAGGCCCTACAATATTTTTTGTCATGCATAAGTTTGACAAGAATGGCTCAAATTCCTTTTTGTCAGTTTTTATTGGAATGTAAATTATAGTACAATGTACCTGTATTTGCTACACATCGTTTCCATTTCATTTGATACAGAGAACTGAGAAGTTGCATTCATAATCATCATGATCATGCAATTGCCAAAATAATAATTGTATTTAGGCCTGAGTATTCAAGCTACCTAATGATACAATACTCATCATGATATGGTCATTTGATACAATGTATCGTGATACACCTGTCAACAGTTAAATTAACTGATATCCTTATATTCTGGCTCGCTAACCCCCAGGTATAGAAAATATAAAAAGAATATCAGATCATTTTGAAACATTAAAAATTCTCAGTTTGCATGTAGAATTTTCAAATATTAAAGACAATGAAAATTAACTTGTACTGTTTCATGATACATACATGACAATACGATATGCGTATTGTGAGACATTGCGATCAACACGATTGATGTATCGCTGCATTGTTACACCTTTAATTGTATTTCATGCATCACATTACTAGATCTTGATTGTTACCTTGTAAAAGAAAAAAATGTATTCTTCATTCTATAAATATTTTTTAATATTTTGTCTGAAGAATCATGCAATTGTAATGTTTCATGTAACCTGTAGAATTTTGTGCTTGTTTGTATATAAATGGTTTCACCTTGTATTATAAATCATGTTAAATCATTTGTAAGTAATGTGATATCGTTCACTATTTTGTCAATAATGATATTTAGCCACTGAACTTTTAGCAAACTTTAATTGAAAGCATGATAAATGAGCTTTTAAAATTTCTGAGGTAAACAACCCTTATAAACATGATAAATGCATATAAACTTCGCACATAAATTTTGATTTCAATATGAAAACAAAAACAACTTAACTTCTTTAACAAATTTCAAATAGATATTTGGTTTTTTAAATAGATAGTACATGTACATATACCAGCTAGTGTATTAGACATTGTAAGATTTTCCAGTAGTACTTTTTTGAAACTATCCCATGACAAATAAATTGTATTTATTTTACAAATTTTAAGTGTGCAGAATAAAGCCAGGCTGGTTGGAACTTTGAATTTTGCAGTTATAGGTACATCTGTATGGTGGTTTTTCATCGGCATGTATGTTGCATCCAATCAAATTTGATCAGCAAATTTTTTATTGTCCAACATGTGTCCCGTTTGTATGGTTGAGTGAATTATAGTTGAGATGTACAGGTTTATGTGTAGTAGTAATTTGTTTTGTTTTGATGAAATATTTTTCCAACAGGTAAGGTATACCTTTAAACTTTTCACTCAGGTGGCTATAGGTATATGCATATTCTCAGGTGAAATTTGACCAGGACTCACTCAGGTGAAGATCTATAAGCTATAAGCTTTTAAAAGAAGAAAAACAAACAGAAATAGCTCTAAAAATATATATGAATTAAAGTAATTGCTCATTGTCGATTCATGGTTGATTGAAATGTATATGAAATAAGGTTTTTTGATGGTATGGATATCTACTGTTAATGGCAGAGTTAATATTCGCTACTAACAGGTGGGATATAATACACTGTATATCGTTAATCAAATTGAGGCAGCTATAGAGTACATTTAATATAATGTATATCTAGATCTATATCTTTTGTTATGGACTGCATCCAAGCAAACTGTTTCTTGATTTAATTTATTTTCCAATTTTGATTGAATACACTCTTAACTTAAAAGGGAGCCTTTGATTAAAATCATTGAAATTTGTGTAAATTTTGATATATTCAAAACTAACAAATTATATTGGTTTCTTGCCTATAGAATATATTTTCTTAATATGAGTTTGATGAATACAGTCAATTGAATTTTGCTTATGTTAACAAATTGCATTGGATTCTTGCCCAGAGAATATATATTTTCTTAGGAGTTTGATAAATACATTTGAATTTTATTTATATTGATGTGTTTTCTCCCTCAGGTCTAGTGAGCCGTCATTTTATTTGTAACCTGTACGAGAGGGCCGCCACAAAGAACAGCTGCCGTGGCACTTGCGTCCGTTCTTCAGGGGAGGACCCTAGGAGTTTGTGCGTCAGGGATTCTGATTCAGGTAATTCACTTTGTTGATGGGCCCCAGCTCTTTGAAGCCCAGCTTGCATGTGTTGTGTATCGATGTATGGACAATAATAAACCAAGGCTTTGTATTGAGGTTGATGACATTAATAGCTTCTCAGCTTGGTATAAGGTAACCTTGTGTTGTATGAGTAGAAAATGTGTGGATGGGAATAGGAACAAATATTGACAACAGGTATATATAAAGTTGAACACATGAATACATTTCTGATTGTGGCTTATAAGTTATGTGCTTTTGATTGTCAGAAAAAGTTTATCTTCCAAATACCCATTCACAGTTTCTTGGTATGTTAATACCTTATGTATGTTTTTAATTATATATAATTTTTGCAACATTTAGAGCTGGTATGATAGATTAAAAATTTATTTATAGATATATTATAAAAATGAATACTATTGATGATCTTTTTTGCAACTGTCTTTTTATTTGATTATTTGACTTAAGGATGCATTCAGATATATAGAGTTTAATGTATCATATTTTTGATAAGAAACTCAATGTCAAAGTGCATATTGTACATGTATTTCCTTATAGCTTAGTGCACAGATGATATAAATTCAGTCATAAACTATTGATTCAGAAAGTTTCAGTTTACACACTCTTTCTTGATATTTCTTTCAATTTAAGATATTTGAGATAAAAATACTAGTCACAAAAAAATGATAATGAAAATTCAATGAAAATTTTACTGCAGGCTGGTATAAAATTACAGCAAACAATTTGTATGAATCACATTTATATATATATAGAATGTTTGTTAAAATCTTGATTGATTTATGCTGAAGGGTTTTTGAAAAAAAAGTGGGAACAGCTGTATCAAATTAATCAATAGACTTTTATAGTAGAGCGAGACAATATCCCGCTAAATTGTTATAATAAGGTGACATATGTCTCTTGTAGACTGAAATACTAGAGTGAAAGCCGTCAACAAATGGCAGAGTTTTTAGAGATCCCTTCAGATGTAGCAGCATAGATTCAGGTAAGCATATCTTATTGGTATATTGTGTATTATGGTACAAACTTGTTTTAAGTATTTGTTAGTATAAACTTTTTTCTTTCTTAAGTACCATGAGATTTGGTGCTGAGCGATGCATTACTCTCCAATCCTTTTTCCTCTGAACTACTAGTTGTAGCTCATTTCCATTATTTCCTGTTTTTCTAAAATTTATAAAAATGGAAAGATGCATAATGTGCTTCCAAAATTTTCATATGCATGCAGCCTCTCATTGATAAACTCATCTGAAAATTTTTGATGGCATGTGAATTTCCATACAGAACAGGAAGTTTCAGTTATTTTTTATAGGCAGTCGTAAGAAGGGAAAATGTTTAGAAATTGATAACTTTTATTTTTAGCCCCTTAGTTAGACATGTAAAGATCAAATCTTTGTGAATACCAAGGACAAAAAAAAAACTAGGATTTATATGTCAATGACTATAGGACAGTACTCTTCATTTGTCAGTGGTTTTATGACTGGGACACAATGGAAAAGACTTTTCTTTAGTGGCTATGTCATTGCAACCTTACATAACCTATCACTATAATGCTACATAGTTCTAAAGAATGGAGACTCAAATAAAACACAGGTAATCTAGACCAGGTAAGTACCAGCTGAAAAAGTAAAGTTATAAATAAAAAAAGCAAGAATAATTTTATGTAGATGTGGTTTTCAGGGCCAAACAAAAGTTATTGGTCATTATAATTTTGTTTTAATGTTATTAGAATACAGTCTATTTTGTGATATAGATGATAGTTATAAATATTTCCTACACCAATATGGGTTGATGTATATTGAAATGATCTATGTACATAATTACAGGCATTTATCAAGCATTTTTGTCTTCCTTCCCTATGCATTTTGAAACTTGTTACAAATCTCTCCAGTTTTAGATTTGCATATGAGCTGTTGAAATAAAATGCTTATATATTCTAAATTGAAGTGTTATGTCTGTGCAATAAGATTGACAAATTATACCTTTGGAGGACTTGGTTTATGCAAGTTTAACATAAATTCAAATGTTAAATGTGTACCTATGTGTATGCTTGTGGGAGTTTGTTCTATAGCTACAGGTAAGACTGGGTAAATAAATTACTGATTAAAATCAGCAGGGGTTTATGTGATATACCTTGATAAACTTCGATAACTTATGTAATGTAAACTGTTGTTTGAGATAAAGATATACTCACATACACTATCATTTACTGTTAAAAAGTCTTTCTTAATGCATTTTGTATGGCCATGTTTTAGATGTATTTTTTTTTAAATCTTGCTCTTTAAGAAGAAAAAAGGGGTGGGGATGGGGCTTAAATACTTAATTAGTAGAAGTTTTGAGCTTTTCTGAGTTTGGGAAGTCAGCATGGTTAGGTGAGGTATATTTTGTAGTTATAGTCATACATGCATATGAAATACTGGTCATTGTACAAAACAGCTGATGAATAATGTCAATACATTATTGTCAAATGTGCAAGAAATAAAGCAATCAGGGATTATTATTTTTCTTCTTTATAAATATATGATAGTTTATTAGACAAATGCTAGTTCATGTAAATGAAAATATTCACACTCTGCTTTAGTTTGCTTGATATAAACAAACTATTCTTTAAGCAATATTTATT
Organism: Saccostrea glomerata; assembly: GCA_003671525.1. Lineage (NCBI taxonomy): Eukaryota > Metazoa > Mollusca > Bivalvia > Ostreida > Ostreidae > Saccostrea > Saccostrea glomerata. Next base: position 517,861 of record PRKT01000278.1, read on the forward strand.
CATGAAATTTGATTGGATTGGGCAACAGGCGATGTCTATGACAACCCTCTTGGTACATTTAAACTTTTCATGGATGTTGTATGTTCCTGTACGTTTTACTGTTTAGGAACTTGTAATATTTAATGTGGAAGTCTCCACCCTCTTTGTTTTGAGTCTTGCTGACATTATTGGAATGTCAACATGGGTATAAAGGACTAATGTATGTAAGGAATGTACCAGTACTGAGAATTCTGGATAGCTTGATTTTCTCTAATCTCAGGTGTTTTCTGAGAATTCATGGATTGCTTTGTATCGTAAAATGTAAGATAGATTTGTTTTTGGATTTTTTTTCTCTGAATTAATTACTTTAACTAAAATGGATGGTAAGATAACCCTTTTTAGATTATAATCAATCATTTTGGTTGGACACCACACAACTATATGACTGCCGTCACGAGAAAAGGGCCCTTAAGGTCAAATTTTCACAAATTGACTTTTTGGTAAATTTTGATAGCCAGACTCTTTCTGAATGCAAATATACATAAATTTTGAAAATATCTCACTTTTTTCCTATTTTATGAACATTTTAGTGAGGCGCTTCAAAAATAACTTTGACGTTACTCAGTGAATACGTAATGACGTCGCCTGCGTCTAATTCAATTTTCAAAAAATCTTGAAATTATATGTTACTAGTATTTAAATAACATCAATCGTTTTGAGAATAAACAACTTGAGAAAGTGTTTAATATTTTTCTTCCAAGCGACTAGTATCTAACTATTCCTAAGGGATATCGTATGTTATTACTATTTTCATGCTAATTTTAGAGCAGATCTGGTAATTTCGTAAAAAAAGGGGGGTCTAGACAGAATCTAGGAACGCTTTATAACATAATCAGTAGGAAAATAGTATTTGTTTATATCCATACAAATTATTCTTCTTATATAAAATAATCTAATTCAATTTATAAAATATATAAAGCACCTGTAACACTTAAAGTTTAAAAGAAATAGGCCTATATATAGAGAGAGAATCCGAAGCAGAAGGACACCGCGCGCAATACGGGGCAACACCCTCGCAAAAAGCACATCGATCCCGATATTAAAAAAATCTTATTAGAAAGCATCCACTCACCAACACACACGCACGTAACTTTATTCCCTATAACTGTTACGATTAACAAAAAACACCTTTTATTTTCTGTATCACCGAAGAATTCAATTGAGAAATAATAAATTCAGATACGCAAAGATATGTAAACTTGTTTTTAAAAACGTTTATTCCTTTTATAAACATTCATGAAAAAAATATACGTCCCCTTCTTCCATTCAAGAAAGTAAGGAGTCAATCCTTACGTCGCGGGTTCGAATCCCACTGTGGGACGTAGAGACCGGTCCTTCGGATGAGACCGTATAAACCGAGTTCCCGTGTCGCAGTAGGTGCTGGCACGAAAAAGATCCCTCCCTGCTCAATGGCCCTCTCCACCGGCAAGTGGTGGTGTCTCCATATGAGTGAAAAATTCTCGAGAGGGACGTTAAACAATATACAATCAATCTTCCATGCAAGCGGATTTTATTTTTTTTTTTACGTTTTTTGAATAGTTTATTCAAAATGTTTAAAGCTCCAAGTTTCCATTGTTTATACAATTCATTTTCTTCGCCTGTCTTAGTTATGGAGTAGAAACGTAGTAAATAGGCTAATGAAGGACAAATGAATCTGAATGATTTATATACCGTACCTTAAATTGAAACTCTCTTTGAATTCATACCTCGATTTGAGACCGTCTTTTAACTTCTTATTTTTTTAGAAAAGTAAATCACAATTAAATCGGTTAGAAATATTTCTGCACATTAACCTTTTTTTTTTTAAATTTTGTGGCACCTGTACCCTGTTTCACTTAAACACAACATTTGTATATTCTTACAAGGACCGCTACTATGATCTCAAAGAAATGATTTATGTATAATATTTTATTATTTAATCAAAGGGATGGGAATTGTGCTGTTCTAAATTTTGAGGAAATCTATTTGAAACTCAATAAATATTTATATATTTTACACAAGAACGACAGGCCCTTAGGAAGCCATTTCAGTTGGGGGG
>PRKT01000278.1:519970-609346 GCA_003671525.1 Saccostrea glomerata
GGGGGGGGGGGGGGGGGGGGGTAGCTATATTTATTTTTTCAGTTGTGGGCACTTTCAACTACCAAATTTTCCTTGATAATCAAAATGATTTTTTAACGGCCACGAACGGTCATCTATTCATTTTCCTCCGTGACAATGGCAGTCTGACTAAAGCCAGCCCCTACTATGTCACTTTGTTGTGATATAGTAGGGGCTGGCTTTAGTCAGACTGTGACAATGGCTAATTAACTTGATACCAAATACGTTTCTAACATTTCGATGCGATTATGAACTATTACGTCCAACATTCGTTAATGCTTTTTTTAATTAAGTAATAGTATATCCCTCTAATTTGACTCTGTTTCGCTGAAAATATTAAGGCAAGCCATTTTCCTTAGTTATTACTTCAGAACATACCAAACATATCAAAATAATAATAAAAAAAACAATTTGACCCGTACCCTCGCCTGTCCCCACACAACTCGTTTGAAAAAGAGGGGTGGGGGGAGGGGAGGTTTCAGTTAAGAAAAAATTAAACCTACTCAACCAAAAAAAAAAGGCGTGTGTGTCGAAAATCGAATCCAATTTCGCCGTTGGGGAGGAGGGGGGTAGGTTCAGTCTTCTTTCAGTATCAAATTTTCTTAATCGTGCATTATACAGTGCCTTATTCTTTTGCCCTATAGTGCACGAATTTGACTATGATGCAACAAAAAGTGTATGTGTGTGTGTTGAGGTGGGGGGGGGTCAATGTACAACACCTTAACCTCCGTTGCTACTTGCGTGCGACTGTAATGTCTTATCTCAGAACTTTAAGAAATTAATGTCGAGATATACCGGGTATTTTGATTTAAGAAATGAATGTAATATTTTTTTCTTTGATCGATTTAGTATTTTATAGGAATTAAATGATATATATTTCACGTTCATTAAAGTTTTTAAAGATTTTAAACATTTCCATAACTTTTGGAAATTACACCCATAACAATTTGTTTCTTTCATATCATGAATAGTCAGTGATATATATTTCCCGCTCATTAAAGTTTTGAAAGATTTTAAACATTTTCATAACTTTTGGACATTACACCCATAACAATTTGTCACATACTTTTTGCTCTTTCAGTGATGTATTTGATGTTATCGGTTATCCAGAAATTCTTACGTCTTTTTGCTTAACACAAGTTTTTCCCCCTTTTAGTTTATAAATATCCTTATTCATAATATCACAGTCGATGTAATATTGTTAATTTCTTCAAGACAACATTGGGTATAATGCTTTTGGGAAAAGTCTTCAATTTACATATTGCAAAATAGGTTCCAGTGGGATTTCATTTATTCATTTCATTGGAACAATTTCAGAAATTTGAAACAATAGTAATTTCTACCATACAATTCCTTTGAATTTATTTATTTGATCATTTTAAATTAGTTTTTGAAACAAAATTTATTTTAGCAAAATTTTTGTGGCATCCCCATCATCAGTTTTTTTCCCCTTAGCATATTCTTTTACTGTTAATTTAGTAAAAAAAATATTTATTGTTTATGTAAAAGGTTTGGATATCCCATGTCACCAGTACATATCTTTATTCAATCAAAGAGGGATTACTAGTATGTTTCTTAGCTTTAACTTTTACCGGTCTTTTTATTCGGAATTTTTTTTGGATTGTCTTCTCTCCCCACCCCACCCACCCCTTTTTAACACATTTTAAAATCGACAGTTCACCGAAGACTGGCTATCGGAGTACATCAGTATGATTAAAATTAAAATGGCCAAATATGTTTTAAATTATGGTATATATTTTTCAGAAAAAAATGTAGTGCTTATAAGAAAGGTAATTAATATGCATAGATCTCTCTCTCTCTCTCTCTCTTTCTCTCTCTCTCTCTCTCTCTCTGAAAAAAATATACATGTATATGGAATGTAACTTTTAATATTAGGACTTCTTAACATGAATTCAAAATTCAATTAAGCATTTGTAAATTGTTCAGAAAACAAATATGCAGCATCTTTAATTTAGTCATGCATAAACATCGTTTTGATCGCTGTTCCATAGCTAGCAACGTGCATGTCCAATGCCCCGTATATCTACATAAAGTTAAATACTTAAAAAATCAAGATTATGAATAAATTTACGTACTTAATTGTAAATATATCATAAACCTATTAAAAAATGTCCGCATCAAGTTTCAAATTTTTCTTACGCTTTGAAATTTAATTTTATTTCTTGTTTACAAAATGCCGTCAACAAAAATTACTACCGTGTTTACAATACCGCGACTTTGACGTCGTTTTCCGAGCATTGTGACGTCAAAAGATAAGGGCCCTTTTCTCATGACGGCAGTCATATATATATACAAGGCTAGGAACTTTTGAAAAGTTCATTATCAAACCATTGCAAACTGTAAACTGTGCAGTTGAGACACAGAATGAACTAGTTAGATAAGACTTCATGAAACAAATCTTTAAATAACACTTGGGAGCTACCATTGCACAGTGGTTAATTTTAAATTTTGACTCGATTCCTTTTCAATTGCAATTATGAAATAAATTTTATATATGTACTCCATTTTGAGCAGCAATTGCATAGCCCGGGTTAAACCAAACTGCCTCCCTTTTCAATTACAGTCATGAAATAAGTACATGTACCACATTTTTAGCTACCATTGCACAATGGTAAAATTATAATCTTTCTCCCTTTTCAAGAGCAGTCAATGACAACAGGAAATATAGATGCATTTGTTATCAGTTTGAAAATCATTTTGTTCACCAGAGTTTTTTGGAGGAAGTAAAAATTCAGTTTCTCACATATTGATTCTTTAAAAAATCGATATATTTTTATATGTGTGGTGATATCCAATCATTCAAACCCTTCTCAATGACATAACAAGAGAGGGGGAGACTCTATCATAAAACTGATAACCCACTTCAATGTAGCCTTGATTCGCAATCACAATAGGTGTGCTGCATTGTTCTCAAGTTTAAGAAGGACTGTTTCACCTTTCTTGGAAACTCTGAAGTGCATTTGTGAGCAGGTGCGTTGAAATTCGAGGAGGAATATTTTGTAGGTTTTTAATTTGTAAGTTTAAAGTAAAACTAATCAAAGTAACAAAATAAATGGGTTTTTAAAATTTTTTCAAGATTTTTATAATGTCTTCAGCTTAGTTGTTTTGATGTGACAATATACATTTATGTAACTATTTGTGTGATAGCTATGTTTATTGATTTTTTGTTGAAAATGAAATAAATTTCATGTTTTGTAACATTGAATTGATTTTAATAGAATATATTAATAATTCACGTACCAACTACCTCTGAAATTGAGTTGTTTGATTAAAAGATTTCATACATCAAGTTAACATATTTTTTACCTAACTATTGTTTGTTACTTAATTATTTTTTCTTCATTTTAAAGTGAAGGGATGTTTTGAAAACTGAAAATAGTGAACAGTTTTTTGTGAATGGTTTATCGACATGATCAAATATATTTATACTATATATATAAATCAGTGCTTAAATAAAAGTTCATTAATTAGTAATGTTATAACATTCCTTGCTATTTCAACATGTAAAATTATATTTGAATTGATAGTAATCCTGATTTGATGCACTTGAGACAGAGCATAAGGTTGTAAGAATTGACAAGGCAAAGATAGGTCTTCACACGCTTACCTTTACTAAATTTTATCATTGCATGGTGATTTTTTTTTTATCTTGTATGATATCTTTATAGCAGTTCATGATAAAATTCTAGTGTAAGAGGTGCCCCCCCCCCCTGTGATCTGCAAATTTTCCTGCTGAAATCCTGGCAAATGTCAAATCATACAAACAAAAAATCCATGGCTGAAAGGTGTACCCTGTACATGTATAGTAAACCAGGATTTTAGCAAACAAGCTTATAATGAAATGATGATTACAGTCAAATTATTTTTCACTCTCTTTTTAACTAGCTTAAAAATAAATGTGGATTTAATGGATACAATAAATTACGGGTACTTTTGTGTTAAATATGTGCAAAGATCTCATCCTAATGACTTTGTTGATCTTGAACTATAGCTCAAAAATCATATATACTTGTTACAGTTACTCAGGTATGAATTTTTAAAAGTTTAAACTTTTTAAGTCTAGAGAAAATGTTTTATTTTAACAGTCTTAACAATATTAGAGGTTAAAAAAAAAATTTAATTTCATAAGCAATGAGAACTTGAAAAAGAAAATTGAGTTACCCCCCTTTTTACCTTATACATGTACTAGTATATTGAATAAGCCAAGTTTCTTCTAACAATTATTCAAAAAGCAAGTAAATATGTAATATCTGAAATAAAATGTTTCGATAATATTAAAAGAATTGTCTGTCAATACACGTATTATCATGATTAAGCTCTTTGTTGATCGACCCCCCAAAAAACTTTGCATGGCCTTACAATATTTCATTCATTCCTCTACAGTGACTGTGCATCAAAAAATTTTTTGCACACTTCCATTGCATCATATTAGCCAATCTGTCCCATTACAATTTCAGAAATGAAAACCATTTTACACAAAATTTGATACTTGTATCATCTGTAATGTTCTGTAAAGATGTGTAATAATAAAACCTTCATTTTCTCTCAGAAATCTGTAAATCATGCATCAGAGTGTAGGAGGGGACCCCTCTGCTCAGGAAGATATGGAGTTCCTGGCCAAGCAGAAAGCTCCCGAGCTGTTCAAGGTGTGTGACATTGAGGAGAAGGGCTTCATCAACAAGCGTGACATGCAGAGGCTGCAGACAGAGCTGAACCTTGACCCCGAGCAGCTGGAGGCTGTGTTTGATTCGCTGGATGATGATAAAAATGGATATTTAACGCTAGAGGAGTTCACCTCAGGCTTTGGTAAGTTGCTTGTCTCAATGATCTATTTTGATTATAGTAAGGACATTTTAAACTCAGGCCACTATTTCATTGAGAGTTTTTCCCTATAAGGGCAAACCATTCATGGAATTCAAATTGTAGAGAATAAAAATGTTTTGTTGGGGAGATTTTTTTTTTCACTAGTGCAAGGTTCAATTTGGTGTAAATCTAAATAATGATCCCATACCTAAAGTATATAATGTTGAATTTTCTATTAGGTTTCTGAGAAAAAAAAACTTTTTGACTGCATATCATTAGTTATAGTGTTAAAGGCAGAGACAAATACAAGTATTACCAGTATTTGAGGTAATTAAGGGATTGGGAGATGAAAATTGAAACCATGGATTTTAACAACGGATATGAAAAAAAATGTTTATTTTAGTCTGCATTAAGATATTTTTTCATTACTCTTAATTGCTTTACATGTATCTTGACAAGGTTTATATTTCTAAGTAACATTTTTCCTGAAAGAATTAAGGAATTAAAATATTCAAATAAAAAGCTTTTATTGCCATATTTTTGATATTTTTCTCAGTGAAAATATATCACATATATATTTAACAATAGATTTTTAAAACACACATCATGCATCAATGCATATGTTTACTTTAATTACAGTATTTCACTGTTGAAAATGTAATAAGGATGTCTTTAATTTTACTTTTAAAAAAATATATTGATTTATTCTAAAATAGGTATATGTCTTTAACTTTAAGCCTGTCTTACCTTAAAAAAAAGTTCAATTTTAAGCAAAAAAAAGAGTTATCTTTCTTTGAAAAACAATGGCTAATGTGTCAAATATGTATGAAACAGGAAGTTATCTGGGAATATCTGCTCCCGTTAACGACAATGACAGCCTGAATCTGAGTGATCATTACGAAGAAGAAATGGGGGACAGGGCAGAAGAGGAGGAAAAACAGTTCTGTAACATGATGGAGAGCATAGGAGCAGATAAAGTCATTGATGAGTAAGTATATAAATATAATTGCAAAGTAAAATGTATGTAATGAAATGTAAAACAGTCATTAAAGGACCAACAGTTACAACATGATTGTGACATGACTCATGGTCTAAAGCAACTTATAACACAGCAGATCTATAAACTGAATGTGGTCCATGTTTTATGCGCATTTTTTCAAAATTAAAAAAAAAAAAGACTTGATTTAGAAAACCATAAATCTTGAATATATATTATGGCTGCAACATTGTTAGACATATGTCAATTGGAAGCAAATATGCATTATGTTACAGTATAAGAAACTTAATTTTCATTTCCATAATGTACGTGGAACCAGCATCTTACAAAGCACATAATATAAGTATGTGATTTTACATTGTAGTCAGGCCACTGTGAAGACTCTGTGGATGAAGATTCGACACGAAGAACCTGAACTGATGTCTAACTTTGAGGACTTCCTGTACAAGGTATCCAACGACATCCAGAGAGCCAGGGGGGACTTTGAGTCACTAGAGAATGCTCTCAAAAGGTAAATATAAAGTTATAAACTCATTACTGCTGCTGCTGATTTATTGGAGAGATTTTTATTGAGCATTTTGAATACATTGTTGACCAACTTTCGTTCTCCCACATCAACATGATTATTAAAAAAGAGAGAAAGGGAGCATTTATGCAAATCATGTCACTATTCGATTGATCAATATACAGTTTTATCATGATGTGTATATTAGACACATATAGTACATAAGTATCTATATATACTGGTAGTCATAGTTTAAATTACCTCATTGGAAAATACAGTAGTATTGAAATATTCATTTTAGCATTACATCTACATTTCAAGATGCAGACATGCACTCGCCACTGTATTCACATAATGTGGTTTATCATGGGGACCACTGTGTTTTACCTGTTGTGGTAAATATATGGTATGGTTGGCTGTAATAGAGAAATTGATCTATTCTTGGACATTCTTTTGATATCCAATAAGTAAAAGATTTATTTAAAAGTTAAAACTAGCACTAATACCTCATACCCAAATTTTCATGACTATGGCTATATCTGAAAAATTTGGCAGCAAAATTTGGATTCTTACAATTAAACAAAATGTCATTGATATAGTTATTGTGCTACATTTATAGGTTTGTTCCTCATCTGATGGTCATATTTAACATCGTAAAAGTACCTGGCTACTAGCCTACCTTTATCAATTTGAGACCACCAGGGGTCTGATATTATTATATACCTATACCTGGTACCTGCCTGTTTTAGGGTGTTACTGACAACAAACCTAAAATAATACTGATAAGAAGACCTGTTTTAAGGGGAAACTCCCATTACTTTATTGATTTTTAAAAGATATATTTACCTAGAGTAGCATCACACCATGAATGTGTTTTTAACTTTTAATGCATAGATGATTAGACATTTGGATTAGCATAACCTGCATGATTCTGGAATAAAAAAAGGTGACATATTCTTTCTCTGTCAATATAGATATTTTATTGATTCAGAGAATATTTTGGATTTTAGTGTTTATTTTTGTGTATTATTTCAAAGAACAGGTTAGAATTGAATTTTACTTGTTTTATACAACATTTTTATGTAAAATAAGTGTAATTTGTGGATGACGCTCAGGCATTAGAGATGAGCATTAACAAATGGTCAGATGGGTGTGACAGACTCCAGGTAGTAGATGTGAATTTTTTGTATAGCGGGTATCAGAATTTTCTGTTAAATTGAAAATAATTTGGGACAAATGAAGATTTGTGTTTTGAAATTGTTCACTGCATGCTTTCAATTTGTTATGTTCACTTAACAAACCTTCTATAAAAACTCAGACAGTGGTTAAATTTTAAATATGAGGTAATTTACAAGTAAATTGTGCAAAATTACTAAAGCTAGAAATTTTTTTCCTTCAAATGCCCACAGGCATTGCTATGTACATGCATTAGTAGGTTGGTGACATAATCTTGTAATGGGTTTTTAGATGGAGGGATAGCACACTTATTTTAACTTTGATTTGCTTCTAATTAGTGCAGAACATTTTACAGTTATATAAGGATAATAATCATTTTATGTTTGATGTGGTCTGATACGCGGTGACCCAGATTGACACAACAGAGACTTTCTCTTTCAAGCCGCCAGTTCCCCCAGACTTGACATAATCACTTCAACAACGATTTTATTAAGCTGTGGAGAAATTTTTAAATGACTAAGAATAAAACTTGATGTTGTGGGTCCCCTATAAAAACCTGTTATACAGCAAGGTAGAAAGGATTTATAAACATTGGATTGTATAAAAACAACTCTTACACGTGTTAGCTGAACTGGTAAATTTTTTTGATTATAACCCTTTTTAAGTATGTTTGCTGTTATGACTGTCATTGAGGTGGAAAATTAACGAGCTTTCAATTTTTTTTTCGTAGTAAGAACACGGCTCACGACCAGGAAATCCAGAAACTGTATGAAGAAATGGAATATCAGATCAAACAGGAGAAACAGAAGATCCTAACAGAGGTAGGCAGATATAGTAGTGACTAGAGTTAGGGACGGAATAGTGGATACAACAGAAGGAGGATATGGTGGTGGTCAAAATAGTAGGGAGTGGGTGGGGGAGGGTAGAATGTTAGAATAAAAGGGAATAGACTGGTAGTCCAAATGAAATGATGCCTAGTTTAGGTGGAAATGAGTGGTAATTTGAACAGAAAACTAGAGTGCTGATTAGAATAAAGGTTGAATGGAGGGATGGAGTGGTTTGGAGAATAGAAGGCAGCATTAAGTCCAGAAAAGAATGAGCTGTTGATGAAGTTTCAGTTTGTTTTAGATTTAAAATGTTCAAAGCATAACAGAATGACAAATTTACAATAACAGTTTATGACAGGTCATCAACATTTTGCTTTGTTGTTAAGTTTTATATACCTATATTTTATTGATACAGTATTCATATTCTGTGTTCCACAAGACACTTGAAGAAAATATCAATAGGAAGATTTTATTTCCAATGAAGTATAGAAGAATTTGTATATGGCTTTTGATAAAGCTTGCATAAAATATTTGACTTATGAAGAAACTTCAAAAGCTTCCAAATCAGATTTAAGATGATTTATGAGGCAGTGAATTATTCTCTATATCTCCATACAGACATAAGTTTTATAGCTATACATGCTGTTGTAAAGCTGTTTACAGTTTGTGATAGTTAAGAGGAGGTTGATGTTAAATGTTATATGACAGAGCTAGCTATGATGAATTGATGACAAGGTGTTTATCACATCAGGGTCCATGAAAAATTTCTAATGCAGTCAGGGCCATGTAGACATGTCCACTTGTCCAGCTTAAACCCACACAATCTGAATTTATTTCAATGGTCATCCATTATTCTGTGTTACCTGTCCATTCTCTGTACAGGTGTGTGCTTACACGGGACAACTGTTACAAATGTGCAGCCATTTATTTTGGGAGTTTTTCTTCTAGTTGTTATTGTGTTCCCTTGTGTTGATTTCTGTTGTGGCTAGAATTAAAAGAGATTTCAAAGATGGATTTTGATGATAATCATTTACCTGGACAGTTATGTTTTAATGAGCTCAAGGTATCTCTTTAAAATTTAAGCTCTTGAAATCGTCTTAGTGGTATCAAAAATATTTCAACTGTTTCATGAAATGTAGTTCTTCGATTTAAACTTAATATCTTAAATTCATTCAAAAGGTTTGGCTTAATTGAAAAGACTTAAATTATTTTGTTTCCAACATTTAGGAGCAGTTGAAGGAGAGACAGATGAGAGAGACAATGGAGGAAGAATTAAAAGAAAAAGACAGGCAGCTACAGGATCTCCTTGCTAAACACCATGAGGTACATTTTTTTTATGTGACAAATCTAAGATTTTAATATTTTTAAATTAGCAAAAAGAATTTTTGTAACTGTGTGTGAATGTGCATCACTTTTCCAAATAGCAAAATTTAATGAGTTTGATACATGAGTGTGTGTGTTAATTAAACATTAAACAAGAAAACTATTCTTGAGCCAGTAAAATTTAAACTATCTTTCATGAAATTATCAGATTTATTGGAGACTTGACTTTACTGATGTATTGGTAAAAAAGTAGAAAAATAGAACTACTAACAAAATTGTTGCACAATACTGTTAATGAGCAGTGAAATTAAGTTGAAAGGAGTTTATACAGTTGAAAAAATATCCATATATGGATATCTGAATTTTTGAAATAATTGAAATTACAAGTCTCCGTCAGGAATCTCTTTGAATAATCATGATAATATTTGAATCTATCTTCTTTACCAACACATTTACAAATTAATGGTCTTATGTAATAGCAACAAATATTTAGCATTCATTTTGGAATGATATTAAGATAAGACAAATATTTTTCCTAAAGCACAGTAAAAAAAAAAAAAAGAAGGAACATTAATATAAAATGCACATCTGTATTATTTACAGAAATATCTTTAAAAAGATTAAAAAGTTATTCAGTCACAAGTCACATGCATTCACCATCATAAAATTTCTGTCCTTTCAGCAGCACAAAATCACCAAGCTTTACAATAATTATAGCCCAACTCGCAATGAGAGAGGGGTACATACTGTTTTACCCTTGTGTGTCTATCTGTCTGTGTGTCTAGCTGTCCATCTGTGTGTCTCTGTGTCTGCCCCTTACAAATTTGTGTGGTAGTTTTCTCAGCAACTAGCCATCTGATGCTGGAGATTTTAGCACATTCTTTGTTTTAGCATGCGATACATAGTGGGAATGATTTTTGTACAAATTCAATGTCAACCTCCTGTTTATCTGTGCATCTGAACAACCAAATTTCAGTTGCAATTTTCTCAGAAACTAGTCATTGCAGAAGCTTGAAATTTTAGCACACTCTTTGTTAAAGCATGCCATTTGGTGGGATTCATTTTTGATCATAATTGTCAACATAAGAGCTATAGGGTATATTCACATCAGAGTGGGTGTATTTCTAGTGAGCATTCACTCACAGACATTTTTAAGAACTTTTCTTTCATCTGTAGAATTCAATCATTATCAAGAATGATAAAAACAATGAAATTTTAAACTGAAAATAAGATTTAAAATCTTGACTGTTTTGTCATAAGAATAAAAAGAAACTGAAAGCATTTTCTTCCCCTTTCAGATGGAAAAAAGAATGAGTGAATTAAACCAAACAGAGGTGGAAACAAAACTAGAAAATGACAAATTAATGAAGGTTTGTTGATTCTTCACAAATCCTTTATCTGAATTGCAATCATTAAGTATAAATATATACAGTCACTCCATAAATTTTTTCATGCCTTTTCGTGAAAGAAATTTGGATATGTGCTATTTTTGAAAATGTATGCAAATGTAACCAAAGAACATGAGGAAAAATGTTGAGCTTGAAAACATATTTTTCAGGAGAAAGAAACTTTGGAAGAAATGCTAGAGAGATCTCAGGAGAGTTTAGAAGAATCAAAATCATACATTGGTCAGCTACGATCTCAACAAAAAGACGAAAAACGAGAAAGAGCCAGGTATGTGTCCTACAGGGGTCTCTCAGATACGTAAAAGAATTACACATCAATTGGAGTACAAGTAATTCCACTTCTAATGATAATCATGTAATGTGTGTCATGTAAAACTTTTATAAATGGTCCATTATATCATGGTCATTAAAACAGTTACTATTAAACTTCTGAGGATAGGGTTTTTGCATATACATGTACTGGGCAAAAAAAAAATTGCATCTGCATGCAGATATACAGGAATTTACAGAAACACAGTGGTAGATCTCTTAAGTACTCTGAGAAATAATTAATCTAAGGAAATCTGTATTTGAAGGATTAAGAGTAAATTAAGTACCGGTAATTGAGGAAAAACATTTGAACAAGGACCTTCTGGTAGGAGGTCAAAGTTCAAGAAAATCTCTTAGTCACAAGTTTCAATTAAGAAACAGAAGAAATATGTTTATAGGGAAGTGTTTTAGATTAATTAAAAGATTTAATTTGTATATATACCAGGTATGTAGGAATTTATTTATGTAATATATTTGTAATCTTTCAGGGCAGCATTGCGTATAACTGAAAACATTGCTTTGGAAAGAGAAAGTTTGGTGAAACAGCTTGATTTGCTCAGGTAGATTTTGAAATTTAATTCTGATAAAGTTTGAGATTTGTTAATTGTTTTGTACTTATTTAATTTTGGATTTCCTTTTTGTCCACAGAGATGTAAACAAGAAGCTTCGAGATGACAAGGATGAGGCAGAAACAAGGCGGGTACATAGATATTTTATATCTGACACATATTATCTACATACCATGAGATTTAAAAGCACAAAGCTGAATTAATGATAAATTAGGAAGCAGAAACAATGCATCTACATGAACATTTTATATCTCTCAGTGATTTAATTTCCTCAGACCCTGAGTATATAATGACTATTAAGCTTAATTAACTTTTATGGTTTATAATATGGTATACCCGTTACACACTGTACTTGTACTTCATGAAAAATACATTCTTCTCTCACTTTACCTTCATGCCAGAATGTAATGTTTTGCAATATGATGCAACGGATGAAGTACAGTGTATCAAAGTTTTATGAGTAAAAAAAAAATTAATTTTAATCTGGCAGACATTAATTTTACATACCGCTAAGCTAAATTAAAAAAGTAAAGCAGTTGCTATTAGAATCAAGTTCTACTTCTGTCATTATTGGTAACAATTGAATATTATAATTTTTAAAAATTGCCTAGAAATCTGACAGTGAGTTTGTCATTTTGTCAGTGTGCCATCAGTGACACCGAGATGTCAGATGATTTACACCAGGTAACCATGACACTGACCCACTGACCTACTTTGTTGGAGTTTTATTTATTTTTTGTAGTTCCTATTAAAATACCTTGTTTTTTTTTAATTGCTTAATTTGAATTGAATGTTCCAGTGCATGACAGTTAAGTACCGGTATTCAAAGAATTTATGCATGTTGCAATCAACAATGCTGCTGATTCTCTTTAAAAAAAAAAAACAATTAAGATGCACTAATTAGCACTCTTCAAGTTAAACTTAAGTGTTTTATCCTGCATGTTAGTTCTATGATTAATTTGTTTTTAGCACAAGTTGTTTAAAGGAAAAAGAAAATGTGTAGAAATAAAAATGTACACATTTTGGTAGACACAATCAGCTACAAGTTACATGAGTTATTTTTTAATGGGAAAATTTAGATTTCGTGGAGGCAGAAGTCTTGTAGAGTTGGTCTTCAAACAGCTGATTTTATGTTGTAGCCCTCACATTTTGTTTGTAGTTCTGTAAAAGTACTCTTTTTATGAAAGATTAATAGAGAAAGATATTATCCATTTAAAATTATTACAAATACATGTAAGTTTTAAGTATTACCAAAGTAAAGAACATTGCAAATAACATTTTAGGACTTGAATATGTGAAAAGAAAGAATTCATTGATTTTTTCCCTGTTATAGATTTTGGAGTCAGAAGCAAATGCGAAGAGGCAATGCTTCAGAAACCAGGACCCGTCCAAACGAGGCTCCATCCTCGGCAACTACTTCCCTCCAAGCAGGTAAAACCAAACAAAGAGAATGTAATACATGTACTATACATATAAAATTTGATAAATTTAACCTAATTGTCAAAAAATGTTGATTTGATTTTTTGGGGGGTAAAATTTATATGTGTTGAATTATTTAATTATGAAAAAAAAGAAACATTAGAAAATGAAAAAAGAAAGATGAATTATTTAATTTGAGAGATACCTTGTTTTCAAAATTAATATGATAGCCCCAGTTTTTGAGAAGAAATCTGAAAATTTATTGTTTATATATTTTGTTGGAGTATTTTACCGGTATGTTATTTTTGCTTTTCATTCAGAGGCAGAATGGACTCCACCCAAGAATCAATCTCGGAGTTTTCGAACGACGAGGATATAGCGGAATCTCAGCCTCATCATCACTCACTTCATGACATCACAGACATCGCAGATGACATTGAATGCGATGATGATGTCATGACCACTCAGCACACACAGTCACTTGATCATGTAGATAGTCATTATGGGATAGGGGGGCAGGGTTCACAGGTCACTGAGAGTCAGAACTGGGATCAAACTACAAGCAGTGATGGGGAAATAAATGTTAGAAGTTCTAGGTAGGAATAAAATCAAGAAGTCATCAATGTGATGATATAAATCAATTAGGACAGAGACTTTTTTGAGTAGTTTTGGAATTTTGGGAATTTTGCCTTTTTTTGTAGACAGAGGCACAAGCAGCACAAGAGACAGAGGAAGAAAGGACAAAAAACTGTGATCGATGAAAATAGGTAAAAACAAATGCTGAATTAGAGCTGAGGTGTAATGTGTGACAGAATAACAAAACTAACCAAACAGTAACAAAGATATTAATAACAAGGTGTTTGGAAGGGTTGTAATATCCCGCCAACAATTTATAGGGGCTATTACATAAAACTGGAATTCATATAGAGCATTATTACACTTGATTATCTTGGATTAACTTTCAGAGAAAAATCTAGCCTACATTAATATTTGAAAATGTTAGACATCCAGCAAGTAGGAAGATATATATTTTTTCCTGAAAAAAAAAATCATTTAGTAGATGAATACTATACTGTAAATCACTTTTTATTCGCGAGAAATTTATTTTCGCGAGACAATACCTTCGCGAAAATTAAATTCTCGCGTATAAAAGTCATTAGGGTTACATAGAGGAATAACAACTATTCGTGAAAATTATGTCTCGCTTACAAAGAGTCAATGACAATCTCGCGAAAATAAGGTGTCGCGAAAAATTAGTGATCTACAGTATTATCACCATTCATATCATGTTTGTAACATTTTACTTATTATTTGTAGTACTATTAGAAATAGAGCACTAATCTCACTGGTTTTTGCTTATTGTGCACAATACTAGTGTTCCTGGTGATGGAAACTGTTTCAGAGACGACATCGAGGAAGACGGCGACAACATTGACCTCCAGGTGACGTCGGCATATGAGGATCTGTTTGGGGGAAGCAAGAGGCGCGAATCCATCTTTGTGGAGACCATAGAAGACTATATGAAGCGACTAAATCAACATTCCATTCAGCACGAAAAATCAAAACGCTTCATACCAAAGACTGCAGGCGATGCTTTAACTGAAAATGATGAGGAAATTCTGGAAAGAGGGTGTGGCCTATAATTTCCTTTGAGCAGTCATATGATACCTGTGTATGGTTTAAAAGCATCCTTGAGAATGCACTTTCCAAGAGGGAGCTTGTCATTATACAGCCTGACCTGGTGTTTGGATATTACTGGAATGATTCCCCATTTTTCTGCCTATGGTTATTTTATTTACTGGTGGTGGAGGGTGTAGGTAGCAGCTCTCCAGTACAGGTGATTATATATGGAGCTTTATTGGGCTTGGTACTTGGCTTATTATTGCTTATTCGTTTTTCTATGCATTATTTTAGTGTACTTTATTCTAACCTGCAGTTATTTATAACTGAACTCTATTAAATCAACATGTACTAACATTTACTTACAGGGATGATACTGATACTAACAATTATGAGGACACTAATGAAACCTCTTTTAGGTACATGATGTTTTATTATTTATCAGCTGATATGTTTAGAAATTTTGATACTTTAAAAATTTACATCATGTGAAATGATTTATTTATTCAAAGAAACAGTGTTAAAAGGATGATTCTTTATTTCTTACTAAACAGAAATGGAATTGTCCCAGAAACTCCCAGAGGACAGCCTGTCGGAGAGGACAAGGTATGTATAGCGATAAGTCAGCTTTAAAAAAAAGTCCACTTTATAATGTTTTAAGAATGGTATTTAAAATCATGAAAACCTTGAGAAGGAAGAATTTTCAAACACCACAGTGTATTCATGTTTAGAAACAAGGTGCAACTAATTCAAATGATTGTAGTTGTTGTAGAAAGTTTTTTTTTTTTATCTGAGAATCCTTTTAAATTAAAAAATAATTAAAGTGAAACTGAAATCTTGAATAATAACTGTGTTTTTTTACTTATTCACAAATATAATAATACCATTTTATTTCTGTGACACAGACGGATGAGGAGGTGACCCCTCCCCCCAGACAGAGACTGTTTAAGGTGGTCTTTGTGGGAGACTCGGGTGTGGGCAAGAGCAGCTTCATACACAGATTCTGTAATGACCAGTTCAACCCTACATTCAGTGCTACAATAGGTATAGAAACCTTGTGTTTATCATTAATAAAAATTTTATTTTGAGCACACAATCAATTTATCTTTCTTATACATTGCAATGTATTACAAAGAACAATATTTCCAATCAAGTTTTTTTTCCCAATGTCCTTTGGATTTTTTTGCAGTTTTTAGCTCACCTGAGCTGAAAGCTCAAGTGAGCTTTTCTGATCACCAATTGTCCGTCGTCCGTCCGTCTTGCTGTCTAGCTGTCTGTCCGTCTGTCTGTTAACTTTTCACATTTTCAACTTCTTCTCAAGAACCACTGGGCCAATTTTAACCAAACTTGGTACAAAACATCCTTGGGTAAAGGGGAATTTAAATTATTAAAATAAAGGGCCAGGTCTCCTTCCAAGGGGAGATAATCAAGAAAATACAAAAATAGGGTGGGGTCATTAAAAACTCTTCTTCTCAAGAACCACTGGGCCAGAAAAACTGAAACTTATGTGGAAGCATCTTGAGGTAGTGTAGATTCTAAATTTATAAAAATCATGACACCCCCCCCCCATGGTCTGGCGGGGCCACAATAGGGAATCCAAGTTTTACATAGAAATATATAGGATCAATCTTTAAAAATCTTCTTCTGAAGAACCAGTGGGCCAGGAAAGCTGAAACTTATGTGAAAGGATCCTGGAGTAGTGTAGATTCTAAATTGTAAAAATCATGACCCCCAAGGATAGGGTGGGGCAACAATAGGGAATCCAAGTTTAACATGGAAATATATAGGAAAAATCTTTAAAAATCTTCTTCTCAAGAACTAGTGGGTCAGGAAAGCTGAAACTTATGTGGAAGCATCCTGGGGTAGTGTAGATTCTAAATTGTAAAAATCATGACCCCCTGGGGGTAGGGAGGGGCCACAATAGGGAATCCAAGTTTTACATAGAAATATATAGGAAAAATCTTTAAAAATCTTCTTCTCAAGAACCAGTAGGTCAGGAAAGCTGAAACTTATTGGGAAGCATTCTGGGATAGTGTAGATTCTAAATGGTAAAATTCACTACCCCCCAGGGTAGGGAGGGGCCACAATAGGGAATCTAAGTTTTACATAGAAATATTCTTCTCAAGAACCAGTAGGCCAGGAAAGCTGAAACTTGTGTGGAAGCATCCTGGGGTAGTGTAAATTCTTAATTATTAAAATAAAGATGGGGGTTGGGAGGGGCTAGGGGCCACAATAGATGTAAGTAGAGGGGAAATCTGTTGAAGAACTGCATCACCAAAGTTAATCAGGTGAGCAATGTGGCCCATGGGCCTCTTGTTACTTGTATATGTACATAACAAAGACTTTCTTTCATAGTAGACATTCCAGAGTCTTTATACCTGACATGAATTTTATTGTGTCCTTTGGATGTTTTGATATTTTCTTATGTTTGTTGCCAGGTGTGGATTTCCAGGTGAAGAGTTTGGTGATGGACGGACAGGTCATTGTTCTACAGCTATGGGATACTGCTGGCCAAGAACGGTAAAAAATTAGTAACAGAAATCCATACACTAGATAGTGACCTACTTCTGTAATTATCCCCTTCACAGTAACTGCAGTGCTACTCTCCTGCAGGGAAAATTCAAAATGTTTGGTGGAGTTTTTGTTGATGGATAATTAAATGACAATTTTTAAACAATTGCTTTTACATCATATTTCACCAAAGTATAATATAATATTGCCCAGCAAAAGAGAGTACTGCAGTTATAGTGAAAGGGTCTATAAAGATGCAAGTATTTAACATTGCTTTCAGCAATGTTTGTTTAGTTAATTATTTTTTGTAAATCAAAACTGAAATTACATTTTAATTTTTTTCATGTCATGATGAGTTCATGACAAGTTTAGTATAGTTTTTGTTTATCTATTACAAGGTTTCGAAGCATCACCAAGCAGTATTTCAGAAAAGCAGATGGTGTGATACTGATGTATGATGTCACTACTGAGGCCACATTCACCAACGTCAGGAACTGGATGGCCAGCATCAAGGAGGGGGTGGAGGAGGGAACAGCCCTGGTTGTCGTCGGTAACAAGACAGATCTGATTGAGGAAGATGACAGAAGAGCCGTCAAAGCTAAAGATGGGAACAAACTCGCTGCTGTATGTAGACATTGTTTTCTTGTATTGTTTCTTTATGAGATGATGGAACAAATAGCCCATTTTTGGAAAACAAATTAGAAACATTTGTTATGGAATTTATTTTCAAGAAATGTTGTTTTAATTTATGAAAATATTTTTCCTTCAGGAATTTGATGCCACCTTCTTTGAGGTCAGTGCCAAGTCTGGAACAAACATCAAGGAATGCATGGAAGCTTTAGCAAGGTGATCATTGTTGTTAGTGAACCAGAAAATATGTACCTAAAGCTGTGTTAACCTTATTTGTGAAATCCTTAGCTGAAAAATAATTTTTTCTTTTCTAATTCCTACCCTAACATAAATATATGTCGATTGTTTGAATTTTTTTAAATTATGAAAATTGATTGACATAAATTTTATAGTTCAGATTAAATAAAAATGTGGTTATGAATTACATAATGTGATAAAACTGTCCATTTCAGAATTTTAAAAGAAAAGGAAGATGATGAAATAGAGAAAGCTGTACATTTAGAGGATTCTGAGAAAAAGAAAAAGGGGGGATGTTGTAGCTAATAGATATATTTAACACGTCATTATAATAATTAATACTCATTGTTACCATTGAACAAAACAACTCTTTCTGAAAAAAAAAAGGTTTCAGTTGAATATATCAAAACTCCTCAGTAAATCTGTAAGAATTATTATATTTTATTTACACAAACAGAACAGTGCTGCTGTTCTAAATTTGCTGCTTCCAGTGTCTTTTAATTTTAAAGACATTATACCAGAGTTGTGGCTTGGAAAGTCCCTTCTTTGATCTCAGTGTTCTAAGAACAAAAATTCTATTTATTTATTTTTTTTTCTAAATATGCTGCTGATTGCATTTACCCATGACTATTCCATAATGACAGATCTCCATGGTTATAGAAATCCATTATTATTTTAGTGCAATATGTTTTAGATTTTATTTTCATATTTTATGATTTACACAATTGCAAACTTGTTTCATTGTTTTATAAATTATGTATGTTTGATAATTTATGTTTGGGGAAATCATAAACCCTTGGTTTTTGTTTATTACTTCTCTGTAGGAAATAATTTTATGAACATTGTGTTATTTTATTGGTGTACATATTGGCATTATTTCTTTTGAATGTTCATTATCTGTGCATGATTCTGCATTTTTTTTTAAATGTTGATTGTCACGACTCATAGATCAGATTCCAAAATATTTTTTTTAATACTGTATCCAGACAAAGTTTCATGTTTTACTACAACAATTCCACAAAGCATTCCTGAACTATGCAATAAATGTTGATGTCTGCTAGATACTGTTCCATTTGTTGATTAAGCATTCTACATACAAAGTATGTTTCAATTATGCTTTTGGGAAATGTAGGTTACTTTGTACTATATGTACATATAAAATTGTTTATAGTATTTATTAAATTTATAATACATGTAATTAATATTTTAAAATTTTGTATCTAATAGCAAATTTAAATATTAGTCTACATCAATTTGCAGCAAAGAAAATGTTTTCAATTAAAGAAAAGAAAATATTTTGAAAATTGATTGGCTTCATTTTTATTGAATATAGATTTTACACATTTTAAAGGAAAACTTTAAATGTATTTTATGACTATCAAGCTATCATGAAAATGTTACAGGGTTTACATTTTAAATCAGCTCTTTTTTAATATACATGTATATGTTACACATTTGGACCACATTCCAGATAATAAATACTGTTATAAAGAATTGTTCTCATCTTGTATTTGTTTTTGCTCAATTTCTGTATGCATACTGTGATTAGAATCTGTATGTTTATTGTTATCTATGGAACACAGTTGTTAAGCAAAACAAAATCACTGTCACTGGTCTGAAATCCGACTTTCAATTGACCAAATTTTAAGCCGGAACACCTTTTTAATGTAAAAAAAAAAAAAGGTATATATTAGGTCCAAGTAGAACAAAAACAGTGTATTTGCTAAAGTGCCGGCCCTTTGAACAGTTAAGAATAGAACAATTCAGAACTTTCCTCAACAGATGTCGACAACAGTTTTAATGGAACATTGTAATGAAACAAGGTATAGTTATGCATGCAATATTCAAAATGGCTTCAGTTGTCATAGTAATTGAGAAAGGTCAATTTGGGGGAGAGACCATGCACTGTTGTTTGCAATAGCAAACATGTCTGAGTTTTTAAATGCTAAGATGCCTTGGATGCCTAGCTGCCCATTACTAGAATAATTATTGAGGTAAATGTCTAAAGACATTGGGTAACTAATAAATAGGATTGGATTAGAAACACTTCCTATGGGCGATAGTTGGGCCATTTTCATCATACTCCTCTTTAGTGATGCACATTTGTTCGAAAGTGGAGAGAGAACCCAAGATGGATCCACCTTTCCACGCTAAATACTTCCGGTCATGCGCAGTACTTGAAGTGATTTTCACCTTCATGTTGCTTGGTGCGTCTGATTTCAGCTCTTTTTCTAATCTTTCAATAAATCCTGGAAACAAGGTTGATCCACCGGATAGGATAATGTTCTTGGAAATGTCTTTCCAAATAATTTTGTCACATTCTAAGATAGAGTCGAAGATTTGCTTATGTATCACTTGGGCTTCCAAACCTGGAAATTAAAATAAAATCTTGCAGGATTTCAGTTTTTCCCTTAAATTTTTCTGTACTTTATAAAATTTAAAATCGTTTTAGCTGGAGTGTACTGTAATGCTGTAAAATTTCACTATAGTTTAAGAAGTTGCAGCAACAACAGTTGAGTTTAAAAGAATTAAAAATATTATATGACTTACCTACAAAAGATGACTGAAAAAGTAATTCTGGGCACCTGAAACAATTGTTACCAATTGTGATCACTTGTCCGTCTGGGAGTTCATAAGAATTTTCCTGCCGTGAACTGCGTGCTAAGGCAGATAACTCTTGTTCAAAGTCCATGGCAACGTAACAGAGCTTCTCCTTAATGCAACGAACGATTTCTTGGTCGGCTGAAATAAAAAGTTTTTTTTGGAAAAAAAAAGGAAAATCGATGTCTAGACGGAGTATAAGGATTATGGATTTGAAAATTTACCTGAATTAATTAGGTTATATCCATCTTTTACAAGCTGCTCTTGTAAATATTCTGTCAAATCTCTATCAGCAAGATCAATTCTCTTCATGACATGCGGTAGAGCACATCCTGTAGAAAATAACAAAACAAAAATTGTCGTCTCATTTTTTGAAGCATTAAACTAATTGTGAGGTGCTATATATTGTTTTCCTAAGGGTTCTGTACATATGAAGAACTTGCCTTCATGTGTAGGGAGAATTTGAGAAACCCCGTCTCCAGATTCGAGCACGATTCCCGTCGTTCGCCCACAACCGTACATAGAAAGAACTGGTGAGACGCTTACGTACATCCTGGGAACGTCAAACGATTAGAACATTATCTGTAAATTAGGAAAGAGTACGATTAAAAAAAAAGTTCTTTAAATATATAAATGAATTTAAAAAACATGTGTATTGCGAAAAGGATTTCGGATACGCTTAAATAAATAAAATGTACAGTATTTTAGGGAGAATTCAAAAGTGGGCGAATACGTCGTCCTAGAGGCAAACTGCTTATAAACTGATAAAGAATTAAAATTAAATTCTTGATATTCTTAATTGTATAGAATTTTGACATGCTTCAAACTTTAAAATTACTATAGTATGCCACCTGTGTCATTTTTTCCCTGTTAATTTTGGGGTTTAGTTCTGCCTCAGTCAACAGCACCGGGTTTTCCTCGGGAGACCTCCGCAACAAGTACAATACATGATGCCAGATTTCCTCCATGGCATCCCAGTTTGTGACAATGTCATGTTCCAGGAGATAATTCAGATGCAAGACTCCCCTGCGAGTCTGAGCTTCGTCCCCAATATAAGAGTCCTTGTTGCAAACCCCCCACCATTGCCATCTAAAAAATGGTTGTCGTGTTAAATTGGCATTAAATCAAGCATTATTAAATTGAATAGATTACTAGCTTGTTTCAATTAAACCATTACGACATCATGCCAGAATTTGGTTTGAAGCCAAATAAGACATCTTTAAAGCCAGTCTAGGCCAGAGGGACCAGGCCAGGTTTTATAGCAAGCAACATTTGAAATATCGAGCTTGAAAACTTACATTGTGTTTTTTCACCGTATACAACGGATAACGCGGGGGAGTCGCTAAAAAGTACGGGGGAGTGGTTTTCAGCGTATGGGGGAGTCGATTTTCACCGCTTCGGAGTCAGAAGAGACGTGGGTCACGTCTTTTTTCGGTGCATGTAAGATGTTTAAATTTACAATAAACAAATAGCCCACGGAAGGTAGCAATAGTTAAGCTCTCTGTTGGTCATTTGTTCGGCTAGCATATACGTTAGTTTTCTCAAACACTTCGAAACTATTCGACAGACTTCATATTTACGTTGATCGAGTGATTAAGACATGCATAGTTTGCACAATCTACGACTTGTGAAGGGATTATGACAGTAAAAACACTGACAGTTGATATTATTATTAAGAAATTTTCCATATCATAAATCTGTTTGTTCTTTTTTTATGGAGAGGCTGTCATTGTTGAAAGTGAGGGTTCGTGATCTTTTTTGAATTTTTATGATGTATAAGAAAATAGCATACTGAGCTAGGGGAGGGTCTTGTCCCCAAGCACATGTGTTCCGAAGATATATAATCCAATTGTACATGTATATTGCTGATTTTTTCTAGATCTAAAAACAACACCAGGTTAGGTATGCATTTGACTTTATTTTGCGACTCCCCCATGCGTTGCGTTTTTCCAGAAACGACTCCCCCTTACGTAACCGTAACTGTTTGAAAAGAAAATGTCTTAATAACTCATTTTTATAAAGTCTTGCCAAGTTTGAATTGTTGCATTTGAAAGATTAACATTTGCTTTTGCTGTTTTTACTGTCATAATCCCTTCACAAGTCGCAGATTGTGCAAACTATGCATGTTTTAACCACTCGATCAACGTAAATATGAAGTCTGTTGAATAGTTTCGAAGTGTTTGAGAAAACTAGACGTTTATGCTAGCCGAACAAATGACCAATAGAAAGCTTAACTATTGCTACCTTCCATGGGCTATTTGTTTATTGTAAATACTAGTACATCTTACATGTACCGAAAAAAGACGTGACCCACATCTCTTCTGACTCCGAAGCGGTGAAAATCAACTCCCCCATACTTTTTAGCGACTCTCCCGCGTTACCCGTTGTATACGGTGGTTTTGGTCTTCCTCTGCGTGATCATTGGGAAAAAGAACTTGGGGAAATCCCGTCTAGCTACTGTGAGTATTCTTGCCTTACAAACACCGACCCATTATCAATTACAATAACGGCACTGTCTTCCTTCGGCATAATAAATCTACAATTAATGAAAATTCTCCTTACAGTCTATTTTAAGCAAGAGAGAGAGAGAGAGAGAGAGAGAGAGAAGAGATTGCTGTTAATAATCATACTTTTGCTAAATTAAACGGGATATTCACTGTCTTCTTATCCTACTTTTGTTGAAGATTATTTCTGAGCATGGTGGGTTCCATTATGGTCTTCTAAATGTCATAAAATGTGGCACGAAGTATATATATTTGTTACCTTTAAATCATTACCGAAGGGAATATTTAAAAACAAGACTTCGTCCTACAAAAATCTTAACAAGAATTTGAAATAATTAGTTTGCAGTAAACATTTAATACACTTCTGTACATAATCATGCAAGGATATGCAAAATATAAAATACGTACTTTTTGTATAAACAATTAAGTTTTTTTAAAAGAACTATATATGATAAACACAGCAAAAATGGTTAATACGCTCTGAAAAAGATTATTAAAATTTAATCAAGAACATACTTACCACTAAGTTACATATAATACATGTATTTTTCTTGACACCACTTACATTGGTGGTTTTATTTATTTTTTTTTTCAGTAATTAACTTTTTTTAATGGGAGGGTTCAATTATCGAGAGCTAACCAAAAAATAATTCAAGTGTAAACACATGTATGTTGAAATTGCATTTAATGATAAAAAACTAAATAATTCGATTTACTGCAAAATCTGTTTATGCAAATTACACGAGCATAAAGATTGAATAGTTATTGAAAAATCAACGCCATTGCCTATATTTGTATTTTTCTAGCATTATGTGTAATGCTTGAACAATTTCTTCTTGGAGTTTGTAAGCCTTCTTGTGATTAACTTTTCACCAACACATTTTATTAAAGTCTAACGCTGATATATATGCATATTAATTACTATAGTATTCATGTGGGGAAAAAAATCTATGTTACTGCTACCCATTGTCATACCTTAATTTTTCAAAAACATTATGTGTTGAGTGTACCAGGGATTATCGATAGAAACGTAATGAATTTTTAAGCTGAGTAAATCAATTTCTATGAATATTCATGAAGTGTACAATGCAATGTACATATAGATTGCTTTAATCCCTGTGGCTTTACTTTTCTTCGAAATTAAAATGGCTTGAAAATGAGGTTTGATTCTTATTAAAACCTGAAATCTCGATTAGGTATTTATATTATTTTTACTGAAATTATTTCTATACGCTAAGAATCAAGTATTTTAAGCCTCTGCTGTGCTAGCATATTCGATGATGTGCGATGCTTAGAATTTTTTTTAAGTGTGAAAATGAAACATTTTCTTCAATTATCATTTCCTTCTCCTTATCATTCAAGATATGCACGTAAAACATACGAGATAATTAAAACTTTGCCTGAATTTTGCTT
Source organism: Saccostrea glomerata (assembly GCA_003671525.1). Classification (NCBI taxonomy): domain Eukaryota; kingdom Metazoa; phylum Mollusca; class Bivalvia; order Ostreida; family Ostreidae; genus Saccostrea; species Saccostrea glomerata. The sequence goes on from PRKT01000278.1 coordinate 544,860, forward strand.
TGTGGGCACCCAATTTTTTTTAAATGGCATAATTTCTCCTTTCAAGCACCTGATTAAATTAACCTTATTTTTTTTTTAAAGAAGATTTCATCAATTATAGTTCAAAGAGAATTCAAACACGTTCTTCCAATTCAATATTTTAAATAACAAGGGATTCCATCGAAAGACTTTTTTTTCTTAGAAAAGCTCCGTCCAATTTTTATTAAAACTTAATTGTATCTAATAATTCTTTGAATGAAATATCTTGGAATCAGATACTGAGTATTAGATTTTACCTTTGATGCAAAATTTTCGCTGGAATGAAAGTTAAAAGTCGGGCAAGGAAAATTAATCAATGTTTGGAAACAATTTGAGAATAGCGGATTCACATGAAAATTTTTACTTTGACGTCTTCGAAATTCCTAAAATATATATCATGTAGTTTTTTTTGTTTTTTTTTTATTATTAAATGTGAAATCATTTAAAGATTTTCAGAAAATCAAAAAAAAAATTATTCTAAAGAAAATATGAATATAATATGTGAAAAGAAGAAATCACTTGCTGTGGCATTTAAGTTCTACACTCGGCACTAAATGGGCTCAATCTTAAAAAATCTGTTCTTATAAGATAGACATACATCCCAGCAATGGATAGACACCAGAAAAATTAAATGTCAACGTGTTAAAACTTTTCCGCTATTGTCTATCGGAGTATATACCCCGAAATGTAAAATACTGAAATTTTTCGTATCCTAGATTTTGATGTATATAAATGAATTAAAGTCTAAATGTTCAACTTTAAGTTTAATACCCAAAATAGAGTAGAAACATGTTAGTAAACAATAAATAATCATTGTTTTGCATGAATTATTATAAATAGATGCACTTTGTCAGGCTAACATATTGTCACAGATGAAAATGTACCATCGGACATTTTCACAACTATTTAGGATATTTCCAATTCAAAATTCTCACATCTGTTTTTAATTTAATGAGTTGTCATATTTGCTTCAATCTGTCAGATTCATCTATTTTAAATTATTTAATAATCTTGATTAGCCATAAGTGATATGACCAGATGGAATGTGCTTTATGTGACTTAATTTTTGTTTATTTAAATTCATAATCTTTAACTCTACTTGTAAATCAAATAACTCATGTCATATGTTACTCAAAATTATCAATTATCAATCATGCCTATAAATAAAAATTTTTGTTAACATTCGGGGATTTGGAATCGGGACCTATTTGTCCTTGATACTGTCCGACCCAACGAGAAATGAAGGTCTGCAAATCGTAAAGCGGCTTTATCTTGATTTACTAATAGTCCACCTTAGTGGCTTAACCGACAAGCACACGCATCTGACGCGAGGGTGTGATAAGTGGTGCAGATAATCGGGTACGACCTCCTCTCACAGCCAAGCGAGTTTTACCACTGATTCCCCTAACTTCTACGAGCATTCCCCAATTTCAGAAAAGCATCTTTAATTTCGTACTCGCCGCTATGAATCGCAGCCTTGGACCACAACGGAGACCTGAAGACTATTCATTTCAGCGTCATCACCAAGTTTGTGGCCGATGTGGACTTGTCCATGGACCCAGTTGCCGTGCTCAAAAGGAGAAGTGTTACAGATTTAAGCGTCATGGTCACTATGCAAGAATGTGCAGGACTGTCCTCTCTTCCCCTAGGAGGATGACCATGATAGCAAATACTAGTGCACCAATCCAAGAGCAACGTACGTTCCGGTAGACGAAAGTCCAGAGACAAAGTTCGTTTAGAAAAATTCATTGAAACCAAATCTCACCTTCGCGAATTGCCATTCTACAATTTAAGAAATACAGCGTTCCAGGACACCCTAAACATCCATCATGGACTTAAAACGGAAAATCAACAGTTACGTTTCAAAGTGAAAGAAATAGAAATAATGTATGCTGACGCAGTAAATGTGATAATTACCCTGGAAGAAAACTTGAATAAACTTCCAACGATACAGCCATCTGACTGAAACTCATCTATCTGCAATACCGCTGAAGATAAACTTATCATTTCAAAGTTACAACAAGAAAATCAGACTCTACGGCTTGAAAACTCATCTCACAAACAATTCATTGCTAGTATTAGTGTTAACGTGCAAGAAGAATGGAGAGAAAACAAAGCGAAACTTCAAGAACGGGACACTACTATTCTGACCCTAAAAACCGAAAAACTTCAGCTTTTGAAAAACCAGGAACTGTATGCACAGCGAATTCATGAACTTGAAAATGAGGCTTATAATCGTTCCATCAAAATCCCAAATTACGGAAAAAATGTGCAAAATTTTCATTTCGGACATCAAAATTATTCAAATGAACAAACATCTAGTGTACATGTACCTATTCAAAACACGAGGCCGTGTTTAACTGGGGCAAGGGGGTATTGTCACAGATGAAAATGTACCATCGGACATTTTCACAACTATTTAGGATATTTTCAATTCAAAATTCTCACATCTCTTTTTAATTTAATGAGTTGTCATATTTGCTTCAATCTGTCCGATTCATCTATTTTAAATTATCTAATAATCTTAATTAGCCATAAGTGATATGACCAGATGAAATGTGCTTTATGTTACTTAATTATTGTTTATTTAAATTCATAATCTTTAACTCTACTTGTAAATCAAATAACTCATGTCATATGTTACTCAAAATTGTCAATTATCAATCATGCCTATAAATACAAATTTTTGTTAACATTCGGGGATTTGGAATCGGGACGCATTTGTCCTTGATACTGTCCGACCCAACGAGAAATGAAGGTCTGCAAAAGCGTAAAGCGGCTTCATCTTCATTATCAACAATCCACCCTAGTGGCTTTGCAACAAGCACACGCATCTGACGCGAGGGTGTGATAATATTAAAAATTTAATATGAGAAAATATGCTTCACAGGTCAATCTCGGTCATTTAAAAAAAAATTATGGACTCAAACTTCGTAAATTTGCATTATTTTAACTAGGGCTGGGCAATAATATCAATATTTCAATATATTGCAATACAATGACAAAAAATATCGTATCGCAATACAATTTTGTAATATCGATATATTGGCAATATGCTCAGATTAAGGAATTTTGTCATTAAATATAAAAATGGACTCATGAAAGTTTGTTATTAAGCCAAACAGTGAGACAGAAGTTGTTTTGTGAGAACATTTCAGAGCATAACTTTAATGAAATCAACAAGATTTTTATCTGTATTGGTTACTCATCATATTTCTGTCCATTCTGCATGTAAATTAAAGTAAATATAGTAAAAAAATGCCATTTAAATTACATTGAAAATATTGCAATACATATCGCAATACAGTTATAAATATCGCAATATATCGCAATACGAAATCTCGGGCCAATACCCAGCCCTAATTTTAACTAAATAGTATTTAAGAAAAAGAATAAGCTTAAAAAATTCTACGTTGACGAGTTACTTTTCGTGGTATGAGCACTACACTAAAGGGACCCCCATAATTTCCTTATTCCAGAAGTAATATTTTGCCACATTTTCCTGTAATATTGTTAATGTTTGAGTACATTTGCAAATGTTTTCCTTCATATAACACTACTGAAAGAAAGCGTTTTTATAACTGTATATTTACATTTGCAAATGTCTTAGACTCATTGTATTTTCAGGATACAATCAATATCACACAATAGATACGTCACAGTGGCCATTTGTTTAAACTGGTAAAGCTTCATCTTTCAGACGTCTCATAAAGTAGGTATTTTGCCGGTTATCTATGTAAAAAGCGACATTTCAATATTCAATAAACAATCATAAATCAATAAAATATATACAAGAAACCTGAGAATTCAAACAAATAAACATGGAAAAATAAAATACATTTGCTAACAACGTCATTATCATGACTTAAGCTATATGACATTTCGAAACTTATGACTTTATTTGAGATCATTGAATGCCTAGAAATACCAACTTATTTGATCTGCCTCTACTTAAAAATTGTTCGTACTCATACCATTACTATATGGCTTACCAAATAGGCTAGGAGATATCTACACCATGTGAAAATTTACATTTTTCTCTGGCTGGGAGTCATAGTTAATGATAGTCAAGCTCACAGAGGTATGCGCCTTCTTGCATGACAATGATAGCGAAAGAACAAACTCGAATTTAGATACTGCTTGTACATAGAACACACAGATATATGTTGATAGAAATACTGTTGTGACAATATACCTATACAGACACTCCATGCATTAAAAAATCATCAATATTAAAAACGCAAATTGTTGCATTGAATTTATACATAGCCAGTATCAATCATGAATCTCTGGCTTGTTCATGTATTTAGACATATAAAAAATTGATATTGATCTTTTTTAATCAACATTTTTTATCGTCATTTCTTTTTGGATAGTATAAAAACTAAATTGAATCAGTGGAGTCGTGTGAAGGGGGTGTTCTAATTGTCTCTGGTATATAAGTTCCTCATTTCCCCCTGTATATCAGTCGAACTTCATATGCTGGACAAAGAGCATCTCTGTCTAGACAAATCACAATTTGTTTATAAACTTCAAAACCATCGAACCATTAGGCAGAGGGTCTATCATTCGAAGTGGTCTGGATCAAAGAAGGGAAAAGGCTCATTATCTTAAAAAAAGAAGAAGGTAAAGTCATTTTTATTCTATAATAATCTCAGAAACTTTTTTTGTCATTTTGCTTTAATTAAAATGCATACAGCTATATAAACATGATAGGATCTTATAAAGAGAACCTCGATTTGTCCAAAAAAAAATAGTACTGTCATCACCAAAAGAAGAAGGTAAAGTCATTTTTATTCTATAATAATCTCAGAAACTTTTTTTGTCATTTTGCTTTAATTAAAATGCATACAGCTATATAAACATGATAGGATCTTATAAAGAGAACCTCGATTTGTCCAAAAAAAAATAGTACTGTCATCACGTAACAAGGTATTAATATGGCGTATTGAAATTTAAATAATTTGTCAGTAATTTTTTTAATATTACCTCTCATTTCCTTCAAGTTTTATTTAATTAATTCATATTGATCGTGAGGAGCACCGAGTCTTCTAGATTTTGTTTTATTACTATATAATTTCCGCCCTACATAATCCACTTTCAAAGGAAACATTTTTATTTTAATATAAAGTTCGCATTCATTTATTTTCAGTAGCTGTAAGACAAAATTGTAATTTCGAATTTCTTGTGCTGAAGTAGTGAAACAACCTAAGAAAAATTGCAAATTCCTTTAAACTTGAAGTTAAAAGATTTTATGATCCATTTTCTATCAAAAATTTGGTTTCATTAATAAATATTTACTGTACTTTTCTGATTTAATTTTTATAGGTTAGGCCTATTACAAATAACACAAGAAAAAGACAGTTATCAAAGGAAATTGATTGTTTTATTGCCAATTAGTTGGCTGCTTTTTACAAAATGATGATGAAAATTATTTGTTTAAGGACATACGCAACATACTTTAAATGTACCTATCTTTCCTAATATATTCTTATTTCAAGATTGTAGTGCCATCAGATGTTTGAAGACAAAAAATTAGCATGTTTTACCAGCGGTTTTGAAAAGATATCATATAATGAAAATTCATATATAATGCAAATAAAATACGCAAAAACTACTAATTATATATACTCTAGATGTTTCCAAACTTGTTTAGAAGTGTAGAACAGCAACAATACAATGTAGGACATAGTTCCTTTATGTACTGTTACCGTATTGCAACTCTTCAACTCGAGGGAAAAAGACAATTAAGTTGAAACAACGTTGTACATGTTCTTAAATCTTATATTAAGTCTGTAAAATCGTTTAACGAAAGTTTATCTTTTGCACATAGAAGAAAAGCCTGAATCATGGAGAACTCCACGTCTGATGCATCTGTCCTCACCACCTTTCGACCAAATGTCACCGCTCCAGAATATGAGATCACCTTCTGCTCGATCAACGAGTTCACTAATCTACCAACCTGTTGGTTAATCCCAACATGCACTGCTTTAACAATCATTTCCTTGGCGGGAAACATCGCCACCTTCGTCAATATTCTTCGGAGTCGTCTGCATAAAGATGTAACACACATGTGTATCCTGTTGGTGGCTCTGAGCGACTTTTTCGCCAGTGCTGTAATTTACATGCCCGTGTTTGTTCCCCAGATCAACGAGTTCGATTTCGATGTTGTAGGTTGCATTGCGTCTTTCTGGGCCACCTTCACCCCTATTATGTGGTCAGGTGGAAACCTTGTTCTCATGGCCTACGAACGCTATGCGTTGATCTCCGACCCTCTTCATTTTCATGTTTCTCATACCAGTTGTCGAGCGCTCAAAATTTCTCTCGGTATGCTCTTAACTATGAGCTTTCTCTTCATTTTGTATGCCTGCATTATTTCTTTCATCAGAGGATGCCCCGACTTCATTTTGTTCATAAATTACTTTACTTACGTTAGTGTACCTATGATTTTAATCATCTTTGGTATGTTGCTGTTTTTACATTGTTCCAAATTGATGAAATTGAAGACCCTTCCCAAAGTCTCTCTCAGCGAAGTTAAAAACCGCCAATTTTCAGAACTGACCATTAAAGTTTATCTCATTTGCATCACTTATGTTTTTGGCCAGTTGCCATTCGTGATAAATAACATGATGGTTCTTCTGATGCAGTACGATGTTATGAATTCTAGACCAAGATTAACACATACCCTCTACCATATAGGCACAGTTGTTATGCTTGCCAACTACGCTGTCAACCCATTTATTTATTTCCTTTCTTTTCACAAAGTAACCTCATTCTTCAAGAAGAAATCGACCAACAATTCTTTCAGAACCGACATAGCACAAATATCTGAGTTGAAATGACCTAACATGACTACATGCATATTTACAAATCTACTTTAAATTATAGGTACATGTACTTGATAAAGCAAGAAACGTCGTAGTCTTAATAAAACGTAACCGATTTTCTTGCTTTCTTGCTTTTCAAAAAAAGTTTGTGGGTTTTTTGAAATTATGATAAGGAAAGAATCAATGTGTCAGTTAGATCGCTTACGTACAATGATCAGGTGCATGCGTACCGTTTTAATTAGAGGTCCAAATTTCTTCCCTCGTCTCACATCCACCGACATTTTCTTTTTTGTTACGATTTTTTTTTTTTTGCTTTAAAAATGACGTCTTTAAATTAATTCGGTTATTCTCGAAATATAGAGTGCATCCGGAAAATCATGTAGTTATGATTAACCAGTATATCGATGATACAATGTATCCAATATATAAATATTTAAAAATATTTGTCCCACCTGTTTGTTTATGCAGCAACGAAACTCATATCCTCAACGAAAGAGCGCACCAATGGAGATAATCTCGAAACTTGCGTATTGTCAACTTTCCTGACATATGCAGCGGTATACGTACTTTCATCGCCTGCATACGTGGTTTATATATCTTTCAGTTGATTCGAAACGCAAGAACATGTTCTACGAAGGAAAAATTTTCAAACCGAGGTAAATTATTGACAAAAAAGTTGATGTTACAAGAAAATCAGCAGTCTCTTTTATAGCCATCATTTCGTAAGTTCTAAAGTTGATACAATGACCTTGTCAGCAAATACAATTAATCATTGAATCTAATACTGACTAATGTTTTTCATACTTATGTTAAGCCATAGCATTATTTACACACTGAATTGTCGACAGATTTTTTTTTAGTTATTTCCCAATGAAGACTAGGAGCACACGGCGGGTGTTTCCGATCGACAGAGAACGCACACTCATCCATGGCACTTGACCCCACCTCAAGTGTTTTGGTGATCCGTGTTTGCTCTGCTCATATTTTGTATTGTTTAATGGACTTTTGAGCTTGAATGTTAATTGTTGAATAACAAGTATTTAGTCAATTATTTGTAATTATTTAAATATCATATCTAAGGGTAAAACTTTTCGACCGTTATGGTTAAATATTGGACCAGTAGAACAACTATATTATAGGATCTAACGAGAAAATCTAATGTTTATTCTTACTGGTAAGACAACTTCGAAACTTAAACACGGATTCAACTGCTGACATTGTCTCAAAATAAGGTTTAAGGTTGTAAAGGTGAAATTGATAGAAAAACAAATAAAGATTGGTCGAAAAACTTATAAACAGCACTAATCTTTAAACTGTGGCGGAGGAAACACGGACCCCTGGAAATGATGGAGGTGGGATTAGGTGCCTAAGATGAGTATGTGTCCCCTGTCTACTGGCCACACCCGCCATGAGCTCTTTTTATCTTAATCAGATTGACGGAAGAATCTACAGTGCAATTTAACATAACAACAAAGACACAACAATAAGTATTAAATATGTCAGTCAAATACGACCCAATGATTGGTTATATTTTTAACATGGCCATTATGACGAAGATGGAATGAACAAAATATTTACCTTTAAACAAGGTTGTTTAATTTCCAAAACACAATAATTTTTCTGTCTTTCACTAATTAACAATTTTCGATTGCCAATGAGTACATGACTAATTATAATGTACTCATTGGCAATAAAAATTGTTAATTAGTGAAAGATTATTCTGTCGGAGACCTGGCTCTGTTTAAAAATGATCATGATCAGAACAATAGTTTGCTTGTCAGAATTTGAAAATAGTTTGGAGACATAACAGCATATGAAGACGATAGTGAAATATTGCTACATAAATAAAGTAAGTTGAGGGTGGAAATAATGAAGTCATTTCTTCTTAAAGTTCTTTGAGATATACAGAATCAGCATGCCAAATGTCAATTGTTCACAGGGAGAAATTAAAAAAAAATACTGATGATTTTCATGGAGATTCAAAGAATAAGTTACACTTTCATCGAGATTACTTTTCACATGTTAGAATTTCGAGTCCTTTGATGGATCTAATTAAAAAAGAAATCCGTTTGCGCAAAAAAAAATCTTCTTTTCATATCACATATTTTTTTTATTAATAAAAAATAACACAACTTATTTTTTTTTGTCATCAACCAGAGCATAGAAACTACTTTCCAGAATTTTAAAGTAATCAAGCAACATGCTTTGGTTTCATTCTTTAATACAACAACACTATAATTAACATTTTGAAAAATACAAATCATACACTTAAAATCTTTACATAACTACACAAATCGGCTGATAAGGCTAGAAATTTCTTTAAATATGTAAATGAACTTATTATGTTTCAATAATGCAGTGCATCATAATTGTTATTGACTGTGGATTACTAGTATATAAACATGAGAATTTAAAAGAAAAGCAAGGGCAACGCCATTGAAAGAGAGACAAGACGTAACTATAGCCTTTGGTCAAAAACGTTTTTAGAAAATATAACATTAGCTTTCTTGAACATAAGGTATCCGATCCATAATAGCCTCAGATTCAATGGATTTGAATGTATAATAGATATATAGGCCGAATACTCGGTATATGTAGACATATAATCTTCATGTTTTATAGTCTCAATATGTAAGAGTGGAATGTGTCCTCTCATTTTTTTTTTACCTTGACCCGTCCTTGAAGAGTTATCCCCTTTGCTTTTAATCAATAAAATTCATTTTTTTTAATCTATCTGGTGAAAAATTATTTTTAATTGTTTTTCTATTCTTAATAATTATATGCATCTTTTCATCAAAGCACTGTTTTTAGCTCACCTGAGCCGAAGGCTCAAGTGAGCTTTTCTGATCACATTTTGTCCGTCGTCCGTCCGTCTGTCTGTCCGTCTGTAAACTTTTCACCGCATAAGAATTACATGCTGAAATCCGAATTTTGGCATCAGCAAACCCTTGCAGACTTCCTAATCATTCGGTTGGGGAAGGGTCTTTCTCTTGAGCATGGGTCAATTTCTTGAAGGTTAAACATGTAGAAAACTGACCCGTAGAGTTTTTGTTAATGTCCTGACATAGCCAACAGTGATTCTTAATAAATCATACGTTATGTCCGCATATTACTCTACGTGAATTATATTATTAAAATTGCAACGTAAATAACCGGTGACCACCGTTGAAAAATGACACCAAATCAAACCGAATTTAATTAAAAGCGGTGATGGATGCAAAGTTTGTACATCTCTTATTTATTAAGACCATTGGACGAACATACCACTGTCATTTTACATGATCTAAAATTAATTTAGATTAAATTATGTTCTCAGCACACAGTCATTATCGCACTGTATAGATACATCACAGTGGTTATTGGTTAAAATTATCACTATCTTCTTAATCATCTATTTCATCTTTTCTTTATTATTTGCTGCCTAATGGCCGATGTCCGTTATAATGCAAATTATCCGACATTAACTGAGGATAATGTCCCCGGAATATCCAAGAGACTATATACCGATTCCCCTGACAAGTGCCCCCTCCCCCGTGTTGCTACGTGCCTGAAATTTTGCAACACAATTTTAGATCTTTTGCTTAATTGTCTGCAGTATTACACGTATCCCCATGTTGCCTACCCTCAATTACCAAATTGTAAATTGTCATTTCATGTACATTAAATTTAGAAGCCCATTAAAACAAATCGTGATCAGAACAAACGTAGGCCTATAAGAGCATCTGAGATGGGATTGTGTACCATGGAGAAGTAAGCATCCCCTGTCAACCGATCAAATATGTTTACAAGTTTCAGCTAAACATGTCGCTGGCTACTTTTAGCCTACATGTATATGATGAATACACTGCGTGTGTATTTCACCAGAAAAGATACAGGTATGTGGATTTATAAACATTTTCACCTCTTTGTATAAAATTAATCTGGATTTTGTTAGATTAATCTTTCGTCCCCAATCTTTTTTAATCTCTTGCCATATTTTATTTGTTTTTCCTTTTTATTTCTTTGACAGTTCTTAGATATTCAATATCATTGATCATTGGTCAGTCATTATGGATGTGGACTTATTATTTTTGCTTGTCTAAAGCATTATTCAGGGATAAATTCCTCTTTGTTGACATTTTTCTCGAAAATTGATGAAAAATGATAAAAAGATGCATGAACATAAAAAGACAAAGTTGTTATCTATTGTGATCATATTTTATGCATCCTGGTATCATTTATGTTATCAATGGAAATAATGAATACCCTTTTTATTGCAAAATAATGCGATTTTTAGATGTGATGTCCATAAAAGGTAGACTTTGGGCTTGCTAAATATGCTTTGTATTTTGATTATTTACAACGTTAAGTTTATCCAAATAATCGTCATTTTGAGGGTAAATTATAAATAACAACAACTTACATGTAAAATATACGCGCCAGTAGGCTATATATCATATATTTTATGGAAAAATGTAGGTACGTTTGCACTGTTCTTATAAAATTAAATGTGTTGATATGGTTAATAAAGTAAATGTCATGCTTTTTACTTCGACAGCACGAAAGGACTTTCAAAATATAAATAATAAGTTAGATAATTACTATAGTAATTATTATTCGATTTTACTTTTATAATCCATAAAGGTCAAAATTAATTTTAAAAATAATTAAAAGAAACTTTAAAAAATAGAGAGAAAGAAATTCAAACAATATTGTCGGATCATCCTGTAATCTTAGAAGGATATATAAATACAGATCACTTTAATATTTCATTACTCAAAACATGTAATTGCAACATGAAAAGTACATGAAATGAAAAGGTTGAAAGTATAATATGCCACGTTGTAAAAAAAAAAGATCTTTGGATTTATTGTAAATTATTGCGTAACTATTATAGATATAAAACTTTTATCCATTTTATTTCGATTATATTTTATTTTGTAAATTCCACACAAGAGTCATTTGTGTCATATGTTGTAATTTTTACCGGATGACAGGAAATGCAATTTTGCAGGTTGTCATATTGTAAATTTTATATGTTCACTGCCACCGGGTTGATTCAAAATTTACAACATGACACACTGACGCAAAAAAATGTGAAAAAATTATTCAAAGACACGACTTCAGGTTCCTTGAAACCAGGTTGTCAAAGGCCAGGTTAACAACATGTCATTTACACAGCCAATTCTCTCTGTTTCCAATGACGATGGCTTGTAATATTGGCCCAGTATCAAATTCAAATGTATTAAATAAAAAAAAATAAACGTGCTCCAAAGTTTCTTGGATTCATCTAATAAAGTTAAAGAATTTATTTTTTTTCTTTTCGCCAGAAAAAAATATAGAGATTGGAGTCATTGGTAAGAAATATCCAAGAATTTTTTTTATTATTGTGCTGGACAATGCATATATGTATATTTACGTATTTATACTTGGGATATATTTTTATGTTCATCCCTGGAACACTCTCAAGTCACAATATAACCCTTGGGTGATGCATCTAGGGATGCACACTACTAAAACACCCATCTATGGAACGCCGTCACTGCCTTATAGCAGAACACAACAACTGCATTGCGTCAACCTTCCATTACATTATGTCAACTCTTTATGACATTAACCCACATTACTATTGCATTGCGTCAACAGTCCATTACATTATGTCAACTCTTTATGACATTAACCCACATTACTATTGCATTGTGTCAACCTTCTATTACATTATGTCAACTCTTTATGACATTAACCCACACTACTATTGCATTGTCTCAACTTTCCATTACATTATGTCAACTCTTTATGACATTAACCCACACTACTATTGCATTGTCTCAACCTTACATTACATAATGTCATCTCTTTGTGGCATTTATTAACACTGCTATTGCATTATCTCAACTTTCCTTTACATTAGGTCAACTCTTTATGACATTTACACACATTACTATTACATTGCGACAACTTTCTTATACATTATGTTAACTTTTTTATGACATTTACTAACACATCAATTATATTGTGTCAATCTTTCATTGCATTATATCAGCTCTTTGTGACATTATGTCAAAAGATTTTTACGTGGTGTTAAGATACATTTATATATTTTCAACTCGGTATTACATTATGTGCACTCTCTACTATTTGGAGTAAGTAGTTCATTACCTGATGTGAATTTATTTTAATTTGATATCAAATCGCTATAATATGATGTCAGAATTTCATTACATGATGTCAAAAAATTGTCACATGTGGTCAATTCTTTTACTACATTATGTCATAAATATGCTACATGACGACGTGAATCAATTTCATGATGTGAATTTGCCCTTACTTTTTGACAAATCGATATTACGTTATGTCATTGTGTCTTTACATAGTGTCAAAAATGCTCAGCCTCTTGTCAGCATACATGTATCTTAGGCTATTTCATATTGATCAGATGTGGAAAGCTCATGTTATACTGTGCGCACTCTTCTACATTATGTCGATTCACTATTACGTTATGCGAACACGGGTATCCTCGGTCTTTATCTGAGCATTACGTAATCCCCCAATCGGCTATTTCCGTGAACGATAAATAACGGAAAATGACAGAGTAGTTACGAATGCAGATTTCCCGCGTTCGGCAAGTAGAACCGCTGAAATGGCGGGAGAGAGGACGGTCGTTGAAGACATCCTGAGCGAATTAGGTATGACAGCTCTGCATGACAACTTTAAAAGACAAAAAATAGACAATTTGGAAACCTGCAAGGCTTTAACGGATTCTGAATTAAAGTCACTCGGTCTCCAAACGATTGGAGACCGAGTACTCTTTCGGGAAAGGGTAAACGTCTCGACGAGGAGAAGCACAGAACCGAGAAGCACAGGTATGACATATGATATTGAGATTTTTTTTTCATTTTCTTATATAGCTCAGCTGCAATTGAGCTAGAACATCAAAAAGAAATCTGAATCTTAAATTACAAACTGGACAAAAATGTCGAATACTGATATTTTTTCATTGATGATTCTTTAAAAAAAAAAATGTTCTAACTTGGATGCACATTCCTCTAACAGCAAATGATGAAATTTCCATACTTAATTCACAAGAAACATTAAAAGGCAAAACAAACCCACCTTGAAATGCTCCTTCCTGACCAAGCATGTTTCCGCTTTGATCGCCACTTAAATTGCTGCCTTCGTTGGATTCATCGCGCGTCCATTCAATGGGAATTTCTCCCGTATCATCGTCACCTTCTTCCTGTCCACTTAAGAGCCCCCCTTTCGCATCATCTGGAATGTCTACATACATGTCTAGGCCACCAGTGTCCGACTCCTCCACTTTGATGAAACTAATATCAGGAGCCAGGTCTGAGGAACTTGTGTCTTTGACACTAAAATAAACAAAATAAAATTAACTTTAAACAGTAATTTATTTCTTCTCGTAAAAACAAAAAATATTTCATATTTAAATAATTGTGCAAGTTGAAAACTTATTATTGATGAAGATATTCTTTTAAACATAAAGGTTTACCCTTGATCTGAAGTTCCTTCGCCAGCCAAGAGCTTCTCAACTATTTGAATTGTCTGTGAATTGGATACATGCTGCTGTACTACTTGGCTGCCTCCACTGGCTCCTTTATTTTGAAACCTGTCTGACGTTCGACTGTCCTGACTAGAGCTGGAACTTGGGCTCTGTTCACCTACAGGCTGCACTGCAGTCAGGGTGCCTGGGATTGGGACTGCTGGTCTAATGGATGAAGGCTGAGGTATGCTGGCGGCCTGCACAGCACTACCAACAGCAAATGGCTTTGGCTGAAGAGGTGGCATCTTTGATGCAAACGATGAAAGAGGAGGAGGATTTAAGTTTGGCGTTGAATGAGATGGAGGGGGTACTTGGGGACGCTTTGATGAACTTGGTGAATACGATTCTGATGAGCGGGAATGAACAGGTGCTGATGGATGACTTCCAAAATTTGAAATGTCTGAGTATCTCTGCTGGTCACGTCTTGCACTTGGAGATTCAAAGGACACTCTGTCTAATGATGATGATTGTGGATCTCGATGAGGTGATGGTTCATGGCGGGAACTAGAGGAATGTGTAATTACATCTGCTGAAGAATTTGAAGCAAGAGTCTTTGGTTCTCCTTCTTCCACGTTCACTATTTGAATGTCATTTGAATTTGTAGAGATTTGACTAGATGCTACAGATATTGATTGTGAAGTTCTAATAGGGGGCAAGTCTGATTCTTTTGGCCATCCTTCAGAATCTCTGAGAGCTGGCTCTTTGTGAACTACTTCTAAACTGTCTTCTACAATTTCTACCACATCGGCTGCTGAAGATCCTCTACCCCTTTCAAAAGGGTCCGAGTTATAGCTGTGGCTCATGGAGGTTCTATCATCCATTCGTTGTGATATCCTTGGTCGCTTTCCACTGGGACTCGCGGAATCAACTGATCTTTTCATGCCGACATCCTGTACCATTTTCTGAAAATCTGATGTCCTCACATGACGAAACTCAACACTGTCCTGGAAATTCATCTGAGGTCCAGATGCCATTTTCATGCCAGTTTTCTCACTTAAACACTTATAAAAGTCTGAGCAACATTTGACAACACTTTCTACTTGTAAGAGCTTTCCCATTTTTTCAATGTCTTTGCAGTTTTCTTCTGTGAGTGTCATAAAGCCCTCATACAGGTAACGCAGGAAAGAAATGACAGAAGACTGCTTGATATCGGCGGCCATTCTGACTTCCAAATGAGATCCGAGAGATGCATTTTCTAGATGCTGCAGCATGGGGCAGGCAGCTATGAGCACAAGTCTGTGGGCCTAGAAGAATAAGAAATGGGGGGAAAATATCATCATGATGAATACATACCAACAAAACGAACAATCTCCCAAATGTGATTTTGATTGAACTGTTCAAAAACTAACAAGATTTTTTTTTTTTTACCTTTGTATTGATGGTCCCTGTTTTGATGATGGCATCACACAGTAGCTGATTTTTCCACATCAGCCGATTATTACCGATAATCGATTCTGATTTTTTTCCGATTCCCCATCACTAGATTGTCTAGACTTTTGTATAAAGTTGAGTTTTGAAACTAGGTAAAGTTAATAATTTTAATTTTAACAAAGAACATTTTATCTGCTATCTGAATGCAAAGGAGTTGTCAATTTTATCAATAAAGCAAAAATAAATGATAAATTAAACAGGCATAAATCCCTCCAGTGAGCTTCACGAGCAAAGCAACAGGATGGGAATGGACTATGGCAGTCTTTGCAAAAAAGAAAAATCATCACAGGACAATCGGACAGACAGTTAAAAAATTTAAAAGAATTTCACAGGACAGTCCAAACCTTTTATCATATTATGATCATAACGATGTTACTTAATATCAAATGAAATAATAAAAAGATAACACACTAAACAAATTAACCAAATTATTTCTTTTTCTTCCCTAGTGCTTCCCTACAAAATATTTGGCGAAAGTAGGTTTTAAAACAATCCCAATCAACAAGAAAACATCTTTTTATAACATTTTTGGCATTAATCATTGTTAATTAAAGTGTCTATAGTCAGTATACAATGAAATAGAAATATAAAATTAAAAACCCTACCAAAACAATCCTAGGTCAAACGGACCAATTTTACTATTTTAAGTTAGTGCGTCTGGCCAATAAGATTTTCACCCCTTTTGTCTGACAGGAGGGTGCTTTTGGGATAGACTGCAATGGTGTTTAGTTTTCAGGTGTTTTATTGTATTATAAAATCACAAAGATTTTCATATTTTGGTAAAATTAAAATTTCCACTGATCAGGTAGGGCTTTTGCCACATGTCATAGTCACCTTGGGCTTAGGGTGCAGCCACAGAAAGGCATCAAAGTTTAACATTGATTTTTACAGAAGAAAACTTTAAAAATCTATTTCACAAGAATGACCAGAAAAATAGGAAACTTATGTGAAATCTACCCGAGGTAATATTGGTCATAAATTGTTGATATTGTGGCTCCCTAACGGCCTAAGGTAGGGTGGGGCCACAATAGAGGATGAAATTTTTACATTGAAATAAAAAAAAGTAATTAAAAAATCTTCTCATAAACTAAAGCAGACCAGATTTAGATTAATTTGGATGAAAGTTTCCTGAGATTGTTTATTCCCTGTGGGTAGGTTGGGACCAAATTGGAAACAAATTGAAATTTACTTACTGTCCAATTTATTTTACATCCCAATACCACCATACTATTTCATGGATATGAAATTCATTTATAAAGAAACAGTTCAAGATATTTTCACTAAACTGCTTAAATAAAAAAAGTTCAGGAAATTCATGTTCTTAGGACATGTAACCAATTTTCAAATGCCTCACCACTATCTTTATTCCCAAGACATGCACATATGTTGATTTGACGAAATAGAAATTCTGTTTTAAGCATTTTTTCTCTTTAGCAGAAATCCAGATTATTTCAAAGCTCAGCAACTCAACGCTAGAAGATAGTGGAAACCAAACATCTCCAAAATGAGTTACCAAAAAATGTACATGAATCAGATCTACTCAAGCTCCACCATGAGTTATCTGACAAACATGTGGAAAAATCAGCTACTGTGTGATGCCATCATCAAAACAGGGACCATCAATACAAAGGTAAAAAAAAAAAAATCTTGTTAGTTTTTGAACAGTTCAGTCAAAATCACATTTGGGAGATTGTTCGTTTTGTTGGTATGTATTCATCATGATGATATTTTCCCCCCATTTCTTATTCTTCTAGGCCCACAGACTTGTGCCCACACAGTGACTAGCAGTTCAGAATTGGATTTCTTGAGAAGTTATGAAATTGGTAAAGATAGTAAGCAGTGATACCAACTAACTTTATTCTTTAGTAAAATACTTGTTACTTCAGCCAGTAATCCACCTTGGTGTGATAAATCTTGAAACAAGAAGATCTGGCATTACAACATAGATTTGCATTACACTTGATGCACTTCATTGTTGTTTTTGTTCGCTTGCATGGATTTTCTGAGAGTGTGCAGCCAGGATGGCTGTCTCTGTAAATAGTATGTTTTTTGTTACACACAACACAAACTGTATTGGTGCTTCCAGTAGGACCTGGCCAGTGGCCCTTCTGATCTAGACGATCACCATCAGAGAGATCCTGGGTTCTTGACTGTTTGACTTTCAGAGTTTGCCTCTTTTGTTGGTTATTGCTGACTGGTTGATGGGCAAGATTGAGATCCCTCTCCCCCTTGATAGCAGGGTAATGATCAAGGTCTGTGCCCTCTACAACATAGGCAGTGTAGATTGAAATATTCCTCAATTTGGACTCTATATTGCAATGCCAGCAAAGAACTTTTTTTTATTTGCTCTCTGTTCACAAATTAACTCTGTCAGCTCAAGTCACAACTTCCAATCATGGATTTAAAAAAATTCCATTGTTTTTTACTCGTTAAATTTTTCTATATTATCTGCCTGATATTTTAGTATTCAGAAGACAGGAGCGATATAAGAACGCAGCTTGGAACTAATCCAAATATAATGTACAGGTATATTAAAATATACTATCAGTTAAAAACAGTAGAATGGGAAGCAGACACCTTACATATGCATAAGCTATTCTTGTTTATGACCAGAATAGCTAAGTAATATATATATAAAATTTATAAATAAACCAGCAATGATAATGACATCTGATGATATCAGGTGCAATATAATATTGGCATTATTTCTAGCCAGTACTTCTTTTCATTTTCAAGTAATATAGATAATATATTTATGTGGTTTACCATACCACAAAATGAGTAGATGTTCAATATGTAAAGCCCTTATCCTATTAGAGTTTTATTTTTACATGGAATCAGTATTTTTATAAGAGATTCATTATTTATTGATTTTACAAGAAATCCTTATTTGCAAATTTATGACCTAGAAGAATTTAGATCTACAGATACTTTCTTTTAATTTCATGAAGATAACTTTGTCCCCAAATTTGTCACCATGTAAAGAATTATTTAAATGGTCCCCTATCGGACTAAATATTCAACAATTCTTCAGTAGAAAACCCCACAGGGTTACATACAGATTGAACAATTACTCTGTGTGTTGTTGTGTTTTGTGATGAGTGGTTCTCCAGGCAATCCTTTGTCCTTCCTCTTCTTTGATCAAACACTTTCAAGACATACATTCATATAAGCACAGATCAGGTTGTGTTAAAGTATGTGTTCTTTTAAATTGTCTCTTACTAGGTAGATATACATTTTGAACTTTTCCCCATTTAAAGAGAGGCACATAATGTTCAAGTATCTAGAATTTATGATGAATAGCTGATATAGTGAAATTGTAACTATTAATGATTATATTTTTTGTCAAGTTGGAACGATTTGAGACCTCTATGATAAAATTTGAATAACACTCAAAAACACATTTCATGATTCTGTGAAAAAATTGCAAGAAATTTAACTTATTTTTTGGCTCCTAATCTGTGCTTAATCATACATATTCTTTCATTCTCAAAAAAAGATTATGATGTCTGCACAATGTACAATCTTGTTCATGTTAAATTTTACGTGTCTGAAGTAAATCTTAAATTTTAAGGTGCTCATCTTGTTCAAATACACCTTTTATCTGGTGATTTTTATTTGTTTAATTATTAAAATAGAATGGTGGCATTTGAATTGGGTTGTTTAGCTTAATTCTTTCTCTTTAATCCTTTTCAATTATTTCCAAATCTTTCTACCTGTCTGCAAAAGAATCTTGACAGAAAGGGGGATAAATTTAATTTGTGACAAATTTAGCAATTTTTGCAAGGGAAAAGAGCTAAATCTGAATATTAATTGACTTCATGTGCAGATATCATCAGGACTATATTTAGATGAAGGTACAATTGAGCTAGAACATCAAAAAGAAATCTGAATCTTAAATTACAAACTGGACAAAAATGTCGAATACTGATATTTTTTCATTGATGATTCTTTAAAAAAAAAAATGTTCTAACTTGGATGCACATTCCTCTAACAGCAAATGATGAAATTTCCACATGTGTGTTTGTCTTACACATCTTGATCATGAAAGAAAAATTCTTTGATTTACAAATGAAATTGCATCAAAATAACAGCAATTTTTTACTTGAAAGATTAAACCAGAATTTCATTCAGCCAGCAATTAATTCACCTTTCTAAATAATCATTCTAAGAAACAAGATGCCAAAAGACCTCTTAAAGAGCCTTTGAACTAAAGGTTTCAAAACCCATCTTATTCAACAAACATACAGCCTTGTCTTAAAGCCTTCTTCCAATTACAATCATCACAGTATTTTTGTCTTTGTTTACATTTCTGGATTTATACTTTGTATCTCTTCCTCTTTTTTGATTTTTATTCAAATGACAATTGCATTTGAATAAAGTTTTTGTGAATACACACTGGAATAATATTTCTACTTCTAAATTGCAGGATATACATGGCTCACTTTGAAGTAAGTGTAGAAATCACAGTAATGCAAACAAAAGACAAAAATATCTGTGAAAAACTTCTTACAACCACTTAACAATTTCAAACAAACTAGAGAAACAATAAAAGCATGTGCAAAGCCTATTATTATCATGTACTACTTTAAAGTGATGAGGTCAACATTTATTGTATTAAATTGCTTTTTTTAACTTGAATTAGTCTAGCATTCATATGCATTATAAAATAATTGTAAATAAAAAAAAATTACTTTTTTGAGTTTGTGTAACTATGATTTCTACACTTACTTATGTGGTAATACAGATAAAAAATATCACATCTTTCTGCATCTTAAGCAAAAAATCTAACAAAGTTTAAATTAGGAAATGTATATAATTATTTGTTAAATCTCAAACTTTTAATATTTGTGTAATTAAAATTATTTTTTGTGTTTATTATGCAGCAGATATGATATAATTTAAAACAAATAACATATGGAAATTTCATCATTTAAATGTTTCATAAAATTACAACTGTAATCTTATGAACATCTACTTCAAGCTACAATCTACATCGTATACCTACCCTAACTTACCTTGTTTTACTGCAGTCATCCAGCATCATGGAAGATGTCCATGTGTTTGTGTGTGTGTATGTGTGTATGTGTGTCTGTAAGGTGTGTATGCGTGCAAGCAGGTAGCTAGCTAAAAACCATAATATCTACCTTAAGGGGTTTATCTACTGACCTACAAGAAAGTTGTTTTACCAATCCAACTAACCAGATTTTTTTATAATCGCAATCACCAATTTCATAACTTCTCAAGAAATCCAATTCTGAACTGCTAGTCACTGTGTGGACGAATGCAAATATACCCAAACACCCAAATATTTTTTGAGTTTGGTCCACGTAGCAATAGTTGATACAGCTACAAGAATTTTTAGACCCCAACTCCAGGTAAAGCTCAGTAAAAAATTTTTGTGGTGTGTTAACTAGACATTGTAATGTGTTTTACTAAAGAGGAAGTAATCTTTCTAAAATTGTTTGTCATTTATCATGTATGCAGTCGCCTTCTGTATCCAGGGATGTCATGGTTCCAAAAGTGTTTTGGTTGTTCTGTTCAGTAATTTTTTTTTTATTTTTCAGTAATATTAGGTTTGGATATTTTGGATATTTATATCTAATAGATTAATTTTATAAATTAAACCTAAAAAAAAAAAATTCACTTCATTTACTCTTAAAAAATGACCACAATGACTTTGTTTTCTGACTTCAGTGGTTACATCTACTATGCCATTTAAAAGTGCAACATTTTGCCTGCATTATTTATTATCCAATTCTTATTCTGATGTACCACACCAAACCCAAAATCCCTGAAAAATCTCATATCGATTTCAGCCATTGCATGCTGTCATTTCAGGGAACCATGACAACCCAACTTTAACTTATCTTTAAAATATGGAAGTAACGAACAAAAGTCTTTCCAAGCAATACAAATCAGGAGTAGAGCAAGTATAGGCTGTCAAAACATCAGAGATGTTACATCTTTATCCACAGTAATGTATAATATTTAGTTTTAACTTGGGCTTTATCTTTAAGAAATGTTCTTACCCTCTACCAACTAGGGTTAAAAAATATTGGGTCATGTCATCTTAAATAAAAATTGGTTGCCCTCTCCCGACCAACTGACTAAAATGGCCTGACTCAAACATTTCTGTTACATTCGTGGACACGATGTTCTTTTTCTGATTATTCTTTTTATGAACAAATATTTTAAAATTTTCTGGGGAAAAAAAGATCTTTCCACCTACTTATCAACCCAATGATTTTATCCTGAGTCAGGATAGGGCAAGCAAACATTTCTTTTAAAGATGGCCTGGGTAGGTAGGAGAAATTTTTTTAAAATTCAAAAATACTTGGGAATATAATGATAAATAGTTATTCTTTAGATAAGAAAAAAATTAGAAATGGAAGAAAATTGTTTTATTTTTTGGAAGTAAAAAAAAGTTTTCAGTTGGGACACTTTTTAGTCTGTCACATGGGAGAGGGCAAACAAAGAATTTTTTAAAGATGGCCATATTTCTTTCAAACAGTTATTCCCTACTACTTGACCTGAAGACGTTAAAATTGCAAACACTTTTAAGAACGGTTTTCAAAATCAAAACTGGGCAATTATATTGATTACCAATTTTGACCAAATTGGTCAAGTTCATGACTAGAGGATGATGTAGTCTCAAGAAACTTTTTAATTGCAAAAGGCTACTGCTAAAGATTACTTTCTCGGGAATTGACACTGCTCCCTGGTATGTATGGTTTCGTGCCTCGCCAAGTTAAGTTTAGTTTTGAACCCTTTATCACAGATCTTACAACGGAATGCACGAAAATCGGAATGAACATGCATATGTCTAGCAATATTTTTCTTGTTAGTCCAAACTCTGCAGATGGGACATTCTCTCATTTCAGAGGGATCTCGATTCTTACTCCGCCTTGAAAATTGAATGTTCCTCCAGAAGGGCGAGTCACTACGACCTAGAAAAGGGAACAGGATGTCAAATACGGACCAAAACAAAAGAGGCCAACAATTAAAATATATTTTTTGTTTCAAGAGAAATTTGTATTACTTAAACGCTTTTCATAATGTTTAACAAGTTTGTTACATATCTTTTTCACAAATTTTGCTAACAATTATCTAATGATTTAAATTTTTAGTATGTTTTTAGCATATCAGGTGATTGCCTTTAAACCAGTTAAGAACATTTCATATCTTCCAATCATTCTTCTTACTTGTGTGTGTAGGTTACCCTTCTCTCCCATTTAAATATATGACAATACTTTCAATAGAAAAGCATTGAAAATTAAATACTTTTTGTAAGCACTTACTCAGTAAAATTTTCCGTTTTGTAAATATGGAAATGTAGAATAAAATAAACCAAGATAAGTACATCAAAATAAATCTCAAACAACATGAAAACAACAGAAGTGTTTAATGACAGCAAAGCTCTGCAGACCAAAAAAAAATGATATAAAGTTGTATGTAAACACTTTCTTTGTCTTTATTCGCATCTAACATCTGTTATATTGTAGATTTTATGTACAATGATATGTAAGAACATAGTCAAATGCCACATCTTTATCATATTTAGTGTCTTCTTTTATTTCAAATGCTTCTCAACATATCATGTTGATTACTTTATACGGGTAAAAGACACCAAAGAATCATTTTGAATAAAATACTTCATTTTTGGAACTTTTTGAAACAATTAGGTAATGAGACAAATAAATCAAGTTTTGGTAAAAGACAGTGGACCTTTTATCTATGAGAAGTAAAACCAACCCCTAGAAGACTTGACTACTTGTATATCACGACACATCTAGTTGGATACGTCCTCTCCGTGCACAAACATATGCTTTTTTAACCCTTCCTTCCTAGTATATGAATTATTACATAAGTGACATTTATATGGTTTATCCCCAAAATGTTGTCGAATATGTCTCGTTATGTTTTTAATGTGAGACTTAAATCCACACATCAGACAAGCAACCATGTTGCCAGACGAATTATCTCCCTGTATATCATCTCCATCACGAGGACAGCGGACATACATGGATTGGAATCCTGAAGAAGAAATGAGGATCCTTTGTCAACCAGTGTATATTTTGATTTTACCTTTCAACATACAGATTTATGTTACATTTCCTTTAAGCTATCGATCACTGTAAGAAACTGAAGTACCAAATATTATGAAGTTTGTATTCAAACTTAACAATACCCTAATTAGAGATATTATTTTAGAAAACATGCTCTTTAACCGACAGGATTTTTCATGTCCATCTTTCCTCTAAATGTTCTTTGACATTTTTAAATGACTTTTACTTTTGACTTTTAAAGAACCAATTTTAGGATCCATGCATTACACAAAGACTTCATTTTGGTGGGATCTCTGATTTTTAGGGGTCTTTATTCTAGAGCTTCTCCAATTGCCAACAAAAAATACACTCTAACACACAACTATTAGAATTCCCTTCCAAATCGAGATCCGTGTATAAGCGAAATTCTTTTCACCAGTTAAAGTAAGATGTAAGCCTGATATTAGACCTAGAGTCACTCCAACTAGAGTGATTGTTTGGGCCCTCGAAAACTGGGATATATATTGGTTCTATTATTTCAAATAAATGCAACAAAAATGGGGTACTGTAAAAATATATTATTTCAGCTTATAATTAGCATTACATACATAATTTTAAAGACTGCCAGCAATCACAAATAAAAAAAAAATTGAAAGTTATCTAGAGTCTGAATTTTCAGAGTGATGAAACGTAGTGTGACGTTTCCAATAGTCTTTCCTTTTGAAGGACTTGTTGCACACTTGACAAGAAAATGGCCGTGCGTCAGAGTGAGTCTCAATGTGCCGCTTAATACTACTTCTATGACATTTCATTCCACAAATCGGACACGAACGGTATTTGGAAACTTTATCACCATAACCATCATCCTCAGTAGAGTCAAGTTGATATCTATACGTTCCTACGATAAGAAATAAACAATACATAATTCATCGGAATGTTTGCATGCCAGTTTTGAAAACTTCTGAAATATCCCTTATAATTTAGTATACAAAAATTAAAACCAACTCTGGCACATTTATACACACTTTTCTCTTGAGGAGTACACAATAAAAATAATCAAGAATTCACTTGGCGATTCACTTTTCCACATTGTCAGTGCAACTCTTATCCTGATTTGAAAATCTGTCTTTCATAAAATGATACTGCAAATGCTGCTTCATATAATCTTTTCTCTTGAAAGACTTGTGGCAGACTTCACATTGATAAGGCCTTGCTTTTGAGTGATTTGCCATGTGTCTTTTTAAACTACTTTTAAATGAGGACGTGAGTCCACATATTGGACACATGAAGGTTGGTTTGCTGGACCCAGGATTATCAGCATTTGTTTCACAAAATGGCGAAAGAAGAACTGGTCCTAAAGAAACAAGAAAAACAAACATCAATTCAAAATAGTTTTAGGGTTCTCTAATTTTCCATTACTTTTTCCAGGAATTCATGGTTTTGTCTCCAAGAATTCATGGTTTACTGGTTTCTAGCATTGTTAAAACACTTTTGTTACAGTATTTCTGACATCGCAGTTTTGTTATGCTCGTGCATATGCCTCATCAAATTATCTTTACGGGTGTAAGATCGGTGACAAAGTGTACAGTAGAAACGACTCGTGGAAGTTGAATGCCTCATCATATGCCTCTTTAAACTTTTTCTGCACCCCATAATCTGCCCACATGTAATACACGGAAAGCCTGCTTTACTCGACCAAACTTTGTCAGTTTCACCTAAATGAATAAAAATACGAACTTAGGAAAAATGTGTCAGAATTAAGGTTCTTTTTTCCTCTTCAAAAAAATAATTAGGCGTAGTTTTCTGGGTTTTTAATTTTATGACATGCAAACAACTAGTATAAAACCTTGTATAAAAACTATTCATTGCATTAAAAAATTGATCTTATTAAAAGAGGAGTCAAAATCTCAATCACCTTGCTTATTTAATGTTCACTGCTGCAAGTACATATTTTTTACGAGTATGATACATTATCATAAACTGCAGATAAAGAATCTTTATTTGTATGTGTTACGTCATTGATCCTAACATCTTGATGTATTCCAGACAATTTAGATGGCACCAATCCTATAAAACTGTCTTTCAGTACGAAATTTTTCTACAAATGGCAATAAAAGACCACACTAGCGTCACATAAATGTGGAATAAATTTATTTCACCAAAATGCGACAATGCCTTCTACACTAAAGAACTAGTGCCTGTTCATCAAAATGTTCCCTCATGTGCCTTTTCCCGATGACATCCAGAAAAGCATCCCCTCTGATGCCTTTCATGCGATACAATCAGAAAATAGTTCTTATGCTGGAGGATTATTGTTAGGAGATGAGATAGCGAAACTATTAGATGGAACAGACGGGAGTTATTCTGTGCCACGCCGTTTAGAACATCACATAGTGAAAATTGATACATTGTCACAAAAAGGCTTTCAGTGTAAAGTGTGTGGAAAGATATTTGGATCGAAGAACACGGCAATAAGGCATTTAAGAACTGTTCACTTTTTGGAAAAGCGATTATATTGTCCATTTTGTAATACAAGTTTCAAGCATAAACCCCATTTGAAGAGACATATACTTCTGTCGTGTAAAATGAGGAAATGATAGTCATATGCATGCTTTTATAATTAAATTTTAATTATCTATTCCGTTGGTTGTTTTGCAATCAGTTATGTATTTGCATGCATTTTACATAGTAGTAAAATATCCACATATGGTTTTTGCTTAGAACTCCATGAGCATAACAGATGAATAAAAGTAAAACGAGAGTGTTGCTTGAATCATGAGCATAATGACCTTTAAAGTAGATAGCAAAGGTACAATTTAAAGAATGGCCGATGAGATGGTGGTTGAATATACCATGAAATAATAAATGCTTGTTAAATAGAACAGATTCTTTTAATTTCTATGGTCCCGCTCCCTGTTATCAGACAAAAAAGCTGCCAAGAGAGACTGAAATGCCTATTAACCCTCGACCTTAAATCTTTCATTAATTTACATGCATTCGTTGATATCAAGTAATCAACACATCTAACTTTCAAAGTATAATCAGAGAGTAAATGATTGGAAATATGAATTTATTACACAACAATTACGTATCATATTACTCTTAAATTTAATGGAATATTGTTCCAGATTTTGTCTGATTACTTCATTTGACTATTTGAGAAGACTTTTGAAATACCACTTGAACATTAATGAATTGATTAATCATGGGGAATATACTGCTTTGGTCTTTGATGTGCATCGACTTTGATAAAGTCGATGAACAAACGATATTTCCTCAAGTCCAAGAAAGTATGGTGAGAAAATTTAAGCGTATGAATGAGAGACTGTGTTTGGTTTTGGCGAAATTCTAGCATTTAAAGAAAAATTGTAGAAGATTAGATTTGTTCTAGTGTTTTTTAAGTTAAGAAAAGCATAGTGGTACATAATTATGGTTCTGTTTTAATTTAAGTTCACCATTGTTTTCAGTGCAAAAAAAATGTTTATCTTGTCCACATTTTGTCGGAGGCATATTCCTCCAAGGACTTTTTTGTTTTCCATAAGGACACTTGACTTCGACAAGTCCTGTACCACATTCTACACAAGTAACAAGTCCATCAACACTGGCCCCAAGGAATGGGTACTTAGGGTTGACATATAGTCCACAGGACTCGATCTTCACATCACCACACAAATTTAAATGTCGCTCCATATAATCACTCAAAGCAACAGATTCATTTGTTCGACCATAACTGATACTTTTTACACAATCTGGTACTACTACGTATCCACAAATTTTCTTGACTAAATTGTCTGGTTCGGACTTTACTCTTTTGACAACGTCACCCATTACTGATGCAGTAATGATATTGCATCTAGCCTTTCTCCAGTTAACATTTGAATTTTGACCTCTAGTTCCCTTTTCTAACAGTTCACTAACCTCTGTTGTTATATTCATATTGTTTACAAAAGATTTAAAATTTTCAACACATTCTTTTGATTTTAGATTTACATTGTCCCTATACATAAAATCTGGCAAAAAAATATTCAAAAAGGAATCTATATTAACATGCTCTGCTCTTAAAGTTTGATACAAGACACATTGTGGGTAAATATCTTTTAAGCCATCCAAAATATCATTCAAAAATGAGCTGCATTCACTTTGACAAGGTCCAGGATTATAAATGCCTGGGAAAGGACGAACTTTGTCTACAATATTATCTTTTTCTGTTTTTGAAAAACTAATATCTCCAACTCTTTTTGGACTTGGTTTTCTTCTCAAAGGTGTAGGTCTATTCCACACACACTGATTAGATGTACAGGAATTTTTTGTTTTTACAAGTACATACAATAATGCTCCAACATGAGCACAAAGACCTGCCTCTCCGGCTTTACAATTACATAAAGCATTTACAACAATGCCTGACTTTTTCTTTATACAAACATTCAAAGAATAATATTTAGCACTTTTTCCAAATCCAACTTGAACAGTCTGTTTCATTGATGGAAGACAAGTTGATCGCATGTAACAAAAATCACTGTTTCCTTTATTGTATTCAATTTCTCTTATGAACCCTTCATTGCACAGACGCTTTGCTTTTTTCATTTGTCTCTCGAAATTTAACCTTTCTCCAGTTACAGGATTTTTATGACATTTAAAATAAATATCAATGGCCTTATGAGAAATTTCAGGAATATCAGTAGAGTCAAGTTCTTTCCATGAATCTGTTGAAGGATGAACAGGAACAGTTTTCTCTATTTCTTCATCTGTATCTATGAAATCTTCTGATGAATCATAACCATGCCTCATGGCTTTGTAAACTCTCTTTGCCAATACTGTAATATATTTGCACGATTTTAACATTCAGTAATAAAAATTTTAAAATTTCTCACTGTAATTCGTCTTATTTCTCTGTAGGACGACAAATGGAGCCAGAGATATTCCCCAATCCAATAAGAACTGATGGAGATCAATCTTACAAGTGTCCAATTTGTGGCTTCACGTCTATATATTGTGGTAGCGTCAAGAGGCACATTGCATGCCACTCAACTAAGCGGCGTTTTCAGTGTAATCTTTGTCCAAAGTCATTTAAGAGAAAAGACTACCTAACACAACACATGTATTTGCATTTGCCCGACAAAAATAAGACCGATAGTTCAAAGACTTGAAATAACTGTTCTATGGATTTTTGCTGAGATTTTCAAATGAATGCTTTCAAATATGTCATGTATGGAGCTGTCTTTTCTTTGAAATTTTGTGTGTGTATTTGTTTATTGGAATTTATTATTGGTAGATGCTATTGACCCTTGGGTTCCACTCTTTGTTATTGGGGACAAGGATGACTTTATATATCTTCTTATATGGCACATGCTGCAACTTTTGTTGCTGCATTTAAATAATTAACGCATAAAAATATTATTGCATGTAAGTTGATATAAAAAAGTTAAAAATGTTCAATTTTAATTATTTTCGATGTAGGATATGCTGAGAAATTCAGTGATTCGTGTATTCGATTGGAAGATAACAGATACCAGTGTGTTCTTTGTGGGCAAACATCTCTATACATGAGTAACGTGATACGACACATCTCCACACACCACTCTCAGAGACGATTCCAATGTCATGAATGTGGAAAATACTTCAAGAGAAAAGATTATTTAAAATTGCACATGACAGTGCATCAAACATGAATGAAGTGATGTCTTTGGATTCAAATGCATAAAGAAGAAGTCAAATTCAGCCTTTAAGAATTGAATTGCCCTTTTCTGACAAACAAGAATATATCTTTATAAGACTATATCTTTCAACGTATTTTAGACGTTGAAATGTTTATGTATTGACATGTTCAAGGCGTTAGTAATGTTCCTGTTCTCAATAAATGACTTTAAGTTCACAGTTTCTTGGCGTAGTCTGGTATTTATTTGCATTGTAGATAATGCACTTTTACATCATGTGGAATTTACATAACACAAGATGGGAATTAAGTTTTACAGCTTTTTTCTTATTTCGTAGGAGATCCTAAAGAGGAAATTCCACCCCAACAGTTTCCTTGCCGAGTTTGTGGTCAAATAATGACAACAGAGCAGCAGCTTAAAATTCATTATAGAAGAGAACATCAAATTACTTCTGTTTGTTTTTGTGGAAATTTCTTCAAAAGCACCCGAGCTTATAACTATCATTATAAAGTAAAACACGGGACGCATCGAAGTCTGCACAAGTGTCCAATATGTGGTCTTACTTCGGAATATGTCCACAGCATGAAAAGACACATGGCAACTCACACTGAAAGGAACATGATTCATTGCAGTAAATGTAACAAAAGTTTCTTCAGAAAAGATTCATTTCAAAACCACTGGAGAACTCTACATAGTTAATGTCCTACCAGCTCATGTTGTTCAATTAAAAAAAAAAATTAATTCTTATTTGCCAGCGATGTCTTTGGATCCAAATGCATAAAGAAGAATTCAAATTCAGTCTTTAAGAGAGTTGAATTGTCATTCTCTGACAGGAATATATCTTTATAAAATTATACATTTTAATGTATTTTAGACGAACTGTTTTTGTGTTGATATGTTCAAGTTGTTATTAATGTTCATGTTCTCAATAAATGATTTTAATTTCAGTTTTATGGTGTAGTCTGGTATTTATTCGCATTGTAGAATATTGCACTTTCACATCATGTGGTTTTTACATAACATAACACAAGATAGGAATGAAGTTTATAGCTTTTTTCTTATTTCGTAGGAGATCTAAAAGAGGAAATTCCATCCCAACAGTTCCCTTGCCGAGTTTGTGGTCAAAAAATGACGACAGAACAGCAACTTAAAATTCATTATAGAACAGAACATCAAATAACTTCTGTTTGTTTTTGTGGAAAATTCTTCAAAAGCGCCCACGCCTATAGATATCATTATAAAGTAAAACACGGGACGCATCGAAGTCTGCACAAATGCCCCATATGTGGTCTTACTTCGGAGTATGTCCACAGCATGAAAAGACACATGGCAACTCATACTGAAAGGAAAATGTTTCATTGCAGTAAATGTAACAAAAGTTTCTTCAGAAAAGATTCATTACGAAACCATTGGAGAACTCTACATAGCTAATGTCATACCAACTTATGCCATACATGAATGTTTAAAAAAAAAAAAATTCTTATTTGCCATATGTAATATAAACAGCACTTTTACTTGTTGGCATAAAAGTACTGTTATCATCAAGGATTTCTGTGGAAAAGTAGTTGATTAATATGTTCTCAAAGTTGTGGAAGAAATAGAAGAGAATTATTGGTTTAATTAAGGACGCCGTTGTATTCATTGATATTTCAGTGGTTGGACGTGTTGTCATGACGATGATTTGTCTTGATATACTATTTTAACATGAAACTTGTTGGAATTGCAATAAAATTACGATATCTGCCTTTTCTCTTCGTAGGCTTTGGGAATGAAAGTGGTCTCCACATGGATTCAAATGTCTTGAATTGTGAATGTGGACGAAGGTTTGAATCCATATCAACATACGAACATCATTGTAAATCAGATCATGGTGGACAGGTGCACCCCTTCAAGTGCCCGATATGTTTTAAGAGAATTCAGCATCTAACTAGCTTGAAGCGTCACATGGCAGCTACGCATTCTGAACAACGTCCTTACAGTTGCTCATTGTGTCAAAAAACATTTAAACGAAAAGATGTGTTGACGCAGCATTTGTATTGTGTGCATAAAATAAAGAGAGGAAAGATGTCCATGTAGCCATTTGATATAAGAAACAATCACTTTTAAACTTAATTATCTATAATATATGTGTAAATTTTCATCGGAAATAATTACAGTATACCCCTTCGAAGAAGAGTGGAATATGCTTTGCTGCTGTCTGTCGGTGGGTCGGTCGGCATTATAGTCGGTCCACCATCAGTTTCCGTTCATTTTCTTCGCAGAGGTTGCACATACTGACAAAAAATTTGGAAAACAGATTTATCATATAATAATTATTTCTAGGTTTATTTCTGATTTGGGGTACGATCGA
This sequence comes from Saccostrea glomerata, assembly GCA_003671525.1. Taxonomy (NCBI): domain Eukaryota; kingdom Metazoa; phylum Mollusca; class Bivalvia; order Ostreida; family Ostreidae; genus Saccostrea; species Saccostrea glomerata. Next base: position 576,728 of record PRKT01000278.1, read on the forward strand.
GTCATTTTGGACAGATGTATGCCTCTTGGACTTCGAAATTTTATTATTATTTGCAGTGTCTGTTCATTTTCTTTGCATAGGTTGCACATATTAGAATGAAATTTGGCAAACAGTTTTATCATAAGAATTTTTAGGTCAAGTTCTGACTTGGGTATGATCGAACCATTTTGAAGAGTTATGCCCCTTGCAATAGAAAAATTCCAAGTGCATGTATATGTTGTTTCTATTCATTTTATTTGCAGAGAAAAGACATACTGAAATGAAATTCACTATACAGATTTGTCACAAAAATATCTGTGTCAAGTTCTGATTTGGATACAATCGAACCATTTTTGACAGAATGATGTTCGTTGGACTAAAAATTTTTTTATTATATGGGGGAGGGGGCATAAGTGTTTCACAAACATCTCTTGTTTTTAGTTTGAGGTCTTATTGTTTACCTTTTGTAGGATCTGCGTTAGTACTATAACTTTTATTAGACGTGATATGTACATTTTAAAGCAAGTTGAAGAAATTGTTGAGTATGTGAATAAGAAATAGACTAAATAAAATCAACATATTTTAAAAGTGGTGTTTTCTTTCTGTAGGCGTTCCTATGAGGAGTGGAGTCTCGGATGAGGATCTGTGTTGCTCTCTTTGTGGGAAATTGTTTCATAATAGAAGCAATATGAGACGACACATACGTGATATTCATTCAAATAGAAGACCTTTCGAATGTTCTCTTTGTGATAAATCTTTCAAACGAAAGGATGTATTGAAACAGCATTATTGTGTAGTGCACAGACAAAAAACAAAAGAGAAAACTTTTAAATTACTTTCATAAAACTGTTATAAAGTACAAATTACTTCTCTGCTTTTACTAAAAAGTGCCTTTTCTTCTCTAGGAAACATGGGGGATTATTCTGAAATCACAGACGAAAGCAGTATTCAAAGAATTGTTGCAGAAAAGATAAAGGAATTGTACTGCCCAGTCTGTGGAAAAGAATTTAAAAATCTTCGAAATTGCCGCCGTCATTTCATTGCACGCCATTCGTTTGAGAGGCCGTTCAAGTGTTCATTCTGCGACAAAAATTTTTCTCGTAAAGATATACTCAACCAACACGTTATTGGTGTGCATAAACTGCATCCTGGTTCTATTTTTCAAACTTCTTAAGAAGGACGATCGATTCAGTAGAGAGGTGATTTTACGCTCTCTGAAGTTAAAATTTGTTGATACAAAAGAATATCAGGCGTTGTAAATGTTTCTTGTGAAAGTGCTTTCAGTGTAAAAAGATGGACGTCAAGCATTCCTCACAAGTGGCACTTTTGATGTTGTCATTCAAAAATGTGTATGCTGTGTAGATGAAGTGCCTAGTTCTTTTGAGCGACTTTCTGGCAAAGCAAATTAAGTTTATAATTTTGACAAACAAGTTGTGTTTAAAGCCTTAAGACACTTTTGTATTGAAATACTTTATATTGTGAATTTTAAATATCAATATATTGACTTTTTTTGTATATATATTTCAATGAGATTTGACGGATAGGTCTCAAATTACAGAAAAAATAAATTGAATAAAAATTTATTGATTTCTTTCATTAAAAAGTTCAAAGGTTGACCAGTCTTTTTAGCAGGGTAAAGGTATTGGGGGTAATGCCTTTTTTCGAGAAAACATACATTAGTGTGTATAATATTGAAGGATATGAGGCTTGTACGCGTCTAAATGTACGAAGATCCAAAACGGGAATTTTATTGAATGATAATATTGTATTCAGTAGGTTTAATGCTGATTCGGTGATATTTTCGGCGAAAACCCAACCTGATTTAATTGAGAATTTTATCACATTTATAATACAGTCTATATTTTTCATAGTCAATAACGTGACCTAAAATGAAAAGAAAAATTAAAGTAGCTAATGAATTATTTTAAAATTACACAAAGTATGCCTTTGTTTTAACAGATATTCTTCGTGTTTTGGATGAGCCAAAAGCACGCCCAATTCGATTTTTGAGGAGTGTACGCTACGATACCATAGTTGAGTTGGTGTTAGGAAGGTTCAGAATTCCCCAAAAGCTGAGGAATAGGGAGCAACAGAATGCATACCTACAACATTGGCGGAATAAAGACAAATTTGAAGTGAAAGACGGAGAACTGTATCACATGGGACAGAAAGTTTTCAGACATTGAAAAAAAAAATTTGGGATTGCGACGAATGAGCATTTAAAGACAGTTTGCCATTTTCATTCAAGTTGTTCAAAAGTATTTTATGCAGTGTTTTTGTTGACTTTATTATCTTTTTTAAAATGGATATGTGTTGTGCTTAAATGCCAAGTAGATTTGTATTGAACTTTGCCATGCCATTGGATTGCATGTGAAATGTTATTTTGTTCAGAAACGATTTGGTAATTTTGCAGTTGGTGGTTAGGTGTGTTCTTGTTCTTGGTTGTTTAGATTATCGGATTTGTAGCAATATATATCTTAATCTTTGTTGTCCATTTGTGATATATGAACCATTTCCGTTTGTTTTATTTCCGTAGGATCAAAACAGCACATGACGAGGACTCACGATGGTTCTTTTGTGAAATGCTACATATGTGGAACCTCTTTCGTCAATGTGGATGATCTACTAGAACATGAAAAGCATACTCGGAGTGTACTGAATTGCTGCAAATGTGGAGATTATTTTCAAAATCGCGTAGTATTAGATGCACATATACAAAAATTACATTGTACTTCAGAACAGTTCATTTGTCCTGTCTGTTTCAAATCGTTTCAGTATTCTGGAAACATGAAGCGCCACATGGCAACGCATTCATCTGAGAAACCCTTTTCATGTCCATTTTGCAATAAGTCATTCAAACGACACGATGTACTGAAGCGCCATTTGTTAATTCACGACAAAACATCCTCTTAGATTTGAAATCTGGAGATGGATGTTTAGTTTCATAATGCTAGTACATGTATTGTGTTACGCTGAGTAGAACTTATTTTAGGTTTAGTTATGTTTTCTTTGTACTTTGAATGTTCATTTTGCACACAAGGAAAAAGAAAGATGATCTATTGTTCGAAAGTTGTGTCTTAGTTTTCCTGTGCTTTTTCGAAGCTGTAAGAAATAGGGAGAGTGTTGTCTATTTTTGTGATGCTAATGCTTTTTTACTGAATAGAGGAATTTTTTGATGTGATGATGGCTTCATTTAGGCAGTTTCAAGATAAATTTGTTTAGTGGTGATGACAAAATTAAACTCAATGGGTTTTGTTTTCTATGCCAAAAGAGAAGAAAAAACATCTCGAGAAAAAATGTTAGTTTTGATATTAAATACGGTCAATACAAGTGGGGTATGCTATTCATCTATTTTAATGTATATTACAGACACAACTGTGAGGTTAAATGCAGCTTCTACAACCCTCTGTCATCTTTGCCGGATCACATTTCCAGCAAATGAGATTAAAAAACACCATCGAGAACACCATGCAATGGACCAAAAGGGTGTCTCACAAAGCAGAAAATTTGCTTGCAATGTGTGTGGGCGACCTCAGATAAGTTTTGCTCATCTTCAAAGACACATGACAACGCACTCCTCTGAGAAACCCTTTACATGTCCAATATGCAACAAGTCATACAAAAGAAACGATGTCATGAAGCGTCACTTGTTAACTCACGCAAAAGCAAGGTTCGTTAGGAAGGATTTTTAATACAACTTATTCATATAGAGGGGAATCTGAGCTCGTCCTTTTTTATTCGTGAAATTTTTTTCTGCATAAAGTGAACGTTTTATAGTTTTATTAAATGTGTGTCATTATGTTGTAAAAATTGATTGTCTGGTGTTTTTGTATATTAGGATTATCTTTCAATTTTCAATAAAGTGTATTCATTCGTATTTTCGGTTTTTCTTGTGAAATGAAACATTACTGGGCAGTAATCCTCCTTAGATCTTTTTTCCTGTGAAACCAGTTTCACCTTAATCACATTGAGTTTTATTCTCATTTAGTCTCGTTTTTACTGCAAGAAGATTGATAATACAGTTTACTCTCTTGTATAGGCAAGAACTTTCACAAACTTTAATCTATGGCCATCTTTAATATAATGTTTGGTAAAATCATTTGGTCGGTAGGTACGTGGGAAAATCTTTTTTCCAGAAAATTTCAACAAAAATATTTGTTGACGGGATGATAGGAATAAAAAGAAAAAAATATCGTGTCCTGAAACGTAAAAAAAATATTTGAATCTGACCATTTTAAGTCAGTTGGTCGGGAGAGGGTAAACATTACATTTTTTAAAAAAGAAAGCCAATACTACTAAGGATTTTAAGAAATAGAAATGAGAAATTGTTCATAAGTATATTGAAGAAAAAAATTATTTTATTCCTATATTAGCACATAACGTTATTGTGTCAACACTCCGAATCTGAAACTGGCATTTAAACAGATTAAGTAATAATACCTAGCTGGTTGATCAGAGATGTTTTCACAATATTTTTTCATTGATTCCAACGAATCTGAATTTTCCATGAGAACGGCAACCATTTTTATGCTACATGCACAACTGGTAGCGTACGGTTGATCGAAAATAATTTTGACAACTTCCTTCAAGATGACAGTAAAACATACTAAGGCCTTTTCCCGTTCTTTCTAGCGACAAATCTTGCCATTTTAATGCAATGAAAGTTGTTTCAATTGAAAAATTTAGAGTATTAAGAAGGGTACAACATAATTGTTCGAGAGAAAGGATTGGCCAAAGAACAAAGTACTCATAAATTAAAATACCCAATTTAATCGAATCTAATTTAATCGGAGAGGACTTTCTTAGTTTTAAGAACTTGTGTCCAATCCTTTTGTTGTTACATCTAAACAATGAAATATGTTCGAACCAATCGAATTTAATTTATGATGGGAAGCAGTATTTTTTTTAAATCAGAACAGTGAGTGATTAGCTTTTCTGAACGAAAGCTTTACAAATTTTGATGTCCTGTAGAAGCTTTTCTGTTAGTTTGTATTCAAGCTTTCACGCAAGGACTGTTTTGTTAAATGTTTCAGTAGGATTTGGTGCTATGGTTAACTTCTAAAACAACTATGATCTATATTCCATTATCAGGAGAAATGAAAAAAATGTATATCGCATTATTCTTCAAACTTAACAGGATGGTAAGATTTGAATAAGATCTCATTTAAAAAGTTTTCGTTCATTTTTGTAGTGATTTAAAACATGTCTAGTTTCAAGTGAAGAGAACAAAATATACACTTTTTATTTTTTGCTTGAAAGCAGTTTTAAAATAATTTCATAATTTCCAGGCTGAATTGAAAAAAAAATGTTTATAGTATCTGTAAAGTCAAGTTATTATAGATGATATCCACATGTCTTTGCAATTAAATTACATAACGTTTCATTTATCACATTCTCTAATCTCTGCTTTAAGAAAAGGCGGATGGACAGGTTTCGGTCAGCTAAGAAAATGAGAAAATCTTTAAAAAAAATATATTCTATGCACAATTGGTACATTATCGTTCGTTAATAATAGATGTTACCTCTTTGGCTGAATAGTACTTAACTGGGAAAGAAATACACGAGGAATAGACTATTCACCTGTTTTACTGTATATTACAGACACCACTGAGAGAAATGATCCTTCGTCCGCAACTTTTTGTCATTATTGTCGGATCACATTGCCAACGAGTGAGCTTGTAAAACACTACGAAGAGAAGCACCATGCAAAGGATCAAAGGGTTGTCCCACAAAACAGAAAATTTGTGTGCAATGTATGTGGGAAACCACAGATAAGTTTTGCTCATCTTCGGAGACACATGATTACCCACTCCACAAGGAGAAGCTTTGTATGCAGTTACTGTGGGGAAACTTACAAGCACAAATCGAGTCTAAAAGACCACATCCGAAGAAGCTGCAAACGTGTTCCACCTGAAGAAAAATTTTCATGAAATGAATACGGTGGATGAGGCAAGAAAGAATTTGTTTTTCAAATGTAAAAAAAAAATTGCGGTTCAACAATTTATTATACATCTTTAAACGAAGATACAATGACATTTTACACACATAACCTTTGATGTTTTCGTGTGCAAGTTATGATAATTGTTGTTTGTGCTGTTGTCGGTATTTTAGATTCATTAGGAATTGATTTTTAGTATCAAATCAAGTTATCTTAAGTATCAAATGATTTCAAATACTTTGGATATTCCCGTAAATTTAAGGGCTTAAAACAATGACATTTTGGATAAGTTATAATTATTGATAAATTAGTCTTATCAAGTTTTCTCTCGATGTAGGTGTGCAACAGCTTGGCAGATTAGATGGGAGAACTTCTTCTACATCTACAAGGTGCCCTTATTGCGAGAAATCTTCCGTGGATCTGCGAAAACACTTTGAAGAGTTTGACAATCATGGGTTTGCGAAAATATGCCCTGTGTGTGTGAAAGGATACGCAAATATAAATAGTTTTCAAGTCCACTGGGATGTGTATCATAACCGGATGATTGATCAAAAACACAAATGCTCCATTTGCGGCAAAGCAAATCAAAGCAAAAGCCATCTTGCAAGACATATGAAAAGACATTCAGAGCAAAGATATTTTACTTGTTCATTTTGTTTTGAAGGATTCAAACATAAAAGTAATTTAAAAGACCACATAGCAAGGTGCATAAGAAAACAAAACCAGCAGTCAACAAATAATTAAGTTAATCACATGATCATACATACATGTATAATATTGTATATAAATACCCAAGGAAACATTTATATGGTGTATATTGTAGCCTATTTACAGTGAAAACCGTACGTTTTTATGATGTCGACGTTTTTTTGTGAATAAATTTGTAAAGAATGGCTTATTATTAAAATATTATTGACACCACATGAAACTATTAATAACGTTGAAAATCATGATGACTAGAGGGTTATCAAATACTACAGGACCCCCTCCCCTCTTCTACCTTTAAAAAGTAATCCTGCAAAGTAAAAAAAAATCACAGGCATGGATATCACAGGGGTGAATGAGTAAAGTGTTTGTAAATATTTCCCGATGGCATTATACAATTATGAAAGTAAAATATGCAATCATAAAAGCAACAGTAGATCTTATTTGCAAATTCTGATTTCAAGGAGAAATTTTAGAATCTTAATTCATGGATCAATAATATTCACGGCTGCAGAGGAAGACAAAATGAAATCAGATTAAACCTTTATAAAACACTGTTTTGTCTTTTATAATGGAAAGGGCTTTTCAAGGGGGATAATTGTAGAGTTTTAAACGTTTGTGGAAGTACAAATGTATACTTTAAAAATGTGTAAAAAGGGATTGAGATATTGTTGGATTTAAACGTGATAAATTCATATACATGTACGGATTTATAATTTTATAAATTGATTAGATTTTGATTCTGAATAGCGATAATCAGAGCCATATAGCACTTAGTTCTGCAACCAAAATGTTGGATTGAATGTTGTCTCATTATTTTGGCATTTCTTTAAAACGGACTGAAGAGCTTGTTTATTATCTGCTTTTGTGTTCGGAAAAACTGCATCTCAAAAAATTTATAGAGTTTGTCAAATGTGGATTTTTGCACAAAGTGTTTTTAATGCAACTAAACTTATCTTAAATACCGGGGTCTTGTAATCGCTTTGAAAATTGCATTTCTCAATATTTATCTGAGTAATAGTGAAAATTAAACACTTCAAAGTTCTGGAAAAATATTGAATCTTATTATGTTCCTAAAAACAGCACAAAGTTTATGTAGTTGAATATTTCATTTTTTTAAAAAAGAAGTTAACCAAGAAGACCACTGCCTGAAATAATTTAATTTTAAAAGAATGCATTAGATTCAGTAATCATTAGATGCGAAATACTCTTGTAAAGGGGGGGGGGGTATTTTCAAAAACAAATTGTACAGGCGAAAAATCGAATTTGTTTAATTATAAAACGATTGCCGTTCGACTTCAAAGACGTGTATGTATACTGTTGATAAAGATCCCCTTCAATACACGATGGTTATTTTCTATATTTACAGGGCCGCTGGGCAGAGGAAAACGCGACACACTTGTAACACAAGAAACGTCAATAAGGACAGTTTGGCAGTTTGGCAATTCTCTCTGTAAATATTGTCTGGTAGTTTTCCCAAATACCCAGAATTTATTAAGGCACTATGAGCTCGCGCACAATCATGGATTTGCAGTGATATGTAAAGTTTGTGGTAAAGGGTTTAAGACCATCACAGGTCATCAGCAGCATCAGCGTATGGAACATAAAGCCGCGAGAGATTGTCCACGTTGTGAGATCTGTAATAAGGGTTTTTCTGCAAAGTCCGCATTAATGGTACACAAGAAGGTCCATTCTGATCACAGACCGTGGAAGTGTTCTTTGTGTAAAAAAGAATTCAAACATAAACACGTGATGTTGCGTCATGAAAAGTCTTGTAGGTTGAAACATTCAAAATAAGGAAAATGCGTATATATGGACTGACTTCAGTTTGTTCTGTGTAGTTAGAAAGAGCTGGAATGGACTCTTATTTTTCATTAAGCTGGATTGCTTTTTTTATGTGTGTTGGGTATATATAAACTTTTCCCCCAAATATTTTGAGATACAATTACATGTATTTTATATGCTTCAATACTTTAGAAAATAAAGCTTTAAGTTAGATAAAATTGTCTGTGTTTTTCTGCAACATGTGTTTGTAGATTATGCATTGGTTACAAATTTGAGAACATTCAAGATTAATGAAATTTTTTTTATACCCGACAACTTAAAATCTGATATCAACAGAATAGTTAAAAATGCTTAAAATAATTTAGTTACGAGTTTTTAAAAATATGATTTTCACTGACTTTAATGAAAACTTCGTTTATTCTTAGGTGAAGACTCACCTTTGGTACAAAGGACAGCTGTCCAACACAACGTACCCCCTCAGTGTTATGTATGTAATACATATTTTCAATCCATTGAGGGTTTGACAAGACACATCCATAGTGTTCGATTCCACGGCTACAAGAAGATGTGTTTACAGTGCAGTAAACCATTCAATTCTCGATCAGCACTGAAATATCATCTTTCAACTGCTCATTCGTTTTACAGCAATTTTAAATGTGATAAGTGTGATCGAACCTTTCCAACAAAGAGTTATCTTGTGGACCACTCCCGAAGTCATTCCGACCTGGCTTGCTTCACATGTCCACACTGTAAAAAGTCATACAAACACAAGTCAAATCTGGGAGTTCATCTGAAATATAATAAATGTAATAAGCAGTGAATGAAACGACGTGATAGAATTCATCAGTCGGTTTGTTTTTTTGGCAAGTCTCCGGATAAAGGAATGGGAGAATATTGCAATTGTTTTCTGGTGAAATTTTACATTGTGAAAAAGAGGTCGAATAAATTTTAATGTTAGATTTGTATTGTATAATATATACATGTTTTAAATTAGTTATGTATTGCTGTTCAGACAATCCAAAATTAAATTTGAATGTTCATCAAATTCAGATAATTCTTTTTATTCAATTTTGCTTACAATCATCTGAACATAGTAAAGTTGACTTAACAGTATACAGTTAAACATGACAGAACTTTTGTGTTTTTATTTTCTATGCCACTCTCTCTGAATGATTTACAACATTCAAATGTTACATTAAATATTCTTCAGACTTGTGAGCTTTTCTTAAAAGTTTGGTGAGTTCTTTCATATTTTTTTTTTTAAATTTTCTTTTAAAACGGTAAAAAAATCTTTTATTACATGAAAATAAATAACCGACGGTACCTTGGAAGGTTATTGTAAATCAAAACTTTAAAATGGCATATTTTGGGGGAATAAGAGTGCTAGTCATTCATGATAAATGCAAAATGTCGATCCTGAAAAATACAAACGCACGACTTGAACGTTATAGTAAAACACATTTATAGAAAACACGTTTATAACACATTGACGCTTCCAACGACCTGATTTTCATTTTCAGTGACCCCAGTGTCATCATTTTGTAAGTTCTATGGTCGACACAATACTCTTGTCAGCAAATACAATTTATCATTGAGTCAAATGCTGACTGACGATTTTGTTACAAATTGTTAGTCCATTAATTAAACATTGAATTGACGATGGATTTTTCCGTTATTTCCCGATCATGACAAAGAGCACACGGCGGGTGTGACCGGTCAGCAGGGGATGCTCACTCATCCATCGCACCTGATCCCACCTATGATGTTTAGAGGTCCGTGTTTGCTCTGCTCCTATTTTGTATTGTTTTGTGGACTTTTGATCTTGAAAACCTTTTGTTATCTCCATATGTTTCATAATAAACTTGTCAGATAAAACAAATTACACTTATAACGAAGCAAAATCTTCTGTCCCTTGCACTTTAATATAAGCGTATTTAGTTGTCTTTATCATTTTTTTTTCTTTTCTATTACAGCAACGATAACCGGAAATATTGGTCAATTTAGTAGAGATCGCATAAGGTGTTACGAATGTGATGAAGAGGTATTCCGTCATGCTTTCAGGAAACATTTGGAAAAGGTTAATTACCATGGTTACAAGATCATATGTATGAGGTGCGGAAAACCTTACAACTCGAAGACGGCTTTAAAATATCACCTTTCCACTGTTCACAATGAGGGAGGAGAAATCCACTGTTGTTACCTATGTAGGAAGCGTTATCCAAGCAAAACACATCTCAATATCCACATGAAGATTCATACAGAGACCCAGTAGAAATTGCTCCAGGTTGTATAAGTTTACCAGTATTATAAGCGCATTTATTTAAGATATGTTTACATGGAAAACAGGAAAGAAAGTAAGAGAAGGATGTTCTGTTCGATAAAAATACTGGTGGTGGGTTAATGTATTCAAAAAGTGAGTCTATGATAGAAGGTTTACTAAATGAAATAGAAATATATATCCATGCAATGTATATTGTTGCCGATGAGCAAAATTCTAATAAAAGCAATCCATTTTAGTGCCTTGTATATGCCAAGAAAATATAAACAATATGTATAAATGTATTACCCAAACAGTCACATTTATGCAGTAATGAAAAAAGCCCTTTGTTTGTGAATATTAAATCAACTATTGCAATAGATTTTTCCTTAGATTTTTTTTAATGTAGTACACATTTTTCTCAAATTCCATTCTCCATAATTAAGTTTTTTTTTCTTCATTAATCCCCATGATTTAAGATGATATTTTTCTTCCGTGACTTTAGCTTAACAATAAATATTTAAATACAGAGATGCTTCAAAAGCAATTTAAAGAAACGGAAGCTCAAATCCTTGAAGTGTAGTCTGATTTTTTTTCTTTTTAGATATAGATTAAATATATTGATCTATTGATAGCTTCTTTTATCTTATTGTTCTTCATTTGGATAAACATATAATATGAATAAGTGCTCTTTGCAATTCTATTTAATGTATGTGAACTTGGTGTCTTTTCCGTAAGAGAAAAGTGTGTCATTTGTGTCCTATGTGTTCCAGTCCTGCTAGGGCAAACTATACCAACTGTTGAGCAATTTAAGGATCTGTTTTGAAAAACCAGTTATTTCAACCAAATAAAGAATGTTTTTATATACAGGGCAAAAAAGGGATATTTATAGCCATCTTTAAATTCGCAGTGGTTTATTTTTGGACGTCCATATTTGCTTCATAGGAAAGTTTGATTTTAAAAAGCTTACTTGGTATCGATTAAGTGAATAGAAAACTTAGAAACATATAGGACGGTGAAGTTCCCATCACATTCATCAAGATTCTGGCTCATTTAGGTGCTTAAGTGGTCATTCTAATGCGGTATCTAATTCAAAGTATATCTGTTTCTGTGTTTTTAAACGGATTTTTGTCTGTTTACATTAACTTTATTATGTTTTGGTTAGGATATTCAATAAGGATGTTTTATGTTAGAATATACGTTGACTTTAGATTGGATCTGATAAACACGTACAGCTTGTGAGAATAAGAGGTGTTTAAGTTTATAGAATTTGTTGTGGAGACGAATGTAAAGCACCAATCGCATTTTGCTAATGTGAATCAGTGGGATTTCATACATAAAGAAACAAGTCTCCTGTAAAAGTTTTGCATTTATTTTGATTGATTGTTTTATTATTTATTCACGCCGAGAGTCCGGTATTTCGCCATATACCAGCAATCATTCATTAGGATGTGAAAATATCAAATTTTTCATGTATAAGAAGGGAAAAAAAAGATTTCGTATGTTTCACTGTTTCGACTTCATTTCCCTAGCTTTTTTTTCATTTAAATAATATAGAAGATAGTTTTATGGAATTTTAAATGCTTAGTTATAATTGCTTCCATTATTTTTTCAGTTTATTTCCTTGAAACGAATGAAGTGTACAACCTGCCTAAGTCTAAGATAAACCCCGAGAAGAAGGAGAAGACGAAACAGAAAAATCTCCCAGAAAAAGAAAGAAACGAGGTCATCTGCCATACCTGTCGGAGAGGATTCAAGAAATCCAACTTTAACCAACATCTTATGGATGTAAATTACCACAACTTTGACGCAGATCTCGTCTGCTCCCTGTGTGGAAAACCATTTAACTCAAAAACCGCCCTTAAATACCACTTAGGCACCACCCACTTAGTGGGCGACAATAAGTATATATGTAAATCCTGCAAGAAGAGGTTTCCATCTCACACTCATCTCTCCTCACATTTGAGAAAGAATCCCGACCACTTAGTATCAAATTCGTTGGGAAAATAGCTTATTGTTGTAAAGAACATGTTCTATTCTTCGGTTGATTTGTGGGCATTAGAAATGGATGTCAGGTTGTTTGAAGTAAGTTATAGATAATGAATTAAAGGTGTGTAATAATCGTTTTTACAATTATCTTTTCAAATCTCTAAGATTTGTAATGTGATGTTAACTTGATGCTTGAAGTTTGTGAAGTGTTTTCATGTTATTAATACATATATGAATTGTTTGTACTTATATGTAATTCAAAAGTAGTGAATGAAACTACCTTTTAAAGAGATTTTAAAGTAAAAAAGCTGATTCATTTTAGTAAAGCTTTACAAAGAAACGACTGCTACAACGTTAGACTTTGAATGTCAATGTATTTTCTCGACTAATGACTCCTCCTTCACGCATGGAATCAACCACTTTTTAGCTCACCTCAACGAAGTTGGGGGAGCTTATGTAATACCCTCGGCGTCGGTGTCGGCGTCGGCGTCCGTGTCGGCGTCGGCGTCCAAGGTTAAGGTTAAGTTTTTTGGAGCAGTTTTCTTTTTAAGAACTTTTATGTCCTATATTGATTAGACATGCATGGAAGATGGTTCTACTGTGTTTCATTGTGCCATTCAAAGTTTCAGATGCTGCAGTTTCAGCAAAGGAATGACCAGGTTAACGTTTTTGGAGCAGGTTAACGTTTTTGGTGCAGTTTTTGGTGTAGATTTCATTTCCAAAATACTATAAGCCCTATGTTGACCAAACTTGCATGGATGATACATCTAAGGATGCATGATACCGAGCTTGCTTCGGATGCTGAATCTGACCTACATTTTCCGGTTGAGTGAACAGGTTAAAGTTTTTGGTGCAGGTTTCATTTGCAAGTAACTATAAGTCCTATGTTGACCAAACTTGCATGGATGATACATCTAAGGATGGATACTACCAGGCTTGCTTCGGATGCTGAATCTGACCTACATTTTCCGGTTGAGTGAACAGGTTAAAGTTTTTGGTGCAGGTTTCATTTGCAAGTAACTTTAAGCCCTATGTTGACCAAACTTGCATGCATGATACATCTAAGGATGAATATTACCGGGCTTGCTTCGGATGCTGCATCTGACCTACAATTTCCAGTTGAATGAACAGGTTAAAGTTTTTGGTGCAGGTTTCATTTGCAAGTAACTTTAAGCCCTATGTTGACCAAACTTGCATGCATGATACATCTAAGGATGAATATTACCGGGCTTGCTTCTGATGCTGCATCTGATCTACATTTTCCAGTTGAATGAACAGGTTAAAGTTTTTGGTGCAGGTTTCATTTGCAAGTTACTATAAGCCCTATGTTGACCAAACTTGCATGGATGATACATCTAAGGATGCACACTACTGGGCTTGCTTCGGATGCTGAATCTGACCTACATTTTCTGGTTGAGTGAACAGGTTAAAGTTTTTGGTGCAGGTTTCATTTCCAAGTAACTATGAGTTCTTTAATGACCAATCTTGCATGGATGATACATCTAAGGATGAATACTACCAGGCTTGCTTCAGATGCTGAATCTGGCCTACTTTTTGTGGATGACTGAAAATGTTACTTTTTAATATATGCTTCATTTCCAATTAACTATGAGCCCTATAATGACCAAACTTGCATGGACGATACATCTTAGGATGCACACTAATGGACTTGCTTCGGATGCTGAATTTGACCTACATTTTCCGGTTGAGTGAACAGGTTAAAGTTTTTGGTGCAGGTTTCAATTCCAAGTAACTATAAGTCCTATGTTGACCAAACTTGCATGGATGATACATCTAAGGATGGATACTACCAGGCTTGCTTCGGATGCTGAATCTGACCTACATTTTCCGGTTTAGTGAACAGGTTAAAGTTTTCGGTGCAGGTTTCGTTTGCAAGTAACTTTAAGCCCTATGTTGACCAAACTTGCATGCATGATACATCTAAGGATGAATATTACCGGGCTTGCTTCGGATGCTGCATCTGACCTACATTTTCCAGTTGAATGAACAGGTTAAAGTTTTTGGTGCAGGTTTCATTTCCAAGTAACTATGAGTTCTTTGATGACCAATCTTGCATGGATGATACATCTAAGGATGCATACTACCAGGCTTGCTTTAGATGCTGAATCTGACCTACTTTTTGTGGATGACTGAAAATGTTACTTTTTAATACATGCTTCATTTCCAATTAACTATGAGCCCTATAATGAGCAATATTATATAAGAGGAGTATTTTCGTAGTTTTCATTGGCTGAAAGGACGTCACATGATATTCCTCCTTTTGCGATAGCGACGTGAAAGCGCGTCCGCGGAAAATGATATCGCACGACACACTGTTCGGTTGCACTGAAGTAACGTAGAACGTGACGTCATAATAAAAGAAACGTGAATTTAACCATTGTGACGTAATGACAGCCAAGTCCGTTGTGTTAGGACTGTGTCGGTGCATTCACTTTGAGTGATTATATAATATAACTATTATGGACTTCAGTGAACGGTCGATATGTGGTTATAAGGACTCATGGCAATTGATATTGACCTCAGACACAGAAAATGATAGCAACCTCGCAGGCTCGGTCGCTATCACTTTCTGTGTCTTCGGTCAATATCAATTGCCATGAGTCCTTATAACCACATATCGACCTACACTGAAGTCCATAATTGTATAAACTTGCATGGACGATACATTTTAGGATGCACACTAATGGACTTGCTTCGGATGCTGAATTTGACATACATTTTTCAGATAATAGACCAGGTAAAAGTTATGGTTGCAGGTCTATTACCAAAAACCTATAAGGCTCATATAACATAGTATAAACCAAACTTGCACAAATGTTGCATTAAGAGATGAAAACTCTCAAATTTGCTTCAGATGCTGGATTTTGATTGCATTTTCATTAAGAAGAACTAGTTTAAATTTTTTATGTAGGTCTATTTCAAAGTATCAGATCAAAATTGTTTAAATATTTTCATTTTTGGAATGTACACTTTTTTGTTGGTTAATTGTGTGACTTTGCCTTACTTAAAGACAACATTCGTTGAGGTGAGCTCTGTAATCTCTGATTACCTATGTTTTTATAAAAAATCTCTTTTTCACTCCACTCTTCATTATTATTATCCATCATCTTGTCTTCTAGTTGTCCTTTAAGCTCATGCCGTGTAATTGTTAAAACACTGCAGATTACATTAAAGCTGATTTGTTCCAGTCGTAGATTCATCAATCAATGTTATTTTGATATTAAAGATCACAAATTTACAGACAAGATAATGACTTACGAACGTAATAACATGATAAATCAGATGAAAAAGAGGATGGATCCAAAAAAGTCATCTAAAAAGAGAATTATTAAGACTTACAAAATTTTATTCGAGCTTAGATCTTTTCTCCATGGCACCAGATGTTTTGGTTTTCCGTATTTTCTCTGTTCCAATTTTGTATTGTGTAATGGACTTTTGAACTTAAATACTGTTCGTTACACACATTTTACCATAAAGACTGAAGACTATAAATAAAACAAGAAGAAGTGAAGTCATCAATTTTGAATTTAATATTGCTGTATTATTTTTTGTCTTTAATAGTTCGCGCACTTGGTTTCCAAATAGCTATTGTTTGTGGTGACAAGCTGTCTGTGATTCACAAATGTTATTAAATTGACGACCCAATTTTTTTTTCGTTGGTAAAATTAAATGTCTTTTGGAAAGTGGTTGATAATTTAGAGAGTGTCTGCCAATGTCCACAAGAAATTTTGCTTTCATCTGATGACGGTTGCTATGCTTTAGTTAAATATATTTTTATGTAAAATAAATATATTTGAATTTGAAGTGCAAGGAGACAGTATATTTTCTAGAATATCTCATTGTGAATATGTTTTCATGGCAATAGGTTCCATTACGCACATGTATAGACCTAGCTTATTTGTAAACGTTGTATGAAGAAGCCAAATGCTAGTAATGAAAACCAGAATACTTGACGGGTTGTAAACCTCGATGTAGACCACATTTTGTTTCAATGTTGTATTTTTGTAGCGTTGAGTGTAATTTTCGATGTCTGCTTGTTAAAACTACCAAGATTCTTTGAAGAGTGTATTTTACAAGGAGAATTTTGTATCTTCCTTGATTCCTTAAAATCTTCATTATTCTTCGTATAGGTTGTTGTAATGTTGTAGATTTGTTAGAAACGATTAGAATTCAATAAAAATATATAAGTGAAACACATTTGTTATTTATTCATGGATTTAAATATTATTTAGATTTTCAAAGGCAATCGGTGCTTACATTCAAAGATCCCTCAGTGTTCAAATGTCCACAGTGCCGAGTTTGACTATAATTTGCAGTCCTACTCTTCATATGGATAAAAAAAAATGTCAAAAGGAAAATGAACAGTGCTATTGTTGTATACATAAAAATCCAACGGCCCTTCGACATTACGTAATCACGCCAAAGGCGCTAAAATTAATAGTGCGCCAAATATTCTCGTTTTACAGTATTTCTCTATAACCAACTTAATGACGTACATGTATACTGTACCAAAATGAAGATCATATGTGTTGAATATTTTCAAGGGGTCCACTGTAACTCTCTAGTCTAATTTTCAAGACTTTCATGTTCTGAGTTTCTTTTGAAATTGCTTTGTTGGATTGGTAGAGTTTATTGTTTGCTTTATATTTTATTTAAATCAAGTTATAAGTGTTCATACCTGGAAAATGCATACGAAGTTCATTGCTAATTTATTAGTTGATAAGTATGATATATACTTTCTTTCATCAAATGAAAAATTTGGTACAGAAAAAAGTTACAAGGAAAAGAAATGCCTATCGTCCAAAAGTAGTAAAAACAGCAATTTCAAGAGAGTGTTGTTTTATTTAAATAAATTCGAATACAAGTGACCTACCCGTCACAGAACCAACCAAAACAATATATATTTTCATAGGTTTGCTTCTTGTCATGTTAGATTCATTTTATGTGATGGGCATTATCAGGGAATGTTGATCAGTATATGTCTTAAAATGGACCAAAGAACGCACCTAAGGACACATTATTCAAACATTTTTGTCGTAAATATGAATAAGAATTATCTTTATAGCAAAGAGTTTTTGATTGGTACTAAAATGCAACAGTTAAATTGAATAAATTTTGATTTCTTTTTAATTTCTTTTAGTTTCAGAAACAAGAGAAGAGTTTGGTAAAAAGATCAGAGCGTGCATGATATGTAAAGAACAGTTTCTAAACGAGTCTGCTTTTAAGAGACACCTTCTTGAAGAGAAATATCATGGAAGACCTTGTTTATGTTGGGATTGTGGGCGTGAGTTCAGTTCTGTGAACGCCCTCAAGTATCACGTTACAGCTGTCCATGGACAACAGTCCAACTTCAAGTGTCCAATCTGTTACAAGAGGTTTCCCTACCAAAGCTTTCTAAAAAAACACATACTTTCACACAACGAAAAAGCTGGGTTCATTTGTAAACGATGTGGAAAGGCTCTTAAAACAAAGGAATCTTTAGGATACCACTTGAAGAATGTTTGTAAAGTTAGCATTTCTGAGTTGAAATGAAAATGTATGTTAGCAAAGAGTTAATAAACAATCTTTTCACGATTTTCTTGGAGGAAAATATCCTCTTGAATTTGGATAATTGTGGAATAATTTGTTATCATAGAGCACAAAAAAATTCAATTAGTTGTGGGCCTCCGCGCTTAAATTTTGGTGTATTTATGATTGGGTGACAGTATTTATGGCATATTGTAACTGTTTTATTCGTGTTTCCTGACTTGACTGTCCATCATATAAGAAGATACTGTATAAATTATTGAAAAAATAAAACATGCGACAAAGATTAAGCTTCTCAATATATGTTACGGTC
Source organism: Saccostrea glomerata (assembly GCA_003671525.1). Lineage (NCBI taxonomy): Eukaryota > Metazoa > Mollusca > Bivalvia > Ostreida > Ostreidae > Saccostrea > Saccostrea glomerata. Next base: position 595,241 of record PRKT01000278.1, read on the forward strand.
ATCAAAACATGTCGGCCAAGGTCATCGGTAAGAATTTTTCAGTCAAGATTTCAAACATTTGTTACATTTGTAGCTTACCAGTGTACATTCTTGCACGCTAGTGAGAACTGCTTGCTATTGGTATGCCTTTCAACTGATTTTTCAAATTGCACATATGGTTAAAACATTTCATAGATAGTGAAATTATCAAATAAGATTACAACTTGTGCATACCTTTAATTAAATCATTAAAAAGTTTGTTTATTTTTTTTTTATTTACTTGTACGATGTTGTGTTTTAAGGACAGGTAACTCTAGTGAGAAAATTTTCACCTAAGTGCCGATTTATGAGTTATCGTTTATGCTTCAGCATTGGTATTGTGTACACAAAAAGGGTTCCTTACATTGTTTTGTACAAAAAAGTGTTGATCAAAAGAAGGAGAACATTTTAACGTTACCTGGAATAACGAGTCAAATGAATGGAGAACAAACTATATTCAAGATTTTTAACACTCTTGGACAATTGTTATGAAGAAGAAAATATAAAGTCATGTTTTGTGTGTACACTTTTGCGCTTCCTATATAAATATATATTTTTCTACAAGTAAATGCAACAATTAATTCTCTTTTTAATGAGCACGAAAAAGAACGAACGAGTATAAAAATTTAATCAGGTTAAAATTAAGAAGAATTTCTAATTCATACTTGTATATTGTTATCTCTTGTAAAACCTTGGTATATGGGCCGTGCGCCGTAGGACCGTACCCTATGCACACTCAAGCATAATAAAATCTTTTTATTTTTTATATAGATTACCAAAAAAGTTATAATGCCCTTAAATATGATAAATAAATAAACATTTACTGAAAATTTCAACTTAGTGCGTCAATTACATTTTGAGAAAAACGATTTGTCCACTATTTTACCGGTCAACCCTCGCATTAGAAGACTCGGACTCCTCATTGCCGTATGCATTCAGCGGCTGTAATTTATAGCAGGGTTTTTTAACAAAAAAAGTCAGTGTTATTATTGAATTACTTAAAAGTAGGTTTCGAAAGTCTGACTGAAAATGATTGGATGTTTTACTATTTTGTTAGCATATATAATGTTAATATTCTATCTTAAATAACAATGGGTTTTTTTTGCCATTACACATAAAGTAAATATTAACTAAGATTTTTTAAATTGAAGAATTTAAAAAAAAAAAATCAAATATGCACTAAATAGTGATTCTCATAAAGAACTTTGCTATAATTTACAGAGATACCTGGTAATGATGGTTTGGAATTGGAGCTTGATTCGGACCCACCAGTGGCAACAACTGCACCTAGAAAAGGAGGTACACTATTCATTTTAGATACAACATATACATATCTGCTGGAAGTACATGTACATGTATTAAATGTATGTCAACTCAAGGGTTAATACTTAGATTTAAGAATTTCCATTATATCTTCAAAAACATCATATATTTTAATGTTTTCTAACTATTTCAGAAATGAAATAAAATGTTGTTAATGGTACTTAGACATTAATAAACTCAGAACGAAATTGCCTTTTCTTTTATAAATCTGATCTGCTATTGAAATGCGAAAAGCCACTGAGCAAAAATCAACTGTAATTCCTGTATATAAATGTCAAGCCCCATCATCTCAAACATGAAAGGACCGTAAAAACAACTACCAGATATTCTAGTATATGCAAGGGTTCAAGATATCTTTTGTGAAATATTTAAGGAATAGTCCATTGGGAATTCAAAAACCCTGTAATACATCCTTGAGATATCAGTGTTTGAGATACTACGAAATAAATTCATATCTTTCTTCAGTATCAATGTAAAATTTATGGAGTAACCAAACATTGTTGAGGATTATTTTTCAAAATGAAATATAATGGATATTGTATAGATATCTTGCATGGAATTATATTGCATATTGAATATTTTTGATATACTTTTAGGCAGATATTGTTGTGACCTATGTGGTAAACTGTATAAATCAAACCAAACGCTAGTCATGCACAAGACAATGGCACATAATATTGGAGACTATCCTTACAAGTGTGATCAGTGCAATAAAGGATTTTTCAAAAAGACAGTGCACAAATATCACATCCTGAGACATGATGGGGTGAGTAAGAACAAGCTAAAAATAATCTTTATTTGCAGTTATCAATCTGTAATTTAATAGGTAGTTTGGTTAATATATTTTAGCTCACGTGAGCCGAAGGCTCAAATGAGCTTTTCAAATCACATTTTTCTGTTGTCCATCTGTCTGTCCATCTGTAAACTTTTCACATTTTAGACTTCTTCTCAAGAACCTCTGGACCAATTTTAACCAAACTTGGTACAATGCATTCTTGGGTGAAGTGGAATTTAAATTGTTAAAATGTAGGGCCAAGTCCCCTTGCAAGGGGAGATAATCAAGAAAAGACAAAAATAAGGTGGGGTCATTAAAAAATCTTCTTCTCAAGAACCACTGGGCAAGAAAAGCATAAACATGACCCCTGGGGTAGGACAGGGCCACAATAGGGAAACAAAGTTTTACATAGAAATATATAGGAAAATTTTTTGAAAATCTTCTCAATACCACTGGGCCAGAAAAGCTGAAACTTAAGTGGAAGCATCCTGGGATAGTGTAAATTTTCAATTGTCCAGATTATGACCCATTGGGTTAGGATGGGGTCACAATAAGTATTACAAGATGGGAAATTTTGTCAAGGAACAGCATAGTCAAAGCTTCTCAGGTGAGCGATGTTTCCCATGGGCCTCTTGTTATACATATTTTTTTATTTTTTTTTTTTTTTCATTGTTGTTTATTTTTTTTCTCGAAAAAATATTTTCTGACTTTTTCTTAAATAACAAATAACTAAAAAATAGGAACTAAACATAAATAATCTACACTTGCGAAAACTCACTGAATGGGAGAAAAAACAAATATTAAAAATAGAAAAGTTAAACAATTCAGTATCCTGGAAACTTAAAATAACACAGAATAGCTGAAAAAAGTTTCCATCAGGTGCATTTTATTGCAGTGAGTCATTAAGCAACTGCAAAAAAAAAATATTTTAGGTCTTCTCTATTTTTTTAAGATGAAAAAGGTATAAATTTGTTCAATAACTTCATAATTTTTTTTAACTGTCATTCATGGTTCAACTGAATATAGATAATTGACAGCAATATTACACTGACTTCATAGAATTTACATGTTGGTTTTTTTCTAGCTCAAGCAGTTTAAATGTCATAAGTGCCAAAAAGAGTTTACACACAAGAAAGACCTAGTGGTCCATCTGAAAGCTGTCCATCTAAAAAAGGAATTTGAATGCAAAGATTGTTTCAAATTATTCAAATATGAAAGGAGTCTAAGAAGACATGTTAAATCCATTCATGAATGTAAGTCATATAGATGTATGATCTGTGCTAAAGACTTTAAATATGAAAGCAACTACAAGAGACATTTTAATAAGAAACATTCTTAGTAATGGTTATATGTTCACTGGTGTGTGATGAAGCCGAATAATCTTTGTTTTATGTAACTGATTGATTGCCAAACTTTATCTGTTCTTTGTTAAAGAAATGAAATAGAAAGCTGAGCATTACATACAGCATATTTGTAAATAATAGGATATATATGTATTACAGTCACATGTGTATTAAATAATAAATCTTTCACTTTAGTATGATTATTGGAGCTTCTGTGTTTTTTTTTCCGGAAGGCTATGGTATATATAATTATCATCAAGTCCATATCGTCGTCTATGTGGTAAAATCCTTTCTTTATTTGGCTTATAAATTCGAACACCAGATACTCCCTTCCCTAGCAGACCAAATGGTGTATGGAGCCACTCTTTCTTCTAGGGTTTTTTGATTTTCTTAAAAATGTGATCTGTAAAATGACGAGCTTTAAATTGGTAAAGGCTTTCTACCACAAATATCAGACATCTCATTTACATACTACTGTGAATTAACAAATTTTCGTGAGAGTTTAACTTCTGTTGTCTTTGGCCCCGTGGGGATCCGGGTTAGAATAGGTCCTCAGAACCCCCTTGCTTGTCGTAAAAGGCGACTAAATGGGGCGGCCCTTCGGATGGGACCGTATAAACCGAGGCCCCGTGTCACAGCAGGTGTGGCACGATAAAGATCCCTCCCTGCTCAAAGGCCGTAACTGCCGAGCATAGGCCTAAATTTGCAGCCCTTCACCGGCAATGGTGACGTCTCCATATCAGTGAAATATGCTGGAGAGGGACGTTAAACAGTATACAATCAATCAATCAATCTGTTGTCTTTGAGGTATGAATAGACCCACGAATTTATGTCCACCTTAAAAAAATGTAAAATGTTACATTCATAACTACTAAGCAATTCTTCATCCACGAATTCAATTCCCAACGAACCAAGAGTTTTTTTATTCAAACCACGAAAATTTGACCCCATGAAAATATGTGATTTTACAGTAGTTTGAAATAATAGCCAGCTTACTATTATTATTTTTACTTGAGCATGATGTGATTTTTCTTGTCGGAAGTCTCATTGTGCTGGAGGAGAGGGTGTTGTTAACTGCATTTATTATACTTCTGTTAAAATGTTTCCTATATAAAGTTCAGAAGGTAAAATAACTATCCTTTATAGTCAATGCATAGCAAAGCTATACCCCGGGGTGTAGTTTTTGCTAACCAACCTCCGACATTTTTCATGCAATTTTTGCCGCCAATTTTGATGTCCAGCAATAAATCCATAAACTGATGATGTCATAATGACTTCAGTAGCATTGACGTCATCGGATTTTCAGATTATTCTTGCGGTATTATCTTACTCCAAAAAATTTCAAACTTCAGAAATCGTATTATACGTCAGCATAATAAAACGCTTGTCCACAACCAGTGGATAAGTGTATACTAGTGAACAGGATAAACTCTCTTCTTTTTTAAGTCTTCATGTGAAACTGTAATTCAAAAGGCTAGAGTATTTCTTAATATTCAATGGAATCATTCTCAGATACTTGGAGTAACATTTAACAATAATAGATTTACTCTTTAAGAAAAAAAAGTGTTTAAAGTTATACGCAACGTACCTTATCTACTGATTATTTTTCAAGATATTTTTAATTTAAGATTAAAGTGTCATCAGATGTTCATAGACAAAAAACTAGACATGTATAACCAGGGGTTTATGAAAGATATCAATTGATGAAAACTCTTGGATAATTCAAAGAAAAAAAAATATAAATTACCAGATTAGTAGGTATGTATCTTACATGTTTCTTTGATCAAATGTTATTTAAGGAGAAGTGTACAGCACCATATAAACACAATAAAAATCACCTCCACTCTCCGTTTCTAAAGTCTATTCTCTAGTAAAAACATTGCTTTTCCCCATTCTTCTAGAGCATCTTGGAATTTAAGCTGAGCATATGCATTCCATTTTTGCAATTGCAAGAATTTACACAGATAAGCTAGCAAATGTTTGAAATCTTGATTTAAAATTCTTACCGATGACCTCGGCCGACATGTTTTGCTGATCGTAATACATGTATAAAATACAGTCATCAGATTTCCTACAGTGTTATTGGGAATCTGCATTTGAACTATGAAAGTCATTTCTTCAATCAAAAGTTAATACCAATATAGAAAAAGTTTAAAAGGAATCTGGGTAAACCTTAAGGTCAAGATCGAGACGTCATAACACAGTATACACGTGGAAGGGTTTTGAAAACAGGAAATGCATGTACATATTTCATACTTTCTAGTAATTGTCTTTTTACAATGAATGTTTTCAGTTATTGAAATAATTTATTTTTCATTAAAGGTTTGAAGTTAATATTTTCTGTACAATATCACGACTTATATATTGTAATAGCATTTTACACGAAAATATATTAAAAATCTTATTTCATCTAATAGATATTGAAACTTCAAATTTTTAGATGGGTTTGATTGATACATCCTTGCATTTTCACATATTTTAATTTTATTCTTAATGCTTAGGAAATGTGTCTATCTTTTTGTGTATTAATGAAAAATATTAAAACTATCCCTGTCTAAGAATTGATTGATTGTATGTTGTTTAACGTCCCTCTCGAGAATTTTTCATACATATGGAGACGCCACCACTTGCCGGCAGAGAGCTACAAATTTTGTCTTATACTCGGCACTCAGGGCCATTGAGGAATGAGGGATCTTTTTCGTGCCAGCACCTACTGCGACACGGGACCTCGGTTTATACGGTCTCATCCGAAGCACCGGTCTCCACGTCCAACAGTGGGATTCGAACCTGCGACATAAGGATTGACTCCTTACTTCGTGATTCTTGAGCAGACGCTCTAACCACTGTGCCACGCAGTCGACATCTTATCTATGGAAAAAATTCTTTAAACTATCTATATTGGATTCCCAACTTCATAAAAACAAAGATACAAAGCGGACTCTAGTAAATGTTCTAACAATCCTCTTTCTTTTTTCCTCGCTAAGATATTAACAGAAATGAAGGAGAAACTTCAAGAGTACTGTGTAACACAATATTCGAGAAGTGGTGTAATCAGATGTGAATACTTAAAAATTTCAAGGAACTTTTTGTAAAGAACTAAGAACGATAGTATTGTTCTCCCGCCTACCTCTAAGTCAATTTTCAAAAGTTAACATATTCGAATGATTTTCAAAAATTGTATAGATATTTATATGAATTTTCATAAAATGTTACTTATTAGGGAAACCAAAGAGATATAACTCTATAATTTTGGCAAAACTTGAGTTTTTCGCTATAGAAATCAACGGAAAACGGAAAATATTTTAAAAACATCTTTCCCCTCAGGTGAAACACAAATTCCTTTTTACAGGTAAAATGGACTGTCATTTAACAAATTTATGCCAAAGTTTTTTGTGTTTCACGGGGGGGGGGGGGGGGGGGGGGGGGAACATATGTTTATAGACAAAAAACGAAAAAATGCCGATTTTTCACCAATTTTTAAGCTATTTACAACTAAATAATTGTATTTTATTAATTTATATATGCTTTATTTATTTACGTAAAACATAAGAAAAGATATGAGATACATTTTATCATATTTAAGACTATTTCAAAATATGGTGAATTTTGAAAGTTCGATTTCTCTAGAAAATATCGTCTACCCCCCTTTTTTCAAGTGCTGGAATTAATGATGATTTACTATCTAGCGCTTGAATTAAAATGATTAATCAATTACCATAGAACTGTTCTTTGTATTAAACAAAGATTTAATGGCCAAACTGCCATTAAAATTAAATTTAATGGGTGCAAAATGTAGGCGGGAATCAAGAGTTAGAGTTCGTGGTTCTTTGAAATCTCAAGATTTAACCAAAATCAACTGCTTTAAAACTTACTTTTCAACTTTATACACAAGCATTCATCACTATAAATTTAAGACTAGACTTATTGATATCATTGACAGCTGCTTTTTTTTTTTTATTAAAAATGGAACTCGTAAATTTACTTACCTACTAATTGGTCACTTGCAAAACTATTTTGTTAAAACATTCTGATTATACATACAAGGACTCTGAAGTTGACATCAAAAAGATGCTTTAGTCTCTGTTTGACAATATCAATATGGTTTTTGGAGACAAGGTCGTCCAACAATCAATTTGAATTCCCATGGGTACTAATTGCGCCCGTTTTTATCGGATCAATTTTTATATTCATATGAAGCAGAATTTGTCCAAAATCTTATACGTGAAAAGAAGAAAACTCTTGTTGTGGTGGCCTTCAATTCGACATTTAGATATATCGACGACGTATTGTCAAAAATATTTATATCCATTCTTATGTCTTTGTATCCCGATGAGCTTGAGATAAAATAGACCACTGAGTATAACACATCTGTTTCATATTTTGGATATTTTACTTGAAAAAAGATGTTAATTGTAATCTAACAACCAAGCTCTATGGTAAACGTGATGACTAACTTTTCAAACGTCAACTTCCCTTACTTATGCAGCAATATACCTTTATCAACTGTATACAGAGTTTATATCTCTCTGTTGATTCGATATGCATGTTCTATACGTATGTACAGTTTCTTAAACGAGATAAATTATTGACAAACAAGTTGAGGAAATAAGAATATCAGCCGTCTGGTTTAAAGTCATCATTTCGTAAGTATTATGGTCGATACAATAATCTTTTCAGCAAATACAATTTATCATTTAGTCAAATGCTGACTGACATTTTTCATACTAAATGTTATTTTATCATTTACACACTGAATTGACGGCGGAATTTTCTGTTATTTCCCGACCATGACAAGAAGCACACGGTAGGTGTGACCGGTCAGCAGATACATAAGTTTATTTTACAGAAATCATAATAAAGAAATTTTCAAGAGCTTATTTCGAATGGGGTCCTTATATAACAAATAAGCTAGTTGATATAGATTCGTTAATCTCTCAGTTGATTCGAAGAGGAAGAATTTAGCAGAGCATTCTCTACGTATTAACTATTTGAGAAACGAGAGAAACAAGCTGATAAAACAAGAACACTAGCATTCTCATTTAAGTTCTATGTTCGAAACAATGACCTTGACATAAAATACAATCTTTCATTAAATCAAATGCTGAGTGATGTTTTTATACTGATTGTAATGCCATTATACATGTACATATATAAACTGAATTGTCAACAGATTTTCTATTATTTCCCGATCATGACAAGGAGCACACGGGGGTGTGACCATTGGACAGGGGATGCTCACTCCTGGTCCCACCTCTATTTTTTTAGTGGTCCGTGTTTGCTCTGCTCCTAATTTGTATTGTTTAATGGTTCTTTGAATCTAATTACTTTTCGTTATCTCATTATATTTCAAATATTAAGACATGGTTTAATCTTGTAGCTCTTCAATCTTGAAATATTTAGAGATACTATAATGTTAAAAGAAATGCTCTCTTTGGCTACACGGTTTAAAATGATTTTTTGTCTGCTGTTGCTGAGCTGGAAGTGAAAGAGTAGTTTTTTCTTCTATTATTATAGTCAATTTGCCCGCGGTGTCCACGGCCATTGCAATAGCTACTAAACTGTTACTTTGAGTAGTTGGTGTTGTCTTTCTTTATCTCTGTGGTGGTTGTTTGAAGAGGTACCAGTATAATTATCGAATTATCTTTGGCATTTCTTATTCTGTTTGAGGAAAATATTTTCATGTCAGTAATTTTAAACTCATGCAACCATTAATTTTGCAAAATTTTACAATCAACCAAAGTTTTCGGTCTTAGTCATAAGTTCTTTTGTGAAACGGGATGTAGCTTAGAATTTCTTGCTCTTTCAGTAGTCTTCTGATTGAGTCGTTTTTTTAGCTATGTACTTAAGCTAAGTATCTACTGCGAACTGGTCACACCCGCCGTATGCTCCTTGGATAAAGAATTTAAGATTGAAAATACACTTTGTTTACTTTTTTTGGTTGTCTTGAAAAAGCAATCTTGAAATAGCAAAACAGGATTTAAAAATGAATATAAAAATAAATGCTACATTGATATTTCGACAATATACGATGTATTTTGTATATGATGGGTAATTAAATGGGAAAACCATTAATTGCGAACTCGGTGGACTTAAATCACTCGCAATGTATTTCACTCATACAGTTATTAGAATATAGCCTCCCTAGACATTGAAATTATAACGAATAAAAGGATGATATTTTACCTAAAAGTAAACTTTTTGTTCCATTTACGTTGTCTTGTTTTGATGATGAATATGACATATACAGGAAATGGTGATTCATGATTATCTATTCACGTTGCCGAAGACTTACAATTATATTAAACTGATTTGATGAAAAAAAAATTTTAAAATATTAGTTTTCTTTTTTTAATTCCAGAAAGAGGAGGAAAGGATCTACCAAAAAAGAAAAGATCGTGCCTAATTTGTAAGGAACATTTTCTAAACGAGGCTGCTTTCTCAAGACACCTTAAAGAAGTGAAATATCATGGAAAGGTTGATTTTTGTTGGGATTGTGGGCGTGAATTTAGTTCTTTTTACGCCCTGAAGTATCACATGACTGCTGTCCATGGTCTAAAATCTAATTTTAAGTGTACAATCTGTAACAAGATGTTCCCGTACCATAGCTTCTTAAAAAAACACATGATTTCACACAGCAGAAAAAGCGGACTGATTTGTTTACGCTGTGGAAAGGAACTTAAAACAGGTGAATCTTTAGAGTTTCACTTGAAGAGTGGCTGTAAGATAACATATGAAAATATACAGTTTAAAAAGTAGTTTCCATATTTAAAACAAATATTTTATTCCAAATTCATATTTACAAAATCAAATATATCAGAGCTTGAAACATTACTTTGACAGCTATCTCAAACAATGCACATGCACATGCTTTCCTTTCTTTATTTTGAGAAAATGTGGAGGGATTGTTGAGCTGTTGGGGAAAAGAAAAAATGTCTCTGGTGTTAATTTATTTCTTTTTTCAAAATTTCAAAACAACTTACGAAGATTGGACGAAATGGAGGGAAAACATAAAGATCAATGGTTGATAGTTTGAAACTATGCAATTTTCTAATGGTGATTTTTGAGAGAGAGAGAGAGAGAGAGAGAGGGAGAGAGAGAGAGATTTTCTCATAATTGTACAAGTTTCAGATCCTTTATTCTGAAGCTGAGTAGACAGGAATTTAGAGAGCTTTGTTTATAACAAAATGCATATTCTGTTTTTGATGTTGTATTACTGTTCCTTAAGGGGTCCAGATCCTCTGCTATAAATTTCACTTAAAAAATTTAAAATTTGTAATATGTAATATTGATTTTCATGAACAACAATTACATTAGAGCCACATGGAAAATACTTTGAAGTATGAAGCTATGCTTATTTTTTCAGAAATGATTTATATGTCAGATCATGATATAAAGAAACTTCAACACAGAAAACAGAAAGAGTAACGATTTATCATCAAAACATTAAATTCAAAATATGAGGTGCCTATGAAAAAATGGTTCCTATGTCAGAAAAACCACAATGTTTGTATGTGGTTGTTAGTCTCGTTTTCCCCAGACTCTCGCTCTCGAGACTTTACCCGAGCGAGAGTCTGGTCTGATTCCTATTTAATTTTAGTAATTTCAAATCGAGGCTTACCGAGAAATCGGTATGGATTTTCATTGGCTGATACATTCTCTTCGATGCTAAGATCTGTATTCTTTAAAAAGTCAGAGGCTGCGACTTTACTTTTATCTGGTTTTATAATGAAATACCTCTGTCTGCTTTACAAGGAACAAAAACGCACATATCTTTGTTTAAAAAGTAAATTCTCACATGTATTTTCATGGGAGTCGCCATCTTGTTAGCCGGTTTAGCGACCTCTACTGGTTACAAGAATGAAATAGGAATCAGACCAGACTCTCGCTCGGGCAAAGTCTCGAGAGCGAGAGTCTGGGGTAAACGAGACTATGTGGTTGTAAGAAAAAAAGGAGGAGGAGTTATCTTTCTTCTAAATATTTCTTCATGTGAAAAAAATGTCATGCTAATAAAAATTCTGTATTCAGTAATTGAAACATTAAACCATTTTTAAATTGGTCCTTAAAAAAGATACAACTTCAATTTATAAGGCTTTTGAAGTTGGATTTAAATGTTTTATTTTTTAAATATAATAAACAATTAGAAAGTAAGGTTTCCATCATATGTTAGATTTTATCGAATTGACTATTCAGAGGTCTGACTTAGGAAACTCTGATTAAGAAAACTGTGAGTAGTATTCATATTTTGTACTTTGAAAGTTATCTGTCTTATCAGAGGGTCGGTACCTCTTAAATGCAGACAGCATGTATATCAATATACAATTATTTAATGCCTGAGCAGTCAATAGACCAGAATATTTTTCCCGAGGTGCAGGGAACAGCTGGCCTCGGGCAACAGAACACACTGAGCTGTTCCCTGCACCTCGGGAAAAATATTCTGGTCTATTGACTGCTCAGGCATTAAATAATTGTTTTATTACCTAATTTTATTTTCCGTATCCTTTAGTGTTCACAATTGTATATTCAGTACAGAAGGTTCCCGTACCATATTATACCTAGATATGGTGCATCTTTAATATTAATTAAAGATTGATTGTGTCTATAGACTATTGGTTACATTCCTCTCAAAAGTTTATCACTCATATGGAGACGCCACCAGTGGCCACCACTTGCCGGTGGAGAGGGACCTTTTTCGTGTCAGCAGTGCACCTACTGCGACACGGGACCTCGGTTGATAGAGGTCTCACCCGAAGGACCGGTCTCCACATCCCACAGTGAATAAATTAAAAGTAACTCTCATTAAATAGAATATCCGACCATTGAAATCACACAATTTTTAAAACTAATGTCGAAAGATCGAATAAGATGATTGTTTACCATGTCTGTGCAGTGTTACAAACAACTAAATTTGAAACCCGGATCGTTTTTTTCCGAAATACGTTGGCGGTCAATAGATCGCCAGTCAATAGATCGGTTTGAAAAGATAAGAAAATCTGAAAACACATACAGAATAGATGAAAATATTTAATTTATAATAAAACAACAAAATTTATTGGATTAGGTAATAAAGTAAATTATAGTGTACATGAATTTTGTTCCGCGTTATATTGAAATGAAATTTGAAAGGAGTTGAATTTTGGAATCATTAAAGCTGACATGAATTCTTAAAAACGCAACATTTTCATCTATGTACGACTTGTTTCGTACCAACTATAGCCGTATTCCGCCATATTTCTTTCAGATACCTTGTCTCATTGTAACGATGTAGACCCCAATGCGCTCGTTACACTTGAATGATTTTTTGGATTGGGTATCGACTTGTGCACATCTCCGATGGTAAAGCATATGAGAACACATGAGGTGATCAAGACATTTCAAAAACAAAATAAACAACATAATAATAAAATTTTTGAATGATTATTGATTTGAATCAAAAGAAAAAAAAAATGCAAGTTTTGAAATTTAGATGCGTGAGTACGTATTTTTACAGTGCGCCAATTTATGCAGAATAAACTTGAAATAAAAAGCAGTAAAATTTGCAAACACATTTTGAAATTATATCATTTGAATGGAACAAAACAACCAACGTCTTTGATTTGCAGGTCCTATGCAATTGATGCATATCGAGAAAACGCCTCGAACGCTGTAAACGTACCCATACCTGGTAATAAGGTTATTGCATCGGTTCGAAGATGTGCACAAGTCAAGTGAAATACACCCTGAATTCCATTTATTGAAATATGCATCACAAAAAAGAAATAAACTCCATAAAAGCTCAATAGTAAACACACTGTCATTACTCCGTACACACTAGCACGACGATACACTTAGTCCGTGCTGATCAGATTTTGGTCAGGGAAAATGTCAAAAGTGGAAAGAGAAGTTCTTTGGTATCTGCACGGCTGAAAGGGGGGGATATTATAACTGATGTTCATAATCTATAATTGTGAATTGTTTATCTACATGTAGGTCTAATATACATTCTATTCAAAGTAATGTACATAGTCTGCAGTTGGTTTGCGTCGCAAAATTCATTTGACTATTATTACTGATTATTTTAGTACTAATCTCAAATCTAAACAAAGAAATTTGATGTACGGCTATAATTTACTTCAAATCATAAAAGCAATTAACCAGAGTACACATTTTTATGTGTACATCTATACATTCTTTAACACATACACACACGGAGAAAGGCCGTTCCCTGTTCAGAATGACATTTAGGCATTTAATTTTTTGGACCGGGGGGATGGGGGCATACAAAAATAATTGACATGACCGTTATTTAAATATTTTTGGAAGACAGACATTTCTGCCGAATTCAGTTTTGAGATTTCTTTTAAAATGTGTCACTCCGACCACAAAGTATGTGCATTTTGAGGAATGTAACTGTTTTATAATTATGTTGTTACAGGAAGAATTTCGAGATTTCAGTATCCCTGCCTGATAGTCTAGGTATTTTTTTTTATGTTTATAAATAATTTCTGTAGGTGAATTTGGACAGAGGCGTAGTCACAAACTTAAAAGTGGGGGGGTGGGGGTTCAAATCCAGAAATTCTTTGACAAGCAAAAAAGAAAAAAAAATTGAAAGTTCCCCAAATTCGAAAATCCTCTTTCGTGGGTGGGTGGAGGGGGGGGGGGGGGGGGGGG